>MU624229.1:1161300-1504064 GCA_025201745.1 Xylariaceae sp. FL1651
GGCGAGAAGGCGACGGCATAGACAAAGCCGGTGTGGCCCTCGAGCGTTTGTAAATATGCGCCAGTTGCCGCATCCCAGAGTCGAACGGTCTTATCTTCTGAACCCGACGCGAGTGTCTTGCCATCCGGCGAGAAGGCGACGGCATAGACAAAGCCGGTGTGGCCCTCGAGCGTTTGTAAATATGCGCCAGTTGCCGCATCCCAGAGTCGAACGGTCTTATCGTCTGAACCCGACGCGAGTGTCTTGCCATCCGGCGAGAAGGCGACGGCATAGACATAGCTGGTGTGGCCCTCGAGCGTTTGTAAATATACGCCAGTTGCCGCATCCCAGAGTCGAACGGTCTTATCGTCTGAACCCGACGCGAGTGTCTTGCCATCCGGCGAGAAGGCGACGGCATTGACAGAGCTGCTATGGCCCTCGAGTGTTCGTAAATATACGCCAGTTGTCGCATCCCAGAGCTGTATTCCCATTGAAACACGGTATGGAGGCTTGGATTCTTGCAATATACGATGTCCGGTCAGAAAGAAGGCAAGAGCAATGAAAGTTGCCCTTCTAGTGGAGACGATGCTCCAACCCCGACCACAGTCATCTCGCACCCATCTATAGGTTGACGGCATGGCATCTCTGTCAGGAAGGCTGGCAACATGTTTGGAGTCTGCCCCTTGATTTTGATTGAGCCGTGGAAGAGAGAAGAGCGCAACTTGTTGGAGATGGTGGCCCAGATGGCGTTGAAACTGGTCTACGTCAACCACAAGTACCTCTTCCGGGTACACAGGGTCAACATCAGCTAATGCCCACTGACCGTCACAGAACGGACACTCGCGAGGCTGGACAGATTTTACAGGTCTTCTGGACTGCCGGAGGAGGGCTGCGATTTGTTTTTCCGATATGTCCTCACTGTGGCGTCTCATGACATGCTGCTCTAGGGATTCCAAGGAATCAGAGGGATGGGCACATCTAGGACATATCCAGCAATTACGGTGCATTAAAAGCTCATGCTCGAACCACGCATGTTGCGACTGGTAGGTGGTGAGACCACATCCGGAGAAGGTGCAAATGTAGGGTTCGAGGTCTTGTAACACGTGTTTCCTTGAAACTTATTAGCAGCCGCCTTTAGAATCGAGTAGAACTTTTGGCGAACCTCCATTGGCCATCCTTGTCTTTTGGCTTCATTGAGATAACGGTCAAACAATAAGGACATAGAAATGACAAGTTATCTAGAGCTTCGGCTGGTAAAGGTGGGAACATAAGGCTATCTTCCGATGATTCGACAATCGACGTGGCATATGATAACACAGATATAACGGAGGGCGCAGATAGCAGAGACGAGAACTGAGCCTCGGCAGAGGGGTTAGCTACCAGCTCAGTAGCTTCTGAGTCAGCGAATAGACTTGGCTTTGATAGTTCTGACAAGACTGATTTTTGATATTTTGGTCTTGGATGAGGGGGCGGAGGCTTGAACGGAAGAATGGAGTCCGGCTTTGAGAAGTTTTGCTCATCTGGCCTAGACAACCGATCATTATGATCCCGTCGATACTTAAAGTACTGCCGGCGTCGAGCATTTGCTTCACCCAAGCGATCCACTAAAGCTTCATTTTTTTGGGCTACCAAAGGATACCGGTCCTTGATATACATGACATCGGCGCGGTTATCGAAAGGTTTTGTTGTGGATACGCGCTGGCGTTTATCTTTGGGTGCAAACTTCCGGATGAAAATCGAAGCCTTGAACAGGTTCTCTAAGCTAAGTTTAATCGCGGATATTAGCTCTTGGATTTCTGAAGTTGAGGTTGTAACCTGTTTCTCGTTGCCGAAACTGGATGCTGATGATATCGCGGAGTCTGAATCGCTGGACGAGATATCATATTCTTCAAGGTCCGCCGGGCTGGTCATTATTTGTCTCGCCGTCCTGTTCTCGCGTCTTCCGGCGGCGATTTCCGTTGCTAAAATACTGTAAGTCAATTTATAGCCACGATTAGTAGCAATCTTACCAACTCTGGCGGAGGCACGAAAGTCTAGAAGCATCTTCAGAATGGCATCCTTAACCACAGGACTGTTGCGAAGCCGATGCTCAAGTGAGAGGGGTGATTTTGAAGACTGAAAGGCACCAAGATTGCCAGCCCATTGGTCATATCGCTCTGAAATCTGCTCAATATCCCGTTGATGAACTGCGACCTTCGCACTAGAATCGTTTTTCTTGACTGCAGCGAGAAACCTGGCAATATCTATCTGGCAATCTTTGGTGATTACGGCAATGTCTTGGCTGTCCATGATTTCTCCCTATGGATCATTTTACAGAGAAACGATGAGTTTAGTCAAGTGAACAGGGATTTTGATAGATGGAATCTAAAGCAGAATGGAAGACGCAGAAGACAAATAACACGAACGGCTCCTTCGAGGGGTTTTCGTCGAGGTTGCGAAGAGAAGGTCTGGAGATATTGGAGGCGGGACAAGTAGCTGAGTAAACCCCTACCACTGAACCAGCCCGATGGGCCGCATATGATCACTGAATACCAAACTCGGCTGCAGGTGGGTTGATTGAAGCGTGCGTTCGCGGGTTTTGGGAAAGGGGTAAATCTATCATCCGCATAGTATTTCGATTCGAGTCATTGAATTCAATGTTACCCATTAAATAATCACGAATTTGGTTCGTTTGGTTCCGACTGTTAGTAATGGGCTTTTCCTTCGCTTTTGCCAAGGTATAGTTTGTTGCCGAGATTTGCTGCCTAGATATATAAATCACGCAAACCCCGCAGCTGAAGCTGAGCTGCATAGGAAATTTTGACATTACTCAGGCGCCCATTTTCAGAGCGAGGCCCTTCAATATCATTCCCTATTCGCCTCTTATTGCCTCTAATCAAGACTCACAAATTCGATGTCAGGAATTGAAGTTGCTGGGCTTGTCCTCGGAGGGTTTCCTATTCTTCTAAATTGTCTGGATTACTATAGGGAAGGGTTTGAACCCTTGGAAGAATGGTGGAACTTTCGGACCCATTTCATCGCGTTCGTTGACGATGTCAGGCATCAGATGATGAGGTACAATGAGAACATGATTCGTCTCCTTGATCCAGTCATCACCGACACTGGGAGCTTGGCAAAGCTGGTAGAAGACCCTACGGACCACCGATGGAAAGACCATAGCCTCGATGATCTATTGAAGCGACATCTTGCCAGCGAGCTTGATAGGTTCCTGAGGATAATTAATAGGATGTACGATGTAGTGCGAGACCTGAATAAGCTGCTGCAAATCCAAGATGGTCAGGTATGTTGAATTGGTTTAAATGCCCCAAAAAATCTTCAATTTACTCTTTTCCATTATCATGACAACAGTTCAAATTCTACTTATTCTCCCTAGCTCTAACGTGGAGTCAGGTATCCTGGGTCGGGTCTTCCCAGCAAAAGCCTTGGCAATGGCACTTCAAACGTGTTCAGATCAGCTTCTCTAAGGGCAAGCACAAGAAGATTAAGAAGCTGGCAACTCATAACGATGAACTCCAAGAGATCCTCGGCTACAATGAACGTATCATCCCTATCTCTGACAGAAGAAAGTCCTCAGATCCAGTCCGACTCTTCGAAAACATTCGCCAGCATGCTTATTGTGTTTACAATGCCCTAAAACAGCAGTGGAAGTGCCAGAAGAGGTGCCAAACTCACGGAGCACACATGAGTGTTCGTGCTGAAACCGTTTCTGTCAGCCTCAACATCATGTTTATAGTCCAAAGCGGTCACGGAACGCCTCCAACGTCTAAGACACAAGAGGTGCTGATTCGGCCGAAAGAGGCGCCGCTATATCCGAAAAGGCAGGACATCAGTTACGTGCAGCAGGCAGTCCCATTCGCAGAGCTTCAGCAGAGAGTCATCCAGGAGGATGCTGAATTAAGGAGTAGGCCAAAGCTCATCGGCCGGTTTTCACAGAGACTGTATAAAAAGAGATCATCTCTCAAAGGCTCTTCGGCTAAAGAACCACAGAGCACCGTATCCACCGCAAAAGGCGTTACTTTTGGACTTTCTATACCTTCCACGATAGTAACTCCTCCGGAAATTGAGTTGACGGTTAAGACAGAGGCGAATGATTCATCGAAAATCATTTCTGGATCTAGCGCACCCATATCAGGGCAGACAACGGGTCATATCATTCCTGCCAACAATTCGGCTTCAAGTCCTATCACGGATCTCTGCTCGTTCCTGGCAAGCAAACAGCCGGAGTCAGGAGTTATCCGAGGCGACTCTCACCGACATCTCGAGCTGTCTAAATCGTCTAAGGGTTTGTGTGTGACTGTATCCAATAGCGTGAGGCTATTCCAGCTTCCCCAGCTCCTCGAAGCGACCCACCAGGCCACTATCGAGATACCAAGACGGAACAGGTTTGAGATGGCTACTCATATTGCGTCGGCCCTCCTGCAAACCCACCTGTCGCCATGGCTACCAGCGAAGTGGTCAAAGCGTGACTTCTATTTCTTAGCAGACATGGAATCGCAATCCCTCTGTAGCAGCCACCCGTTCGTCTCCCGGTATTTTCTCTCGAGCTCAGAGGACGAAGACGGGAGCGTGATGGAGGAAACCACATCAGTCACCCATCCGCAGATCTCCGAAGAAGAAACTCGGGCGTGCCTTTTCACAGTGGGCGTCATTATACTCGAGTTAATATTTGGGCACAATATCGAAGATTGTAATTTCCGTAAGAACTATTACGGCAAGGATAACAAGCCGAACGACCAGACTGACGTCAGTACGGCCCGAACATGGGCGAAGAAAGTTCTCGGTGACAGCGGTGCTGATGTTGCGGATGTCGTAAGGAGGTGTTTAGACTGCTCTTTCGGCCCCAAACCTAGCTTCTTGGATGTACGATTCAGGGAGTCGGTATATGAAGGTGTCATCAAGCCACTGGCGAGCTACTTGGATGTGTGGTCGGAGGTCAAGCCGTAGCCTCGGTAGCGTGCAGCCGTGGGCAGAATAGGGAAATGGGTGGTGTGGCTAAACAGGCGTCACCGATGCCACCAAATCTCAAAGCACAATGCTCGTTTTGTTGTGAACTATCCCAGCGATTAAACCATCTTTGTATTGAAACGCAGCTAGTCAAGGTATATCTCAAAAATAGCCACTCCCTTTGTTCTCCTGTTACGGATTCGGTCATTTTCGACCAAAATATAAATTAAATCTTGGTTGAAATTCAAATCTATAGATAAAGCAATGATCGCACTGGTAGAGCTAGAAATCTCTGCGCTAATCTAGGCTCGTCGATTGGACAACTCCAAAAATCTTTTCCTGAACCAACAATAGATCGATATTTCACCATGGAGAAGGCGGGGCGCTCTGCAGATTTACCTGTTAGTATAGCACTGGGTTGTTTTCTTTTTATTACAATTCATTTCAAAAAACAAAAAAAAAACCTATTTAGATAGGAATCTTACCTCTAAGCGCCCTGATGCCATTGTGGATCTCACTTAAGATCGTCATACTGATTCTAGGTGTCGTAGTCATCACCATGGGCGGAACGATTCCCAATCTCCTCCTGCACTTATATTTCAAAAAACGTGAACCATTCGGCATTAGCCCCTGAAGTTCCAAGGATAAATGATCCAAAGTACTACGATCTAAGTCCAAGCTTCACTTCCGATGAGCTTCCTCAAAGCTATGGGGATCTGGACAAGCTCTTTTGGTCCGAGGACGTCCAAAGAGAACAACTTTGGGGGCTGGACACATGGCAGGCCGCTGCATTGAGCCGCTATCTTCGCTTCTCACCAACTGGGTATGTGTCCGGAGGGCATCGGCCAGTAGATAGAAAATCGGTAGGGTTAGTATCTACGCCGAGGTTAGACGCGCCTCTCTCCGGTCTTTCCTTGCAGTTTGCTGGCCTTCAACTGTGGACGACATCCGTGGGAGCGAATGTAGAAAGAGACTTTGCAGTCTACTATCGTGAAAGAATCAAGATCGACGAGGCGAAATGGTTGCCATTTTTCCGCAAGGACAGATGGTTCGACTGGATTCAAGTCTCCCATCCTTTTGCCCAGTCACAACCAGGAAGAACTTGGAGCGTAGACGACCCAAAAGTGTGGGAAGTCATGAGACCCAGTATCGAATTAGCGAACCGCATTTTAGGAGCCCTTATTGAGGATAAACACGAAGGTGGTATGTACATAACATCCTTTAATTCCGCATCGTACTAGCTCTGATACTGAAGTGCTCACAGTAAGCGAAAAAAGTTTATCATCTAGGGCATTTTGTTTAGTACTCATAATGGCCGCTATTAAAGTCCACGAAAGTTAAGTTGCTTAGATAGACTGTGTACTTACAATTCCTAGCTCCAAACAATTCTCTACGGCCGAATAGACCTTTGGTCAAATGTAAGCGACATATTTGGCCAGGCGCCTGTAAATCACGCTACGGTTCTACTCAGCTATCCCACTGAGCAGATGATTTGCCAGAAGCGAGGAATTCAGAACTGCCAATGGGATTTCAGTGAGTAACTTTCCAGAGTTACTACTCTCATAACCCCTGCAATGTATGTCTTAAACTTAGAGTCTACTAACCTTTGATATCGCAGTCCCCAATTTGACTTGTTCAGAGTGGAGAGATAGACTCATTAAGCTTTTCTCGACGCTAGTATGGGGTTTTCGTGAGGGTATTGAAACTGCCGGCATTACTATCCCGACTCCTTCAGTTGATGGTATAAACCACCCGTACGCCTCGATGATTCATATAGCAACTAGGACTTTGGACATGATGTTAAATTCGAATCTAACTCTATCAGAGCTGTGCATGACTCAAAATGACCTAGCGCTTACAGTAAGTCAGCTGAGATCTCCCGTCCTTAAGTAAGATTCACATTAAGTAACATATCTCTAGATGATCCATGAGCTCATGCATGCGGTATTAATGGCCCGGTACCGGGAAAGGAGTTACATTGGAAACTGCTTAAAGATAAGGAGAGCTGAGGATGACCCGATAGACGAGCCCGTGTGTATTTCTTGAAAAAGGTGTCTTCTATTAGCGCTCCATGAACTAACAGATTTTCAAAGTACTTAGATGCCGCAGGTGTGGCTGAGACTGGACACTACAGTACGTATTCTGAGGACGTTAGTTCCCTAGCTTGGTAGCGTATTGACTCCCCTATGGCATTGCTCCAGCGTGCTCTCGAAACCCTTCAAGAATAAGCGAGAATTAACTATAGGCGGTAACGTCTGACTGCTGACTTCTAATAGTGGAGCAGCTTTTCTTTGGAGCTTGTCAATTTGTTCATCGTGAGTTGACCATCCCTGTGAATTCCAAGAGAGTGTCACACCAAGGAACAGGCTTTAACTCTCTTATAGCTTTTGCAGATACGAAAGCTCTTTCACCACCGTTGGTGATGATTCTAAAAGAATGGCCGTGGGAGGAAGAGACTTGGCCATCAGTCCCAAACAGTAGCTTCACGCAACAGGGCCATATGATTGTGACACATTTTGTACCTATGACATGGGTTTCTAAACTGCTGGGGGAATCGTTCTGGAGAGATCCGGCCTACCCCAGAAAAAGCGACAATTTCTTCCACAGAAACTCCCTATTCTATGCTGAAAGTCCCGAAATGGGCGGCGGGCAAGGGCCGTTGCAATGGCTGAAACCCCAAGTCCGAGATTTGAGGTCATTACCATATAGCTACCCCGACGACGTAAAGGTAGTAGAGGCCTGGAACACACGAGAACGTCTCTGGGCGACATTTCGGAGACCATGGGCTGACGATGAGAGATCCAAGGTACGTAACTTGCCACATGGTCGTATTCCGGTGCCATGGTCATCGTTAGGGTCCCTATGTCTGATCAGGGCATCATCGCGTTGCCACGGAGCACAAGTGATGCCTTCATGAAGACAATTAACGCTTAGAAATACATTATGCTAATCTTAGCTGTGCCAGTGGGCGTGTAGTCCGGTACGTAGACCTAGACCTGGCTTTCATGTCTCTGAAGCTAATCGGGGTTGCCTGTGGAAGTGGGGACGCGTTGTCCAACGGGAGTTGTTTTCCGAGTTTGCAGATGCCTTTTCAAAAAAGGACGCCGTGGCATGTTTCAAGATCGCGGATTTCTTAGTATCTGAAGTCCCGTGGGAGAAGGATGTAGTTTCATATATAGATAGTTTGCCCTCGGGCACCGACACAGAAAAGCCTGCTTGGGCATGGCATATTATCGGTAGGTAGTACTGCAGAATTTGGGTACTTGTTCTTAGGGCTCTGGATTTGATTTGGAAAGTCGTCGAAGATTAGTCAATCTGATGAGCGTGGCTCAATTGCTAACCTTGCCTACGACAGGGCTGCTCATGTTGGCAGCTACTCCCATCCACCGCAGTAAGTGACATCAAGAGTCATTTTCTCATGTTGCGGCAATCTTTAAGCACTCGAAATCTCTTGCTTAGGCTACTTTCTTGCCTAAGCCGTGCACTCCAGGCTTTTACAGATTACGCCCCTAAGAGCACTTACTAAAACGTTTTATTACAGTGAGGATCTCCCGCAAGACTCCGTCGACTGAATGGTACCTAGAGCAAGCACCTAGTAGAGAAGCTGCAGCTGCAGGACACCAAAACACGATATATACTCACGATAGGTTGGGGTCTGAAGAGAAATCCGCAGGACCCAGCGAAATCTATGATCACTTTAGGTTCACAGGTAACGACTTCACGCAACTCGACTATCTCGCTCTCGTGCGAGACGTCCTCTTGTACTTCAAGGCGAAACATGTGCCCGTACACGCCAGCTTTGTAATTGTCATTGAACATGCTCTAGCAGAGCTTACGACAGACCGAGAAAATTTAGCCATATTCTACCCAGGGACTGCTCATGCCAGCAGGTGGGCTTCAAGTTGGTCCTTCCAAATCCCTGAATACGATCCAAGCCTAGCTATATGGGCTAATGGACAGTGGTCATTGGCACAACCGGCGGCTAGTCCTTAGCTTGGCCAGTGAGGTACGGAATCTATCGATCTGGAGGCAGACGAAGAAAGCAACAGGCGCTATTGGACTGCTCATCGTAAGCCGCCCGTTTGGTAGAAGCACCGCTGCGCCAGAAGCTTTTACAGAGCAAAGGAGTCTCTGCTGTGAGCACTTGTGCTACCTGCTATAGCAGTGCAACACCACAAATTCAAACACCAACTGCACTGCACTATCTTTGCACTTCTCAGTATATTGTTGGTAGCCTAGCCTTGCCTGCCTGCCCCTAATCATTTCCGCTATATATCTTTCTAGTATCCTTTCCTGGAAGCAGGCTCGGCAAGAGGGGCTTAAGGAGATGTTGCTGAGAGAAAATGTATATTCAAGAAGTCATTTCTCTTCTTCTCGTCAGTAAAATCCCACACAAAGCCTGCTATTGTTCCGAATGGTGGTGAATGTGACATGTTGTCTGACACACCCTACCTAAGGACTCACACTTGTGCTTAGGGCTGCCACATATTATAAA
Source organism: Xylariaceae sp. FL1651 (assembly GCA_025201745.1). NCBI lineage: Eukaryota > Fungi > Ascomycota > Sordariomycetes > Xylariales > Xylariaceae > Xylariaceae sp. FL1651. Next base: position 1,170,719 of record MU624229.1, read on the forward strand.
TTAAATTTTCGAGCAATTAGCGTTCCATATATACAGTGATTAAAACGTGAAATGAAGACGCGCAGGTAGTTTCCATATTAAAGACAATTACGAGTAGATAGGACAACGTTGTATTTTGGCAGTCAATCTGTACAGCCATCTCCACACAAGATTACACAATATGTGCTTCAAGCGACTTCGACTATTACAAATGTCGCCGGTTTCTCGCAGCATCGGAAGTATGCGTAGCCCTTTCAGACTCTCATTGATGTTTAGGCTGGAAATGCCCTACGCCAATTCAGACACACAAACCTGACTAAGAGGAAAAGGAACTCAAGCATGCGCACAACAGCTACCGCATTTGCAACACAGTCAACTCACATGCGCTCTATCCTCGACCCTTCATTCTCTCGATGCTACATCTGAAATCCTAAGATGGGCAATGAAAGGGCGCACTTGGTTTGTCGGATTTATTAGCGCTATGCGTCGTGCGTATTGAGTCATAGCATTGGGTCTTCGGCCTTATAAGTTTAACCGCTTCTGACGGACTATACCCGAGATCTGCTAGTCTTCATGCTTATGAGAGGGTAAGTAGAGGTCAAACTGCGGCTCACAGAATGTGGATCGTGCAATGAGCTATACCGGACCTATCCAGTCACACACCATATCAGTCTGATTATAGCTCTGGTCCGGTCTGCGGATCCCAGATTAAGTCTGCACCCGGAAAATTTGGTAGGTGAGATAAGCTAGACAGGGCTGGCGCATGAAGAACTCCTGTTCAGGTGATCCATTGTACAACTCCGCTGACATATATTTCTTCATGCAGCCTGCCACCGTTATGATATTACGGAATGCGACATAAACATGCGAGCATCCGCTGAGCTCGGCCGCCTAAAGCCCTATTGGGTGAGACCGTCGGCCTTGAGGTTCCCTCGGGACCTGCACTTGTCATTCATCCACTACACCTTAAAGACCATGATAGAAATAAGATAGGCTATACTATGCATGTAGCCATCCTCCTTCCGGGTAGCAGTTCAACGGGACCGACACCGCATGAAGATCGATTCTTAGCATGAGCTGTAGAACAACAGACCAACGCGAAATTCGGATTTGAAGAATAGCAGACTGGACCAGCTGTCAGCTTGGGTAGCACTCAACTAGAGATTTCCGTTTACGGTAATTGATCCATCGTGACGCAATACTTTTTTGGTCAGGGGCCTTTTGCCAAGACGAATTTGAATTAATAAAGTAGAGTGGACGTTCGCCTCTCCGCACCCCGCAGTTGCGAGGCGCTGAAGCTCGTTTCTCTTACTATCAATAGCGGTAAGCTGTAAAAGACCTCGGAGCCTCTCTGATAATAACCATCAGACGCGTAATACTCGATATCATACACACAAGAACCGAGTATAACAGCGTCTGTGCGAGGAATGGCTCACACGTACCAACTAAAGAAAGCCAGCAAGAACATCATCGGAGAGCATCGCCTCGCGGTGTGTCGTAGTTTGGCGACCCTGGGAAGACGAAGTTGGGATTCGGATGCGATGCATAGCTAGTAAAAGCTGTGGCCGTGGATTGGCTGATTCGAGGTGAACGTGCTTGAAATACATGGCAGCTACATATATGACGTTATTCATAGCCTGTATACATGTCGCTAAGGAATGTTTGATGTGCTCACCTTCGAGTTTACTGGGCTGTTCGGGGTGCGAGACGGATCTGTGGTTTGATGATAGGTTGAGAGCTCTGTATTGTGCAGGTACCCATGGTCTACCCAGCCAAGGAGTTAGCAGCCTCTTGGGAGTCTGCTTAAGTAATACAATACCTAGCAAGTCGTCGGCAATACAATTTGCGCACATCTCGTACCATTTACACAAAGCCGTAGCAACAAAGCAATTACTATGTGAAGGTATAAAAAAAGAAAGGTAATAACTACTAGAATATATTTACTAATAACAGGCACGCTAAACGTATATATGTTTATTATACTCAGATCAGTAAAGTCCGATTGTTTATGATATATAGCTTACTGGGTTTGATCGTGCGCAAGTTTTATTGACGCCGACTTGCCGAGCTAGGACTAGAACTTACCTGAAAGAGGGAGCAAAAAGATTAGGTACCAATTGTGCTACCCCGCCCATAGCAAATAGAGAAGCCCCATCTTGTGTGCGGGGAACTCACCAGTTCGCGCTGGTAGACAAACAGTAGGTACTCTGTGATGCCATTGTAACTCACTAGAATGACATGAATTATATAATCTCGCCAACTCAGGCATGGGAGGCTACTGGCGTCTAGGAAGCGAATACGTAAGCTGGAGTTATTTGCTACTTCTAATTTCGCGGACGGCCAGCTGTGTTGACTGGCTATCCTGGAGCGCTACAAGTGACTGTGAGAAACCGTGGTATTCAATGGACTGCCAAACCCTGCGCAGCTACGTCGTGTCATGTACGACAGTCAAGACATGTCAAACCCTCTCCGTCTTAATTTTAGATGCGATCTTGCTAAACCGACCTATAACGGGCCGTTTCGAAGTTCCGATTTAAATCCAGGTTATTGACATCAATTAAGTTTGCAAACCGCATAGCTGGAACGAATAGCATTCCGTTACATTACGTATCAACATGTGAAGGTCGTCGAGGCCATGAAGGCGCTGCGGAATGATGAAACGTCTTCAATATCTCTCTTACAATTATTTCTTAGGGCCAAGTTGCCAGAACATAGGAAGACCCTAAAGGCATAGGTTGCGTGAAGCGTACTTCCGAAAACACAGAAACCTCAGGAGTTCCAGGGCGACTCTATGTTGCGCTATTGTGAGAGGATGAATATTTAACATAGTATTCACTCAATTCCAATTTATCAAGCCAGACTCTTAAGGATATCAATTACACCAAATAATGCGAGATTTAGCCTGGAAAGTATTGAGGTTCGATTTGCGCCATAAAAGGCGAAACTTATGCTCTGATATGAGCCATGATGCTGATGGTTTGTGTGGCATTTATAATATTTACTGAGTGAATGGTTGCCAAAAAAGCAGGGTGCTTAATGCTGGCCCGACCGTCCAGATAAGCCGACACTTTGGGAATCAAGTACGATCTTCTCTTTCCACTTTGTCACATATCGACCCAGACCCAAATTGGCGGAAATTGTAGTCTCGACCCAATTCGGCCCATACCTGTAAGCAACTGCTGCAATTTCTGTTGAGACTGGAATGGCCATCAATTTCCGGTCGGCTGTGCACCAAGCTGTCCACTAAGGGCCGGGCTTTTGGCAAGGCTTTGGGGCCCTATAAGCTATGCACGCAACGTACGTGATGATACTTAGCGTATGTACTGTACGTAGATAGGTAGGGTACCTAATGTATGGCTACTACCCTAGTTCAACCTACCTCTAGTGTAGACAGCCTTACCTAGGTAGGTAGGGTTAGGGTCACCACCCCAATCTCTCTCCGCATGCCCTCCTCGTTCCTTCCCAGTCCCCGGTCTGTGACGGGGCCTCTATACATGTAGTACTAGGTACTCTGGGGTCCTTCCACCTCCCGTCTTAATTCCATTACGTTCCCTCCCAGTAGAAACCCCCATGCACTGGGCAAGTAATGACTGCAGATCAATTGAAATATCTCATTTCCGCCCATCCTTCTCCTACTTTTCCTTCGCCTCTTCTACGCATATACATCCCTCGCTATATCCTTGCTCGACTCGCGGGTCTGTCGTGGCTGGCCATTGTCGTAGCATCACGGGAGCAAGTGTGGTTTTTCGGAACTACCTAACGGCCATCTGCTGAGCAAGCTCGCCCGAGTTCGATTAGTAACGCTGAGCAGTTTTCTCCAGCATCTTCCTCTATTACAATAACCAAGTCTGTCCATCACCAACATAGTCATATTGCAAACCATTGAGCGACTCGACTACAAGCACAATGAGTGATCTAGAGAAACATTCGTCCTCGCACGACTCTCATCGCGGAGAGCACGATAGTAAAGGTGTCGGAGCTGGAGCAATAGAGGATACCAATCTACCTCCCGATCCAGATGCGCATCTCAGCCAAGAAGAGAAAGACAAGATTGTAAGTGTCACCAGATCGACCAACTCATTTGAACAGTTTTGTTTTGCCTCATGAATCATGCATTGGGACGAAGAGCTGACAAGTGCGTTAGGAAAGGAGGCTTCTTTGGAGATTGGATCTCATACTGATTCCCTGGGTACGTACATCCATCCGAACTAGCTCACTACGATTCATCACTGACGTCGTATTACTACGACGTAGCCATGCTAACCAACGTGCCATTGGTAGCTCTGCCTCCTGTATCTGCTTGCCTTCCTGGACCGGACTAATATCGGCAATGCGAAGGTCGCTGGCCTCACCAAAGATCTGCACCTGTCCACTGGACAGTATAACGCGTCTCTCAGCATCTTCTTTGTGTCGTACTCGCTCTTTGAGCCGCTTACCAACGTCCTCCTGAAGAAATTGCGGCCATCCATATTCATCCCAATCATCATGTGCGTTATATCTGTGATGATTAGTCTCGCCCTCCGACAAACTAACGTTGTTGCATCAGGTTCTTCTGGGGTGCTTCTATGACCGGCATGGGTTTCTCTTACAATTATTCTGGGCTTTTGGCCGCTCGATGGTTTCTCGGTCTTACCGAAGCTGGGCTCTTTCCCGTACGATATTCAAGATTGACTTCTCCTTTTCAGCCCCAGATCGTCGTCAGGAGCACAGATTGTTTTAGCCATGTCCACCTTACAAACATCCCATGCATTCTGAGGTCATGAATACCTGATCGAACAGTTACTGATCTCTATTGTTTAAAAGGGTGTGAACTATTACCTTTCGTGTTGGTATAAGCGATCCGAATTCGGCGTTCGTGCTGTAAGTACCCTGCATATTATCCACGAGTGTTCCACTTGCTTATCCAGTAATAGGCCATCTTCTTCTCAGCGGCCGCTCTGGCTGGTTCATTTGGAGGCCTGCTTGCAGCTGCCATTGAGAAACTAGACGGAAAAGGTGGCCTCGCGGGCTGGCGCTGGATTTTTATCTTGGAGGGCCTTCTTACTGTTGTTGTGGCAGTGGCATCATTCTGGATGGTCCACGATTTTCCGGACGAAGCACGCTTTTTATCCGACGATGACCGCACTCGAGTCATTCGGCGATTAAAACTGGACCAGCAATCATCCGCCGAGCATGAGGAATGGAAACCAAAATACTTATACGCCGGTCTCAAGGACTGGAAAATGTGGTTGGGCATGGTTATCTACATGGGTTGTGATATGCCTCTCTATGCCTTCTCGCTCTTCTTGCCCAGCATTATCCAGGAATCCGGCTGGAACACCAGTGTTATTCGTACTCAGCTCCTGAGTGTCCCTCCGTACGCCGCAGCTGCTGTGCTCACTGTTGTCATCGGATTTATCGCCGACCGAACTCGCCAACGTGGGTTATGCAACATTGTGGTTAGTGCTATTGGTATCGTTGGTTTTATTCTGCTTATTGCCTCAACCAATCCTGCGGTCAAGTATGCGGGTACTTTCTTGGGTGCTCTTGGCATCTATCCATGCATCGCGAATACGATTACTTGGATGGCCAACAACACTGAAGGTGTCTATAAGAGGGGTGTCGTGTTAGGGTTTGTCATCGGTTGGGGGAACCTCAATGGGATTGTCAGCTCCAATATTTTCTTCGACAGCCCTCGGTACTTTCAGGGCCATGGTGTCATCATTGCGTATATGGCCTTGTTTCTGTTTGGAGGTAGTCTATTGATGACTACCTTGCTCAGGGTTGAGAACAAGAAGAGGCGGGAGGGCAAACGAGACTACCTCGGTGAAGGAAAGAGTGAAGCCGAGCTTGAGGAGATGGGCGATGGGCGGCCCGACTTCTATTACACAACATGATCGGGCGTGTCTGGGGGGGAAAAGGCTTGCAGTGGAATTTATTGCTTGGTTTGCTGTTTATACCCTTTCAGTAATTATAGCTCTCTAGATACGAATTGTAGTAGAGCGGATTCCACGCGAAGGCGAAACAAATGGTACATCTTGCTTCTCTCTCTCTATACAGAAGTGTTGTGTTAGCTTAGCTTCTGTTGCAACATGAAAATTTACGCACGAAGTCGGTAAAGTACTGCTTTTGCCTGTTTCATTATATCAAAGTACGACGGCCATAAGCGCCTTGTGGTAGTAGATAGGATAACATCATATGATCAACACTATCCACATGCATAACGTTGTACACAACACTGACACCAGCTCAGTTACTGATATGCAGGAATTGTTTACATTGTACTTATCGCAGACATATTTCAAACTAGGGTCGATTATCTACAGATCTTTTGCGGGCAACTAATCACGCTGCAGCGAATGTGTGTATTCTGGGCGTTGGGTTCTTTGTCGGCACCGGGAACGCATTTAGTCAACCTTTCACTCTTCGATCTAGGAATATTCCTAAAGGTCAAACAAAGGGACAAAGTCGATCGAGATAACGTCGGTGCCTCTGTCCCTGAAAGGCCTAGCTACTGATGGAAAATGAACCGAAGCATGGACAAGGATTCGCTCATTATCATACCTTTGCTGAGATTAGGTGTGTGGAGTGGTTGGTCGCAGTGTTGACTTTTATTCGGATTTAAGTGGTATGCAAAGAAGCGACACGTTTTGAAGAGGTAAATTTTCAGAACATCAGTGGAGGTAGCTCTAGCTCCCAATTCAAGCTCAGTCATATCAGGCTTATATCTTTCCCACTTTCGTTCTCGAATTTGATAGAAGGCGATCCGATAACCCTACCAGAGCGTTTTTGCTGAGGGTTTTGGTCAAACTCTCAGGATTCCCAAATCTCGAAGAGCACACAGCGCTTACCTCCCTATCTGCCTCTTTTACGGACCAATAATCTCGAATGTCGGACACCTTCACGAGCTTTAGATCCCTCCACCACGAACCGGCAGCCGAGCAAGAGCGTATTCACGGTCGTGGTGAATGAGGTACGCTCGAACTTTGACGCAAGATCGCCGACCTTCAAGTTCGACAAGCTCTTGGGGTCGGGCACCGCAGGCGTCGCGTGTCGCGTGCTGGAGTGGCCGGCGTCTGGCGCCGGGGCCGCAGGAGGGAGAGCAGGACGGCTAAGTAGCCCTAAGAGGTTAGTTGTCAAGAGGGCCGTGGGGTCTGAGGCTGAGTGTGATTTGAGAGATGAAATTGCCATCTTGAGGATGAGTGAAAACACCAAAAGTGAATAAAGATCTATATTTAAACAATGGCGTGGGCTGAGGGTTCGGCTGGAGGATATTTTGACTTAAATGGGGTGATCGACCATCTTAGAGACGCGGCAATACTTGGATATGGAATAGCTGTTAACAGTTTCGCTTTTGATCCAGCGGTTCTTAGGCTCAGAGCACATCGTCCGCCTTGTGGCGTGCCACGATGACCAAGTGCATAGAAAGGTACAAGGGTTCTTATACAAACCGAAATAGGCAGTGGAATTGCTATGGCGCACCGGTGCGGGTCCTTCCCAGGCGACGGCCAACCCATACACAAATGCCCAGAGTACAGACTACAATACGGTATTGGAAGGCCTCGGAGGCCCAATCCTCATCATGGAGTGCCTTGAAACGGCAGCCTTAAATTTTTGGTCGAGAAGCTAGACATCGCCGATAAGCTCTTGCCTAACCGGGTCTTGTGGGTTTTCTTGCTGTGCAATGAGTCAAGTGTATTTGTCTGGGTATGTGTGCGTGAGTAGACTCGAGCCAGAATTCGGACATGATGGTAGATTACTGAACTCTCAAGAATATATGGAGGATATTGTCAACTCTTAGCTAATCATGCGTCGCGAACGCTCGTCTAGTGGTGCGTGCTTGTATCGCACATGCATACCTGCTAGATGGCGATTAGAGCATACCAAATCAGCTCGAGCGTATTGCGAGGGGAAAGCCACTGCAGCCTTTAGGCCACGGGGATATACATTCTCAAAATAGTCAGTTCACCTCCATAAACTGTCTTATTGTCATTATATAGGTAGAAGATGAGTTGATAATGGTGGTACTTAGTAATGATCGGCGATCGTGGAACCGGCTTCGCAGAACATCAGCTTATTCCTGTCCTCAAACTCATTGATTTTGGACGCGCACAACAGAGCCAGGGCGAGTTTGAAAGAATGGTATATGAACTTTGTCTTGTAAGTATGACAGAGATTCTATGCTCCACCATCTTCATCACCGTGTAGATAGGAGCTCTCAAGCCTGCGTTCTATCTGTGCGCCTCCTTTATTCGTTCTTCTGAGTCTACCTTATCAGCTATGTACATACAGCTTATTCGATCATCGGCCTAAACCACACGCTTAACTGTTCCCGTGCCAAGGAAATGGTCGGTCTGATAACACGCAAGAACTCCGCATTCCTAATAACCGGGACGCACTCCAGAATCGTCACGCGCGCAATCGACATCCGGCACAGGCACGAGACAGACTGTCCAGACGGCAACGGCGCCGCGTATCCGACCCTCGACGACTCCCTGCGCCACTTCCTCGCGCGCTGCACGGCCCGGGACAAGACCTTCCGCCCTTCGCTAGAACGCATGCTTGCCGAGGCCGAGCGCGGCGCCGCGAAGCCCGCACAGGCGTACGGGCCCAACGAGCACCTCGAGTCGGACGCGGCGATCGGGGAGCTTCTGGCTCGGCTGCTGTTCGATGCCGATCCGACGACGGATTCGGGAGGCTTGTCTAGTTCGGGTGACGATTTGGGCTTGATCACTGATTCGAGTGGCCGAGCTAAGAAGCAAGCGAGGATTGTGAGCAATGTATAAATGGGGATGGGTCCTTTTCAATGGCCTCCCCGCGCGAATCGCTTTTATGTGCTGCAGCTGTCGAGAACTGGAGGCCCGGCGTTGAAGCCTCTCTTGTGTTATAATGCAAAACGCGGTCATGGTACGCGTGCTGCCCTAGACACGGTTAATGACAGCGTTCGCCCATATACATGCCTTGATACGCATTATAGCAGGGGTAAGGAGTGTTTGTCCGGCACTTGTTTCCCGCCATAGTGGGGTGCTTCAGTATCACGGATTTTGTAGAACACAAAGGGTATGGGGCAATGTGGGCTGATTGTAATTCGTGAGGGATCGTGTGTATCTCTATACTATATTACGTGTTATTACTGTTTCGGGTTCTATGCCGAGACTGTTGTAGATGTTGGTTAGTCTTGGAGCGAGATTTCGGTTTGATATTTTAAATTATCTTTCGGCTACGTATCAGTCGACACATTTGCTTAACTAGATCGCAATTGAGCACTGAGGTCCTAATGCCCCGCCTCACGGTGAGCTTAATCTAGCATAAGCAAGCAGCATTTTTAAGCGCGGAGGACGTAGACAAGCCACCGAAGCAAAGCTGGATACCGCTATTAGGAGTAAAACCTAGCACCACATGTAACCTACCAAGTAACCTACCAAACCATGCTTTCCTCGGGTGCTTCTTGTATAATGAAAGGCTATATGTTGTTGCGCCTAGTAATGCGGCCTCTTATCAGGGCCATGTTCTTAAAGAGCACGCCCGGTATTGGTGGTTTTGCCTTCAAGGAGATTCAGGTTGTGAGTAGATGGGGTGTCGATTCGATCTGTCCCGGGAGCCGGGGTCGTGATTCGGTGTGGTGAAGGGGTCTGAACGCCTGTGAATTTGGAATGTGACACTGCAATGCAAGATGCTCATAAGCAGTCACATACCTGCTATTGGTCAAGTTTTGGCCGCCACGAGGCTCATCCACAGCTTAGGCACAACCTTGGAACAGACTTAGACCCCAAGTTGCACTTTGGGCTTGTTCTTTGAGCTTCTACAAAGCAGGCGGGAAGAGGTTCAATCCAGCCGACTCGGCACCAGCTGCAGCATGGTTACTCTCAATACAACTCGCCCCGCTAGTCAGTAACGGCAGCACCCGAGCAGCTGAGATGAGAGCCTGTTAGCGAAAACTATTTAGCCAATCATGTCTACGTATATATAGAGTTGGCCGCCACAAACGGCAATTCTGTACGCTAAAGATCTGCAGCCAACGACTGATAGAAGAGTTATACTCCTCCCCGAGCCGTGTTTGTACTGTAGTTCTCGATTGTTTGGAGGTAAAGACTGGCGTGCTTGATTGCTCGCTGCACTACGACCTATGGTCAGAGGAGCATGATAAGATACCATTGATAGGTGGGCCGATCTGAGAAATGCCTGATCGATATTGGCAAGCAGTAAAATTGTATCATGGCCTAGAACGACACAATGAGGGCGATGGCGACAGAGAACGCTCGGAACGTAATAGCGGAATGTAATAGAGAGTTATCATGTCCCGATGTGTAATCGCTTGCTGCAACAGCCCCAGAATTGAAGCAGGCAGCCATTGAGCTGGACGAACAACACAGCGTTCTGCGGCCGAGTCAAGCCTTGGAAGTGGATTAACACTCAGTCCCGCCTGTCTGGTTGGCTAATGGCCTCGATGCAGCAGTGGAAAGCCTTCGTGCATCTTGAATTGTTCAAGAGCGGTGAGGCAATTTGGCCAAAGAGGCGGAACGGGGCATATCGCGTAGCAAACATCGTATGCTACATTTATGTCTGAGCCCGTTAAACCGCCGACCTCGACGGCTGATGCCTTTGCCACGTTCGGTATGTCGGCTCTGCTATCGATCGCATCTTGGCGTGCAGATAGCATTTCAATAATTACGAGGTAATGGAGGCTAGACTTGACCGTCTCCTATTGACTATTGTTTCAAGCACTTGCGAATGTGGCCACCAGGAGGCTGTGGCCGCCTGCATCTGACATACAGACGCCACAATAAAACCCCTCTCAGGACAAGCTGATCATTCTCTCCATGCCATCTGCATATTCTTAGATCGTTAGGCTTCAATAAACATTTGGATAAGATGCGGTACTCTACGTGCAATTATAAGCAGTTGTTATGACTAAACAGAGTAGTGCCGACGGCCTTGGTAGGCATCCCTTGCGTAGATCATGGTTTGTTTACATGGGAGGAGCAGATAATAGATAAATCTGCCGTCCGCAAGGGGCTACAAACCACGGCCTTGGGATAATAAAACTCATGATATACCGTAGGCGAGGTGCCAAGCCATACTCCACTAGATTGGTGAACGCAAGTGTATACACTAGATACCTAGAAGAGCCATGCTATACACACGTGGCTTAGCGGGTTAGTGGCTTTCTGATAGCCTGGGACTTGCCACATGCAGGTAGGTAGACTCGCTGCTTCTACGGACTGGATATAGCACCTGGTGCATGTCGATTCAAGCGACGCCATTAGGTAGAAACAACGATAATGCACGTGTGGGTGTACTTACCTGGTTAGCTTGGTTGATCTTCCTTTATAGATGCTCTCCGCCGATCTGCGCACGTAACATAGATATCTACATAGGCCATTACTCCGTACCACCAGTTCTATCTGGGGTATATTCTTTTTGTACCCACTAACCACTGCTCTCTGCGGTATTATCCTGGACAGCAGAGAGACATCTGTACATACGTACCGAGACCTTAATGACAGTACACATGTATGTTGAACGAATTTCCTCCTTTATGGGTTCGATTAACCTGTTCGCTCCTACGAATCTACCTTCACTTAATTATGCAACCCATGGAATACCTACACATTCTACGCGATCTCGTTCAAAGGCAGACGAGTTACTCTCTACATTTGTAATCGCGTTTTTGAGTAAGACTTTCTTAAATGTAGAGAAGTTGACTCAATGTACAGTATTGACCTACCACCATTCAGGTCGTTTTGTTCGTCCTATATTCATGGCTTGCCGTAACCTTCGCGCCTACCAAGGATCTACTACGTTGTCTGTCAAACAGGGATGATTAACGTGCAGAGACATCAACGGGCTCAGCGACGAAACAGACATGGGCCAGCCTCGTCATATAACATAAATCGCATTGGTTAATCTTTATATCTCTCATTGAGCTCATATCCCCCGACAACAGGCTCACTCTCCGGAGCTGCCTTCGTCTACATCTCCGTTCCCGCCATTTCCGCATCACTTTCTCCAAATTGGTCGTTTTGGGCCGCATAGATGACTTCATGGATATTTAAGAGTGACGGCTCTCTTTATTGCTTACCAGGAGTAATGCGGCTACTCGCATCCTAGAAGTTCCCAATTTTCTCCATTCGTTCTCGTGATCGAGTCGGTCGAAACACCTCCCGCCTACGTTACTCTAATAACATCCCCCCATATCTACCCTATTTCACAGGACATAGCTCATTCATTATCTCTGTTGTTCAAAAAGAATATACTGCACCTATACTCTTCTTCGTTCGCCGCTCCTTCAAGGGTACCTCGTTTCTGAACATCGACCACTATCAACAGATAACAGAGAGACCGGCATGCTGATGATCGTCCATCCCATCCTACCAATATATACGACCCTCTGCAGCAGACTTGCTTGTGCTACGCCTATTCGTTACACTAGCCAGCCTTTTGCTGTGACACTTCGCGTGCAGTTGGTCATATTAAACCGTCCAATCTTCATCACTAGAGCTCCTTCATCGTCATACAAATTCAGATATACACAATACAGCAATCAGCCTGTGACGCCCTCCTAAATACATACAAAGGTTAGCCCCTCATTTCCAGTCAGCTGTATTGCAACTATACTAACTTCTACACCTTTAGCCTACACTTACATCATTTCGAGAAAAGATTCTCTGGCTGCCTTGGGCCGCCATGATATTGCATTCGACTCCTAAATTGTTGCCATATCCTTACAGTATATACATCTGCGGATATTCGTGGCTACAAGACACTCGCCATGCTACCCCTTGTGACCCGCGACGGCTCGTCCAGCGGCAATAAGACGGGAGGGTGGCAAGCTCACCAAATCGAGATTATTGTTCTCTTTGAACGCCTAGGCGCCGCATTCTCACTAGTAGGGGTTCTTTTGATCTTCTTAGCCTTCGCATTATTCAAGCGACTTCGGACTGTTCCAAATACCTTCATCGTCTTCGCCTCTGTTGCCAATCTGGGAGCCAGTATCGCCTGTTTGATAGGATACTCAGGTGTTTTGGCCGGCTCTACCAGTCGCCTATGCCAAGCTCAGGCTTTCATGTTTGAACTGTACGTCCCAGATGACCGGCTAGCCCCGTATCAGAGAGAGAGCAACCGTATCGTCTAATAAGTTGATAGGTTTATGCAATCAGATCCATGGTGGTCCTTTGCCATGGCCGTCAATGTGTATATGGTGTTTTTCTTCTCTGCAAACCCCAAGAACTTTCTGCAGTATTGGTATGCCTACTTCCTCGTGTGTTATGGCATACCTTTTATTCCAGCATTATGGTTACTCATTGTACGCGACGGCACTGGACAGAACGTCTATGGTGATGCCACGGTATGGGTTGCTGTTTCATGTTAGGCGGCCACACTTTGGCTCACATTCTTCTAGATATGGTGTTGGATAGATAAGGATTGGTCCGACTTACGCATCTATACGTACTATCTGCCTATATGGGTATGCATTGCCCTGTCGTCATTCATCTATATCGCCGTTGGCTATTATGTCTTCAAACAACGAAATCAACTTCGCAATCTATCGTTAAGCAACCCTTCCCGTGACCCACCCGAAACCCGCGACTCGGGAGAAAAGGTAATCTTCCTGCTCAAGATGTTATACTATCATTATTGGAGTTTGGAAACTAAACCGAAACAGAACCTCTTCGCAAACGCGGCAGTTATGGGCACCATCAATCGCGAAGTTGTCCAAGTGACGACAATAAACACAGAAAGCGAAAGAATCGCTGGCGCCACTTCAAGTACCACACCCATCAACTGGTTTGATGGCCCAGTGGAGGATCAGTCCGGCTTGGATAGAGAAACATGTGCCGGGTCCCCAGCTCCGTATGCAACAACTATCACGCGCATCACCGCCGATCCACAACCCAACGAGAATATCTGGCAACACATACGGGGTGAATTCAATCGCTGGTGCAGCAAGTTCAACCACATGGATCCCATCAAACTAGCGTACCTGCGTACATCTTTTGTTTTCGCCATTAGCGTTTTGATTACCTGGACGCCAAGTAGCATCAACCGCGTGCATGATATCGTTGACCCGCATAACTACAGCTTCGGGCTCAACCTCGCGAGTGCTATTGTGCTTCCTTTACAGGGCCTCTGGAACGCCATCATCTTCTTTTCGACAAGCTGGCTAGCGTTATGCGATGAGGTGCGTGCTAAGATGGATTATTTTAAAGGCGTTCCCAAAGGGCAGAACGCCGCCAACGCCGTTCGTGGTGACCGCGAGCGGATCATCGAATTGGAGAGAAGAATCAACCGCCAGGACCGCGATGATGTCGGCAGTGAGCTTAGCGTGGCTACTACAATCGGTCGCAGCGGTGGTAGCCATAGTGGCAGCATCAGAGTCTTGCGGGAGAATTCTAATGCGAAGTCTCTAACTACGTAATGCACTGGATAATCTTCCATTTCTGCAGCTCCTTACATGTTCACGAAAGTTTTAAAAAGGGTAAAGAAATAAACGTAGAGGTGAGATAGGGGATGCTAGAATGGTTGGTTTAGGATACCTACCTAATAGTCAGTAATTCTTTTCTGTTGATACAATACTACTTGACCTTGAATGAGACGTGTATACTGTACGGCTCCACTTTGGAAGTTTCTTATATAGTCGTTTTCGTATACTTCAAGACACAAATGTTAAATCAAAAAAAAAAAAAAAAAAATAAGCATTGTGTTCTAGAATATTGCTATATTATCCGGGAATTCATATACATCACAAACTTACTCCTTGGCGTCTATACTTCAGTTGAGTAATACAGGTTGAGTATAAAATTCTTATGATATACGTGGTTCAACAATGAGCCACAAGATAATAAAATACTCTTTTTATCTATTTACTAAAATCTCTCAAGCCTAACATCAACTCACTCCCCATCAGGAGCACACTCTAGAACCCATGAGCTCACGATTCCCGACAAAGCTACTAACCATAAAAGAGCGCTTAGCGCAAGAAGTAACCAAGACCGCCTGTCCTTGCAGTGCTCACCGTAACGTTGTGCGTTACCAGCATGAAAACGCGCGAGCTTCGTGAACAAGCTTAGGACAAGAAAGGCTGTCCACAGGGCGAAGACGCAGATCTCGATTAGCCAAACAAAGGCGTAGAGTACTTCCGTCAGGAGGGCTGCCATAGTGGATGTGGTGTTACAGGGATGTTGCTGTTCTTAATAGTGGAAGTGGGCTGTGAGGATGCTGTTAGGGAGAATACTTACCTGGTAATTGACTAGTGTTTTGAGTTCAGATAATTGATAATTAAGAACTGGGCGGAAGAAGACTTGGACTTGGACTATATAATAGTAATCTTTCGGCTCTAAGAAGTTGAATGGCATTGCTCCTCTGTCAGCAGCCCTTGAAGGGAATTTTTATCTTTGTGATAGCCTTACAACGAGCCATTTTTCGGGCAAAACAGACGACATGCTTTGACATGATCTAATAAGGTCTTTATACTTCGAAACAAAAGCGTTTGATACAACATCCGTACTATAAGGAACAAGGACTTGTATTGTTCGACATTACCAATGTCACTCTGCTAGCGCAAGGCGTACAGTTTCGCTATGACATATGTGTCCTCCTCCGTACCAAAATGTTTTTCTATAGTGCAGAGAATCATGCTTGCTTGAAGATTATAAGCACTTTCTCTACAGTTTAGTTAGGGTCGGATGCTTGAACACTTTGAGAACTCGATTTGCCAGAGCACAAAACAGTATTTAAGAAGATCACGGTCGACATTGACTGATTTTGTTAGTTGTTTATTACAGGGAGATACACCTTAGCACAGAAACTATCTAGATGCTTCTCTAGGAGATAAGTAATTAATATCCGTCCTCACAGCCATTATTGCCATAGAGAGAGCGAGACTCACATCTATAGAAATAGTATGTGGCTCCTCATGTTTGAAGTCCTTAGCTTGGTCGTCTAGTCATTTGGCTATCACTTAAAAGTTGCGAAGATTCTTCAGACTTGACTATGAAACGCTCCTCTAAGATTTCATTGTATCTCCAACTGCGGCCATAACGAGATATCTACTTGAAGCGAAACTGCAAGCGATGGCACCAAAGTTCTTGCAACCCTCCAACGGCGGAGACACGTAGCCTGTGGCCTGTGGCTCTCACAATACCGGTCGCCGGTTTTGTTCTCCAACCTCGGTCCTCATCGGTACTAAGGTTCACTACTTACAGCCCCGAGCGGTGGCAATTAGGAGCAAATAGGCTTCGTAGACGGCGCGGATGCCGCGTCAGACGGGTTGGTCTGCGAACACCCAGCAGCCAGACCACCAATTGTGTCATCTATCGCAGCATTATACGCAGCACCGCAGTTTGGATCACTACAGGAATTAGCATGGCACGGTTCTCTCAGGGGTGTGTGAAACACGCGACCACTGACCTTGCTCCGCCGCTGGCGTTGTTGAAGTATGAGCAGATATCGTGCGAGAAGCAGTCTTGCGCGTATACGTTGCCAAGAGCGACGCCTGTGCATCCGGCTCCACAGCGACCGTTACATGAATAGCTGTGTTTAATTCAATGGGATTGAAACTTTTAAAGGCGAAAAAAGAAGAAGAAAAAGGTTGATCACGTACTCGCCGCCAGCACTATTCGTGCCGTAGTTGCTCCCGACCACGCCGGTGAAAGTGCACGACTGTCCAACGCTGTTGGTCCATCGTGCCGTGGCAGTAGCACCGACTTTTAAGCAGGTTATTGACCGTTTGCCGAGTGAAGAGTCAGGTTGTGGCATTCCTAGTACGACGGAAGTCCATACCGTGGCCAAAAGGGATATTAAATGCATTGTGTGAAAGGCTACCCATAGAGTGTCAAGATTAAGACCGGTTCTTGAAAATACAAGCTTGAATCGTAGCTTATATAAGGATATATGGCACAATACTAAGGGGCATCACAGTAGCTTCTTACTATGATAGCCTAGGCAATTTAGGTATAAGATAGTAAACATGTTAGCTGGCATAAGCGTTTTTATAATTGTGCGCTGTTGGCTCGGACCGTTGATGACGGCTCATCCTCCCTAGTATTAGTAGCTCGTGCGTTAACCCCCTTGCTAATAGGTTGCAGTTCATATATTTCTCATGCCCTAGAGGCGTCCTTAGGGCGGCTCAAACACCCTATTCGAACGTCATGTCCTAGTGAATTAGATTTTAAGGAAGGAAAAGGCAGCCCAATGCAGCATTTCGGCGATGCGTCTACATCTAAGCATCTTCTGTCTGGTGTCAACGTATCTCAATTGAAGGGTTGCCCCTGATTGGATTACTTATATGTTGCGCTAGCCCAAGCCCCGTAGACGCTGCACTAGCTATCGATTAAGGAAAGGAATTCGTAGGAGAATGCACCTAGCATTATGCGAAAGAAGGTCTCCCCCTCTGTTTTCCGGCAGCCTATCTCATTTGGGCTGTGCGGGGAAGTCTACCAGAGGTTGACGTAAGGTATTGTTGAGTAGTGCATCATCTTGTTGTAGAATGACGAATTTTGGGTGCTAGGGTTCTGGCACGAGTAATGGATCTTAGGCCATATTCAGTTACATCAGGTTATAGATTATATAACGGGTAATATTGTTAGGTGGATTGACAGGTTACCAGCGTAGATCTGGGCTTGGCTATGGGGAAAGAAAAAAAAAAAAGAGCCAAAGTAGCACGAGACTGGTTCGAACTAGTCACCCTTAGAATCAACAAAAAAGAATCGCAGGCTTAAGCCGAACTCAACATCCTGTGACCGGAAAACCTTTGCTGCCTATGGCCCTGCCTCTGACACAAAGAGTTTATCCTGCCGACTACTTTACCATTCGACCACTTCGAGGTGGCAGAGGGAACGTCTGTTGTTGAGAGGTACCGATATTTTAATATATATAGTACATACTACTTCTTCACAACAATTAGTACGGACACACGTTCAAGTCTCTAATACTTGTATCCTTTTTAATGGATAAGCATGTGGGTAATTATCTATGACAATTGTTGAAGATATTCAACGTCATGTGACATACACACATAAGGAAGTACTGTACAAGGCGGCATCTAGCATCTCGTGTATATGAGTAGATCTTTCCACCTCTTTCACAGAGAAAGACACACTGAATCTAACGCTCATATACTCACTAGTTTACTAACAACATATAACTACCCTTAAAGTAATCCGAGTCACCAACATTCATCAACGCTTTTTATATATATTAATTATATTTTTCGATGTGGAGAGTCTGGTTCATGTAAGCGAAGAGTAGAATAGGGCTCTCTAGCGGCTATACAAAGAGCAGAAATCCACATGTCTGATTTTATTGATTTGGTATTAATATCCCGTTCTACCGCATTGACATTTTCCTTGCTTCTAAAACCCTTATAGGGATTATGTGCAATATTAATAGGACTATTTTAATGAAAAGAAAACGGCCTAAATCCCATACGGGATGATTACCTCTATATAATAGGCTGTAGCAAGCTTCAGCATAGCTATTAGCATATTAAAATAGATGTTTTATTTCTCGGTCTTTTGAATTCGAAAAATGCGACCAGATAAACTACGATGGTTGGCGACATCTCATATTAGCAACGAAAAGTATAATAATGCTGACACTGAATTCAATAGGATTGATGAGCTGGAGCATCGCTAGCTAAGTCTATTAGTACACGTAGCGATAGGTAACAGCTTTGTCACCCTGGGCAGACAGCTCCTCGGGCGTGAATTGAGTATGCCCTCCTTCTTTGACACTCTTTGCCCGCTTTTTATTGATCCGGGTATAACCCAAGACCATAATGAAGGCGGCGATAATGCCAATGCTGGTAAATCCTAACTCCAAGGCATGCCCTAGGATGTATCTCGGGGAATCTTTTTGGCGATAGAAATTGGAAGCGAACGCCCCGCCTAGGTTACCTAAACCAATCTGTATCGCCATCCCCGCACTTCTCTTGTAACCACCAGCAAGGTTATTCGAGAGCCATGCGATATTCCCAGCAAAGGATGAATAAATTCCTGCCGTAGCTATGAATACGCCAGCATATACCACTCCAGGGTTTGACGTTGAAATGCATCTTACTATAGTTAGCCACAACCGCGTATAGGGAACCAGGATTTCAAGCTTACAATACGAATCCAATAAGTATTGCAAACATGCAGGTAATCACGAAAGGGCTTCTTTTTCCCACACGATCCGAAAAATAAGCTATAACTACGGCTAGGATTGCTGCCGTTATGTAAATCGGCACCGTTAGGAGTTGCGCTGTCGAAGATGTGTAGCCTAAGCCTTTTATAATGGTCGGGAGAAACAAGGCAACACCATAGAGAGGACAGACAATCTATAAGAACGGTCAGGATGTCCATGCGTATGACGAATGAGTGTTGGGATGATGGTTACCCCCCAGTAGACAAAAATGTTAACCCATATCTGCCAGTCTTTGAACGCTGCCTTTACGTATTTCCAGTCAAACTCCTCAGCCTGGGCGACTTGTACACACTCATCCGTTGCGTCGATATGGCCTTGATATTTTAAACGGAAAATAACAAAGGCTCGTTCTTCTTCTGTCAGGAATGTAGCGGTCTCGGGAAAATCATGCAGAATAAAGAACGAGAGAACAGCGACAACAACCTAAACTGTCAGCGACGAGACCCGAGACCCACGAAGTACTGCTCACCGTGGCCAAGCCTTCCAGGATGAAAATCCAGCGCCAGCCTTCAAGACCCCCTAGCCCATCTAACTTTGCGATGGCATAGGCTAGCAACCCACTGAACGCACCGGCGATCGATGCTGCCGAGAAGAACATAGCCTGGCGAAGTTGGATTTCACGGCGACAGTACCTGCATTGTTCAATTAGTCATCAGTACCTGAAAATCTGAGACATGTCAACAATTTGTACCACATCGTCAAATAGTACTATAAATAATGTCAGCTATGGCAGGCTCTACCTCGTACTAGATGCCGTGCGACTTACAGCGCACCCAGGATACAGCCCAGCTTCGGCGACACCAAGGAAAATCCTTGTACTAAGTAAGCCCTGGAAGTTCTGGACAATGCCCATAAGCGTTACGACCGTCCCCCATGCCACCATGATCGAAGGTAGCCACCTGCTGGGGCGAAGCCGTTTTAGCAAGAGGTTGCTGGGAACCTCGAAGGCAGCGTAGGTAAAAAAGAAGACAGTGAGACACAGGTTGTATTGGTCACTCGTCATCTTCAGATCTTCCTGTAGGCCTTCGATCTTCGCATTTCCGATGTTACCACGGTCGAGGAAGGAAAGCAGATACAAGATCGCAAGCATCGGAATTAGGCGTACATCCATCTAAAGCGTAGTACTCAGCGACCTTGGCCGCAAGGCTTTCTTCATCGACTCTTGACTAACCTTCCTCAATATTTTTTTCTGGTCCAAGTGAGCAAATGACTCAATTGTCGTCCCTGGGGCCATCGCAATAGCGTCAATATGGTTGATCACATCTCGTTCAGTGTGGTGGCGACCATCGTCAACCTCGATCACCGCCGGCTTCTCCATTATCGCACTCATCGTGGCGGCATCAAGTTTTGGATGGTCTGGTTGTATATGTATGCTGAAGGAGGGGAGGATAATCGCGAGAACAACCGCCATGTGCGTTTTATCTGATCTCATCCATCAATGACGAGGTCAACCCCCCACGGTGCCCCCATTGGGACCAGCCATCACATTTCGGTGTCCGTGTTTCTGACGATCCCCGCACCAAAGGGGGTTTAGCACCTCCCCGCATTTGGTTCTATTTGAGTTTGGTGGTTCTGGCCTGTTCTGAGTTGGTGAATGCGGGGAACCTTGTGTCCGTCTTGGTCTGCCTAGATGAACCAATAGAAGCTCATTGTGGTTTAGGTGCGGGGAGTAACCCCACCACCAAAATAGTTGGACTGTCTTTAGCTGATTATGGAAGTAGCACTTTGCCCGCGGTAATGGTATTCGGTATAGCAGTTACGGCTCCTCTCGGGGATGTTGTTATGCGACAGAATCTAATTGTCATTGCCAGGCCTTGTTATCTTATCTTTGGCGACGGCCTCTGAAGTCAGCCAGCTGACTGTTATCTTTTGCTCTTTAATTGAAGTCGTAGATAGGATGCACAAGGCAGGTACTATATGGCCATGATCATCGAGCTAGCCAACACTCGGCACTACACAAACGTGCAATGAAAATTCGCGGCTCAGCCCAGAGCACTCGGGAGCAAAGGTCTGTTTGGATCTTGTTGTGTTTGGACAGTCATAATAGTTCGACTTAATTACTGGCGGCGCAAACGCTATTTCAGTAACTCTTACATAGCACATCAATCCGCAGTATCGAAACGAAAAGCTGCGTTACCTGCCCTACTATATTCGGTGCTTATGATTCTTATGCTATAGCCAGTCAAAGAAATCTAACAAGAACTCCGGCCCTACGGGCTTTTAATTTTAGTTCCTTGTCCGCCCTTGATTTTGGCGGTCTACAGATAGCTATATCACCTCGGCTCCTATTAGGTTCTCAAGGAGAGATTTATTGAAATCGAAAACAACTAAGTAAGATAGGCGACAATTCAAATAGTAAACTATTATCCAAAATCTAATTTCTGCATCATGTTAGAACTTGTTCAAATGACTAGAAAAGAAAAAACTGGAACTGGTTCTGTGAAGTGATGAGCCTACATAACGCAAACAGAAATTAATGGTCCTTAGTCAATGCACGCTACCAGGTTTTGACTTCTAACTAGGCAAGACACCAACGACTTCGTAGCAAATACTCCTAGAGTGTTACGTATATTAGCTACATTAACTTTATTTGGACTGCTTGGGGAACGGGCTTGGGTTGGATTGGATTTTATTAGCTGTTCAGCAAGATATAAGGATTGGAGGTCTCTAATCTAGAAATAGAAGTCAAATATTGACCCCTAAACACATTATACGGCTCTACTGGGATCCATCTAGCGCTCTGAGACGAGTTAGTGTAACATTGAAGTGCCTGACTTTGACTACCTCCTTTTAGTTACATTAGAGAGAAATTTCTGGATAGAGACGTCTAAAACCCTAACTACTGACTACCCAACGGTATAAGGGCCATTTTTTCTAGTGCATGGCTGTGGTTCGAACTTGCGTGATACTTTTAAGGTGCTGAAGAGAAGAGGACATGAAGCTTTGGAGGATGTTGTCAGTATTCCGCCGCTTGGCGAGAGAAAAAGGGTTTCAAAGCACAGTAACAAATTTCACTAGACCTATAGTGAATTAATGAAGTTTATCAATGTCAACGCTTCATTGGAGTTATAGCAGTACCGTGTCACTGGGCTATTAAGAAGATGGTGTTATCAAATCCTTCCTCTAAAAGGGAACAAATTGATTGGGTATCGATAAAAGCTTACAAAATAGTTCACAAAGAAGGGTGAACGATCTTTTCATGAAGGCTGAATGAGAGGTGCTAAAGACAGTGGAAATAATGTTTTCTAAGTTTTACCTTGGCGCTAGAATACAGACTGTATACCAAAGATTAGATTATTGTTAAGTTTCAAAATTGTTATTCTGAAGGTGTTTACTAACTATAAGCTAAATTACATAAGCAAATTATGCACTGTCTAAATTCGCAAAAAGGTATGGGTTATTGAGTCTATCCAATGCTCCTAAGGAATATAAGCCTACTCGTAACGTTACATAAGCACTATCTATGCACCACTATAAAGCTTTTTGCAAATTTGAAGGAGTGAATAAATTATGATCTAGAAGTCAAGGAAATCGAACCATTTGTACTCGTTGCTACGGTAGATTACCCACAATAATCTACAGGACTTATCCAATTTATCTATTATGGATATTCTAGCTTCCTACTTTGCATGAATATTATCGAGTCTTCAAAAGTCAGATTGCTATTACCAAGCAAAGAACGCAGTCCACTTTCTAGATGCGGTCTTTTTCGTTTTGGAAAGATTGCATAACTTGGAATTTCTACATGTCTCTGATGAAGCTGCTCACAGTCGTATTCCTCTAGCCAAGCGCTGAATGTTATTCCTATGCTAACTAACGTCCCCACCTTAGACATATACCAGACTCCGGACCGCCAGAGTATTGATACACGTATATTAATATCATGTAGTCGGCTCTACCAAATCGGTCCTATGGATTTCATGTTGGGGAGATATGAGCACAATGAAACCAATATCTTACTCCTAACTCCATACGTTTATCCTACTCGTGTAGCTCAAGAAGGACCGGAGCGAGACCAACTTATGAAAACCATGTGGCGAACTCGATAACCACTCATTTGAGATTCGCCAGTCCGCATCAAGAGCAGCAAGCCTGCTGTGAGACCGAAAGCTATACAGACGGCGGACTAAGGAGTATTTCCCCAAGAGTGTAGGTCAGGGCCATAGTGAGGGAACTTTCAGGGTTCGTGTCTCGCCGCGTAAGCCGGGGCCGGTAATCACCCCCGTAGTTGAGACTTCTATGTACTTCCTAACATAGTCACATCATTATCAAGCCATCATGATATAGAGCTCAGGAATGAAGTGACGTTCTTTTTATCACTGAATTCCGGATAATATGTCTAGTTCCCCCTCTTATTCCTCATTAACAGTGCATGACTCCATTAATATAATTGTATCACAGTTCGCATGCAACACGACAACGGCACGTCTCAATAGTGTCACTGCACGGCAAGAACTGTAGTCGTTAGCTGCTCTTATAAGCCGATAGTGTGGAACTAGTGCCATTCATCGGACAGCGATCCATCCGATTGCGGCAATCCGATCTAGCTTGGCCAAGGCAGTCAAAATAGCTGTGTCGCCACTTAACACAGTGTCTTTATTACCCAAGAATTGTCTCGATCTAGGCTTATGTACCAGTGAACAACTAGGGGTTCAAGGCCGGAAAGATCAAGAAGTTCCGACGATTGCTTTCTGGCCCGGTGTGGTCACAAGTTGTAGAGACACGATATACAAACCTACGGATTAGATCTGTCGCCCCAGTTTCAGAACTCGTCGGACTCTAAGCATTGTTTTTCAGGTCCGACGTAAGGGATGGGGATGATTTGACGCCTCTTCCTTAGCACAATCCAGCTTTGAGTTCTATTAGTCCGTCTTATCCGAATGTCTCCGCTTCATAATTATCTCAAATGCAGTCAGACTCTAATCGACCAGTGTTGGAAGGCTCTCATCTTGTGGTTACGTGTGGGAAGTATTAAATCGACAATGTTGTCAATCGTCTCTGAAGAGCTGCAAGCTATTTTCAACGGTTATATTTCCAGAGGTAATTTCAATCTTGACACAACATATTGACTGCTGATTATCCCGAGACATGCGTTTCCTGTTTCACCGATCCGGCCCCTCGCATGCCCAAGGTCGGTCTACGAGACGGTTCATGCCAGCGCACTTCGCAGCATGAAACCTGAGAGATCGGGCTTACGCTTGAGACGCCACAGCAATGCAGCATGGTGGGTGCTCAGCCGCACTGTTAGTATGCTTGACACAACGTCCGGCAAAATATGCCTTGTAAACAAACCCTTATTCGCTCAATTGCCGGCACCTGTCAACTAAGGACCGACTCACGTGGTTGCGCATCGTCAACACACCACACCATATCCCCCGATGTTTTATGCCATAAGCCAATGGAACGAGTGCAGCTCTCGACAGTCACACGGAACGGATTGATGCCTACGCCGCGGCGATACGTAAACCAGTTTAGCCCTACACATATAATGACGAATGCAAAACGAGTAAGCCGTAAGATGATCTCTTGGGCCACTCTGATCCTTACGGATATCCCCACCTGATCTATTAATGATCTGATTCGCATGGATTAAGCCGCGACTCTTGCAAAGGTGAAAAACAGCGACGCTTGTTTCATTTGACAGCAGTCATCTTAGACCCCGTTGCTTTTGTGAACTGTGACAGAAAACGTGTGTGTACGTCTAAAGTTAGGTCATTTGTTGTGTACTTGGCGGCTGAGCGATGAAAACAAGCGAATTCTGGAATTAAAATAATTAATCTGACCACCTTCGGCATGCCGTTGGGGATCAACGCGTTCGAGCAAGCAACAGACTTAGGAGAACCCAATGAATCTACAGCACGTTGCGATCGGAGACTGGCGAAGTTATGCCCGAAACAAGGGAGCGGCCACCGGTAACCACTGAGATATTTTGAATCCGGTCTCGAGCTGTATATCAGCCTTGGGTGAATATGGGCTAAGGCATGCCTGCATACTTGGCATAAAGCTTGAGTCTGAAACTTCCCCATAGGGCTTGCGACTGTCAAATACTGCGATACAACCCTAGCAAGGCACCGGCAGACTCAGTGGTATAAGAGCTATTGCGAAGCGTTACGTGGACTGATCTGGATTACGACGAGCTCTGTCACTGACTACTCGTGTAGTGGCTCATATTCACTTTACGCTGAGACGTCTTCAACATGGAGAGCGTTCGCCTCCTGATCTTGTACCTAGCTGTACCAAGCCTTCTCATCTCTGTATTGCGCCAGTTACTTTCGTGGAGGAAGAATGCCGGAAGCTCAAGTAAGAAGTTGCCTGGGCCGCAACAGTTTCCTGTCGTTGGACGGGTGCATGACTTAGATAGGTTTTGCATGTGGAAGAAGTTCAAGGAATGGGCCGACATACATGGACCAATCTATCGAACAAGCATGCTGGGCCAGCAATTTATCATCATCTCCGACGAGAAGATAGCTGAAGAACTTCTCGTGAAGCGGGGCAACAACTATGCTGGCCGACCACAAATCCGAGCGCTCTTTGATCATAAGACGGGCCCAGGTTACGTCGCTTTGATGGATCGTCAGAGTAAGTTCCGCGCTACATTACATGATAAGACAAGCTGACTCACCATACCACAAGGCTACTGGAAAGAACAGCGAAAATGGGTACATGCTGCTATGGCAGACTTTCATCGGCATCACTTTTATGGGGTAATAGAAACAGAAGTACGACGATTCCTCGCTGTTCTTCTGATCGACCCTGCAAAGTTCCACGCCTATACGAGAGAACACTGCGGGCGTATTATGAGCCGACTGGCCTGGGATGATGCCACTCAAGGGAAAGAGAATGGAGATAGCGCCGATTGCACCTTGGGACAAATGTCTGTCTCTGGCCCAATTGTCAACACAATGACTCCACTGTGGCACATACCTTGGGCTCTAAACCCTTGGAAGAAGTTCGAACGGGCAAGAGAAGATAACCAAAGGGCATGGTGGCTTAACTCTTTTCAAACTGCCAAACAAAGGTATCTGCGCGGTAACTTACCTGAGAACACCTGGTCTTATCGATACTTCAAGGGTCTCCAGCAACAAGGAAATCATAGTCTTGAGCAAAATGCGAAAGATGAAGAGTTCGCTAGCTGCATGCTTGGCTTTCAAAATCTAGTGGGTGTCATTACAATCTGCGGCCCCTTGGAGTTTTTTCTCATGGCTATGATGCTACATCCTGAATGGCAGAAGAAAGCACAAGATGAGATCGATAGGGTATGTGGCGACCGAATGCCAACGACAGCAGACTTCGCAGATCTCCCAACTGTGCGAGCATGTCTGAAGGAAACTCTCCGATGGCGATCTGGCGTTCCTTTGGGTAAGTCTCATATCCTTGTGCCATTTGCTTCCTGTACTGACCAGTGACAAGGCGTTCCCCACCAAGCTGAAGGTGACGATGAGTTCCGTGGCGAGAAGATAGCTAAGGGTACTATTATCTTAGCTTGCGAATGGTGAGTTGATCCCGCCTCACGTGGCATTGAACTTGGGAACTTATCCAAATACCAGGTCTATGAACCGCGTTCCAGAGAAATATCCAGATCCTGAAGTTTTTCACCCGGAGCGGTACCTAGAGAAAGATTGGCCAACCTACCAAGAGCCATTATCCAGGTATCCCAACTTCCGTGAGGGTGTCGGCATGCACACCTTCGGCTGGGGCCGCCGAACATGCCTGGGCCAGCACATCGTTGACGACGAGATGTTTGTCTCTGGCGCCGGTGTTCTCTGGGGCTTTAACCTGAGTAGGAAGAAGTGCCCCAAAACAGGAGAAGATATTGAATTTGACTCCGAGGCAACCAACGCCCACGTCATCTTGGAGCCGTTGCCATTCCCCTGTGACTTTCAACCTCGGAGTCCCGAGCGAGCTACTCAGATTCTCAAGGCGTACCAAGATGTCAGACATGAATTGCGGGTTTAACTAAGACGGATTGCGGGGTGCACATAAGTCACGGCCTATTTCAAATCATCAGCGGGGGACAGCTTTGATATGAGGTTTAGTCTATTGGAACATCAGACAATAACTGCTCTGTCAATCTCTCGCATTATATGAAGTTATAACCTACTCACCTATTGACGATATTGACTAGAATTAGAACGGCTGCTAATGTGGCTAAAGAATGTTACTATAGGATTGCTTAATTATTATCTTATCATTCATTTCTCTCTCTGAATGGATTTGTCCCCTCTTAACGGCACTAAAAGAACATTCGGTGAGGTATTATTGCTAAAGCCACGTTAGTATTTAAAACGGGTGGGCTCACAGCTGAGCTGCTATAATGCTTTATTAGCTCTCCGACCTACATTTACTTAAGAATGACCTTGGTCTAGTCTTTAAGATATGATTAATCACCAATTAACTACCGAGGTACATATGCTACTTAGATCGAATGAGATCGCTTGTATGAATATTATACCAAGTTTGGGATGAGATCCAGGAGGAATGCATGGCATGCAAGATATTGTTTCACTGTATGTGGGTCCAATTCTGAATTTTATTACACCAATTGATAATATGCAACTAAGGAGATGTGGGATTGATGCCAGTTTTATTAGGCAGGACCTCGAAGCTTAACGAGATACACCTGCCAGACATCACAGCAGTCCCGACATCACCCTTCGATCTTCTTGACGAAATCTTGGACTGTTTTCACAACACCATCCGTCCAACTCAAGTGTGGAGAGTGACCGGCAGGACAATATACTGTGTAAACTCCCCCGTCTTGGATGACTGCAAAGCAATCATACTCTCTTAGTATTCCTTAGGGAGTGTCATATCTCCTTCTAAGATGAGATAGGCACATGGTAGGGCCGCGTAGGCGTCGTTGGACAGCTTCGTAGTCAGAATGGGAGACGCTGTGAGCACCTTTGTCCACTGCCGAGCGTCCTCGGGACTAAGGTCGCCGAAGAGATACTTTTCGGGCTCTACCATTATGCCGAGATCAGCACCGTCGTGTTTCTGCTCGTAACAGGTCGGCAGGTGGAAATAAAAACTACTAGGATTCACATGTTTCTCCCTACGTGGAACTGCATGAACGGAGGAACTACGAAAGAACCACCTTTCGGTTGGAAGAAACGGTGGACGGACTCTCCAACAGGAATAATGAAGGCTCCGACGTAAAAGATACCGATGATCCCTCCAGACATGCCCCTCCTGTTGACGATGCTCGATAACCGCCGCAGCATCTTCCTCACCTTGCGGGTACCCGTCAGCTGGGGGCCCGAGTTCAAAGTCGGGATTATTCACATCGCCAACGTTAAGCCTGGCGAGATCAGCTGTCGGTAATTGGGGACAGTACGCATCGATTCCATTGGCCTTTAGGGCTTCAACTAAGGGCATATAGGGGGCTGGATTGTGATAGCTGCCATGGCAAAGGACAACCGTGAGATCGGACGAGTGATTCATTGTTGGGCGAGAAGTAAAGTCTCTTGGGACAAGAATACCAAAGAAATAGGAGTTGATGGATAGCTCTGGTCTTATAATTCAAGGAACAGACAAACAATGTCAAGCTGGGTTGGTTCGTGCTCTTTCAGACACCTATTTTTAACACCTGCAGCCAACATCTTCGACCAACACTTTCTACCACCAACAACTTTTTAAGCCGGAACTACACCAATCAATAGACTTGAAATAGCTATCAATCACACCAATTGGTTCGGGTAAATTATAAATATGGCCAATGTGTTTAGTTCAGTACAAATGCTTCAGAAAGCAATAAAGTCTATTCAACGGCATGTTAGTGTTGTTGGCCAGGTCCCCGCGGGGGGGGGTCCTGTGGCGGCTGTCAAGCCTCTTGGCAGCTCGGTTTGAGCTAAACGGCGCCCCCATAAAAACCCTCTTGTACTACGATACAAAATGTCCACTACAACAGGCGTTTTAGCTTCTGGGGCGGGCTGTGACATCTTGCATCAGTCACTCTAACTGAGGTTGCAATGCTAAGGTAGGTACTGCATAGCACGCTGCACGAGGAGGGGAGGGGTGTGGGACCCCCCGCCGATTCCCAATTTTAGCACCCTGTCGAGGCGGTGCGCAAAAATATCTGGACCATCCACCCACTTATAACTAGCCACCACCAGCCACAGCCGTACGTTACCGTATTTTTAATTAATTGTTTAAAACTATTAATTAAACTAACCCATCTCCCACTTAGATGGGCCACCCCATTGAATGGGCCACTTTCCAGACCTTCGTACGTACATTCGCAAATAATCTAACAACAACATATCCGATCAATTCAAACTAGTTAAATTTTTGTTCGCTAGACCTGTTTATACTATTCCGACAAATTCGCGCATTATAGCTACGTTTGCTGCAAGTCTTATAGCACCCGACGCGAGTCTTTTTTCCTTTCGTACGACGAACGAACCGACGAACGAACCGACGAACGAACTGAAAATATAAACAATTAATTCGAATTAATTAAATTTTTATTCGCTAAACTTGTTTATACTATTCCGACAAGTTTGCGCATTATAGCTACGTTTGTTGCAAGTTTTATAGCATTTAACGCAAATTTCGACGCAAATTTCGACGCGAGTCTCGACGCGAGCTTTTGTACAATAAACAAACCGACGAACGAACCGACAAACCTACACAACCACGCCCCTTAACGCTCACAAAGCCCGTAAAGCCGTAAATTCTTTGCTTTTTATATAATAAACAATTATTCGTTTTATATAGGTTTATCGGTTCGTTCGTCGGCTCGTTCGTCGGGTTATTCGTCGGTTCGTTCGTCGTACGAAAAGAAAAAAGACTCGCGTCGGGTGCTATAAAACTTGCAACAAACGTAGCTATAATATGCGAACTTGTCGGAACAGTATAAACAGGTTTAGCGAATAAGAATTTAACTAGTTTAAATTAATCGGATATGTTGTTGTTAAATTATTTGCGAATGTACGTACAAAGGTCTGGAAAGTGGCCCATTCAATGGGGTGGCCTATCCAAGTGGGAGATGTGTTAGATAACTTTTTCTTTTTTATTATTTACATGTTATTAGTATTTATTTTTTCTCTGAGTTATTAATATTTACATCAAAGTCGGTTTTTCTAGGTGTAATTTGCTTTAAACACAGCATATAAGGTGGTGGCTAGTTGTAAGAGTGGATGCTCTAGGTATTTTTGCACGCCGCCTCGCCTGTATATCCTTGGGAGCCGGCGCTTCTGCGGCCCCCAATCTTTGTTGTTGTTTGATAAATCAGTTTTATCTACCTAGTTATCTAGAGCTGGGGGCCAGGGTCCTTACACGTAGGTACCTACCTTTGTGTATACTGGCCAAGTAGCCGCCTAACGAGTTCGTAGATAGCGGGCCCACACACTGAGGCTGCAACCAACCCTCGCCGTACCAAAAACTGGTACTAGATGCAGGTACCATGCCTATCTACTGGTCTGGGCGATTGTCGACTGGAGATCGACGAGATCTCTATTCGAAAAGTCTGCTGCCTTCGGTCTATGTCTAAATGGTGTTTGGTATCTAGGTATTTTGCAACGAGAGTAATACTCTACGACTGCAATCTATGCTTTTGAGGTCTATTGAGTCGTTCTTAAGGTCGTTCCAGGTAATCGACATGTCTACTTTAGCCATATTATTAAATCCTTTCAAGGCATTATTGACTTAGACTACAGCTAAGTAAAATACATTTCGTCAATTTAAAGGACCTGGGCTAGCGGCTTAATACGACAATTTCCTCGCGCGCTGCCCTAGGTATCTAGCCGTTATCATGTAGAAACATATCCCCACTGCCTAGATATTTAGGCTCGCTCTGCACCACGGGTTCTTCATCCATAGCGAATGGCACATCCAAGCTCCTAAAGTTATGGGTGCCCATGTAGTGTTGACACTTCTGCTTTTTAGTACAAGTTGGCTTTTCTAAGTATTGCCGAAGTCACATTATGTTTTGCAGTATACTTAACTAGTATCTTGACTAGCACTGAAGTATACCGATTGTACTTCCACCATCTGCGTAACTACCTAGGCCCCCGTCTGGCTGCGCAGTCCAGACTTTAGCTCGTCCGAAAATGCCGCGACTCTCGTTGCTATGAAGTTTTGGAACCCTTCCGCAAATATTACGGTCCCTTTGTGTGAACATGTTTTTAAGTCGCCGCAGTCAAGGTCCCAAGTGAGGACAGCATCCCGTTATGGGTGAAAAGGCACGGCGTAGGAACGACCTCGCGATACATACCTACGCTAGCCAACCGACATGTCGCTTGCATATAATATCTCAGTCATCCTTCTTCCCAACCATGCCGCTCTTCCTCAAGCCAAAGAACGTTAGCACGACAACAGATGCAGTAGCAGCAAACACAGTCCAAAAGGCAGCCCGATAGCCGTCCATGAGCGCGGTTTTGTCATCCGTCTCCACCGGCGAATGATCCGTGACCGAGGACGCGATGGCCGCTGTGACAGCCAGGCCGACAGCGTTGCCGAACTGGGCCACCTCGTTGAAGACGCCGCCGGCGAGGGACTGCACCTCGGGCGGGAACGCGTCCGAGATGACGAGATTGGACGCCGTGAAGAGCACGTCCGGGTTCAGCGGCGACAGCAGTAGCGCGAAGAAGGGCGCCGTCCAGTAGCTCTCACCGATGCGCACTGTCGCCATCAGGACCGGCGCGATCATTGTAATTACCCCGGACACGAGACCCAGCGTGCGCACGTTGACGCGCGAGATGAGGTATGCAGTCGCGATATTGGTTGCGGTCCCCGCGATGGGATGGGGTAGAAAGCGGAGCGAGCTAATTAGGGGTGACACGCCCTCGACTTCCTGGAAGCTATCGGTGTTAGTAGAACTTGTCTTTAGTTACCATTCTTGAGCTATATGTATGCTTACTAGAGTGTGACGTAGTACTCGATGGCGTTCAGGGACGCCCAGCAGAGGAAGACGGTGGTACATATGGTTGTGAATGACGCACTACGCCATAGCTTATTCGGGATCAGAGCCGGCCGGCCGTGCTTGGTCTGCTGGTGCATCCAGAACGGAGAGGAGATGATGAGGGCAACAGATACCACGAGCAGAGCGATGTTTTGAGCGTAGCCAAGACTGATGTACGAGGTTGACACGGCAGCCAGGACGTAGAAGAGAAGTGCTAGCCCGGCACTCATGAGACCGGCGCCCACCCAATCGATGTCCTGCGCCAGTCTCGCTGTCCATCGCTTCTCTGATGGGTGGTGCACAGAGGGCAGAGACCAGATCGAGGCAACAGAGAGGAAGAAGTTGATGATGGCCATGAGATAGTACGCCCATCGCCACCCAATCGTGTCAGTAAAGACACCACCCAGGACGAGGCCAAGCGAGTAGCCGAGAGGCTGGCCCATGCCGTTCATTGCAAACGCCGTGTTGCGCCATGGCCCCTTTGGAAAGGTACTGGTGATCAAACTCACAGCTGTGGGCAGGCACATGGCGATGGCGGCGCCTTGGAATGTACGAAACAAAATGAGCTGGATGCCCGTCTTGGCGAAGCCGATGGCGAGGGTAAAGACGATGAAGAGAAAGCTTCCAGTTACCCACATCAGCTTGGCACCGATGACGTCGGCAACGGCGCCGAAAATCAACAGCAGGGCGCCCGCCGCCAGCGCGTAGACAGAGGCGGGCCATAGCATGAGTCCCTGCGGCAAACTAACGTCGCGGGCCATGGTGGGCAGCGCAGCGATGAGGATGCCGGACCCCATGGTGTTGAGAAAACTGATGCCAGCCAGTGTTACGATGACAGTGACTCCGGTGACCTTGGAGACATTGCGCTTTTGCGCGGGCGACGAAGCTATTTCTGCCGCTGACGAGGCATCTGCCGGCCCGTCTGATTTTTCTGTTGCATTCCCGCGCAGGTGTGCCGGCGGAATGGTTGAGATGATGCCGGATTCGATCATGTCGGGCTGTCCCTTCATGTCTGCCTGATGCGGCTCACATTTCGTCGACGACGGCGGCGGAGCAGAGTGAGAATAATGCTCGGCTAGATGCATGGCAGAGATCACGGTGGCAATAGACTGGAATTGTTAAATGAGCCTGAGGAGGCTGGCTGGTCGTAATTGCTGTGTGAGTGAGCAGCGCGAGCCAAACACACTCTTGATTACGAATGAAAGATTTAAGAGCTTTCAACTCATTCGTTAGTTCTAAGTGTTTGCTGTCAGATATAAGCCATTTCTTAACCGGGTTATAAAAATATTCATGTTATGCTGCAGTGGTACAAACTGATACTTACCAAAGCGCCAAGCACAATTCTGATGTCATCTCGATCTGCAGCTGTTTTGCCCTTTCCCTTACCAGCCGCTGTCTTACTGATCGTCCAGTAGAACAAGTCGAAGCAATCACATAAGCCTCGAGTCATTTTCTTGAGCAACCTAAAGCATCTCTTACCCCGCGAGGGGTAACCTAGCACCAATTTCATGACCCTCACGAGAGTTTCAATCCCAACGAAGACCCAACGGCTTGAATACTGATATTCCACTTGTCGTGGCTTTTTCGACGAGATATCAAAACAGCCAACGCATATGCACAGACCTCTCGGCCTAGACCTTTGATACCTCTGAGAGCGTTTTCCTTACACTGACGTTTATGATGATGATATGATCCGTACTAGACACTCTGTCGATGCTCGCTTAGGAGCGGAGAGTGGTGCCTTGCTCGTTTCTATGCAAGATGGAGGCACAGAAATGCAACAACAAGTACATATCATCATTTGGTAATTAACATATTCGGACGTACTTATATATTTCTATTCTATGACAAGCGCTCAATATGGCGGTCAGACGCCGTACCACTATGGTTATTTCGCACCGTCTTAGCACCATCCACCATGCAGACAATGATTGTGTTGATGCACCACGGCCGCCTGGTAGAAGAACGGGCTCATGACGAGCACTCATGACGAGCTTCTGGACCTTGATGGCCTCTGTGCAGAGACGTTTGGGAGCAGCGTTCCTGTCGAGGTAATTACTAAGCGTGTTCAGCGTATTCGTAGCCCGTATCCGTGCCCGTGCCCGTCACACTAGGACCTTATCTTGGCGTACGTATTTCCTGACATCTCTATGATGTCGTGTATAGCAAACCTTCATAAGTACAAAACCTATAGTTACAATACGCTAGGCTACTATGCGTTTAACTATAGTGGTAGCGTAAAACGTAAAATGTAAATTAGTAACTCGGCTCTTCCCGTTGATTATTCGTAAACGGCGTAACGATACGCGTTTCGTTAAATATACGATATATGTGTATTTAGACTTCACATCTCATTGTAGCTCGGCAGCGTCGGATATGACAATAATGTCGTGATTCGATAAATCGTCCAGTCGTCCGGTCGATACTTTAACGGGCCGCCTTCTTTATAAAAGAATTTAGTGTATCATATAAATAAGGAGACAGCGTAAAAGGACATGTATTTTAAGGACTAGATATAATAATAGTCTAAATCCTAACTGAATACATTATAGCTGATAGATTCCTTTTATACTCCTACATCGGCGATAGCAATAGCAGCCCTCTCGCTGATAACCTGGCAGTAAGTAGTATAGGTTTTAGATATAGGAATTTTCAGGATATTAAAAACAAAGCTAAAGTCTTGATCATGGAGGACCCGACTGCACGCTTAGGGCGTAAGCCTTCGAAAAGGGATATGCTCAACACATACGGGCAGGCTAGAGTAGACGTACTCACTCATATGGTCATTCGAAATATCTGGAGAACTTTTATTATATGGCTGCGAGATCAGAAAATACCTTTTTTATCGATGAATTACATCTTGTAGGACGTATGTATCACTCGGCGGCGCGCAGATGTACCGGCAGAGCTCGCGAGAGAGTCAGCTCCCGACTTTCTAATGGAAATGACCCTAACGTCTATCAAAACGCCACCTGGAAGCCATAAATTGCGTCAGAATGACTCAGGAGCTGGCTGCGACTGATACTACATTCAAATTTCCTTCATGTTGCCTATTTACCAGGCAAGCCCAGCGAAGCCCTCGACCAGCAACCTAGCAAAATCACAAGACTCGAAGCTTAGCTTACCTATCTGACCACCAAGTCAGAAAATAGGACTGAGAGGGTAGCTCTTACGCCTGGGAAACGCTTCATCCATGTAGCTAACGTCAGTATACAAAGCAGTACAGGTGCACTAATGTGGCACAGATGATCACATGAGGTAATCGTCGCAGATTGAGACCGAATTCGAGAAATCTATACTCCAAGATCGGATGGAGTAAATCAGCTGTTTTTCTCTAACGCAGGCAGAGGTAAACAACCATTTTAGTATACATGAAGCTCGAGTTCGTCCCATAGTCAGGTAGATATGGTACATATAGATTAGGAGTTGAAAACTTTTACTTTTAGCTTAGGAGCCTGGGCATGTAAATGTTTAGGATTGGGTTTGTGAAGATATCGGTTAGGCCAATTGCATATAAACTCTAGGAAGCTGGAAATGATTCAATAGATGCTGTACTATCTGACGATATAGGTTTATTCGAATACATACAAGCCTAGTATGGCGGTGAGGCGCTGCAGCTTTCTGCGGCACAGCTTTTTCCCCCAGAGTCCTAAACTTCAAGTATAACAGGCAACCTCATCGAGTTTACGCGTCCTCGTCTTTACAACTTTGCTAGTAATCGGCATTGCTCGGCCTTAGGCAGGGACGAATCAAGTTTTTTCTAACCACTATCTATAAATAATGGACCCATCAGCATTCTAGCAATGATTAGGGAGCTCGTAGTTCTCATGTTCACTTGGTAACAGTTTGTTGATCCCTACTTCACTCTTTCCTTGCACCTCCCTCACCCTCCCTATTTAAAAGGAACAGGTGACATGAAGAGACAGAAAGTGGTTGTCGTCGGTGCCGGTCCTGTCGGCGCGTTGGCGGCACTATACGCTGCCCGCCAAGGATACGATACAGAGATCTACGAGTTACGTGATGGTGAGAAGCCCCTATCACCTTCATGAGTTCCTTAAAACTTTCGATCTCATGATGAACAGATCCTTGCCATGGAGATCCATCTCTCCGGCCTGACTTTGCTGTCATCCCCCTCGCACTTTCTGAGCGTGGAATGCGTGCTATAGAGGGTGCCAAGGTGCAGGGCCTGCTGGAGGGTATTCTCAATGATTCTCGGCCCATATATCACCGCATGATACATACTGCAGACAGGAATGGCAAGTTAAGAGAGATACCTATGCAGTACGGGCCTCAGGGGCAGGTATGAAAACCCTGAAGCCTACTCATGTATACTGGTAGGTGTGAAGCTGCTAACTCTCTCGGACCGGAAAGTGCCTACATACGATTCAAAGAGATAAGGTCACAAAGCACTGCCTCTTGGCCTTGGAGAAGGAGCCGACTGCCAAGCTTATATTCAATCACAAGATGACCAATGTCAACTTTGACGAGAAAACCGTCACCTTCGAGTCAGTCTTGTGGAAGGACACATCTTACAATCTAGAACAAGGCAATAATGCTAATGAAGATTTCCCCCAAGACCCTCAAGCAGTTGGACAGCCCGGAACAACATCTCCCACAGCCAAAATTCAGCCCGTAGACACGCTCCGCTTCAAGACCGTCCAGTACGACTTTCTGATAGGTGCAGACGGGACATACTCGACAGTCCGACAGCACCTTATGCGTAAGACCGAGGTCGACATCTCACAAGTCTATGCCAAAGCCCTCTGGTGCGATCTGATATTCCCCGGAGACAAGGCAGGCAACTACCGCATGGACTCTAAGTGTCTTCACTTGTGGCCTGCTGACGAGAATATCGTCATGGCTCAGCCGGACTTTGTATGGATCAGCCTATCCCGTATCGCTTCCGTTCTCCTGCTGGCATCAACTGACATTAGCAGGACGGTTCTTTCAGGGCCGGCATGGTCTGCAGGACTGACATCGTACGACATTACGAGTCGCACCCGGCCGGATTCGCCGACTTCTTCAAACAGCAGTTCCCGGGCATCGTTCCCCAGCTCCTCTCCGCCGACGAAGTCACGCGGCAGTTTCTCTCGCACCAGAAAATCCCGCTCAAGTCTGTCAAGCTCAATCGGTTCGGCTACCGGGACGAGGTGCTACTGCTAGGCGACAGCTCACACACCATGACCCCGTTCCATGCCATGGGCATGATCACCGGCCTCGAGGACGTCCGTATCTTCTCCGAAGAGTTCCGCGGTGCCCAGGTACCTGCCGGCGTGGGCGAGGACGACCAGGCGGGTTTGCGCCCCTTCTGCCCCCCTGGCGCCGTGGAGGCCTACACGGCCCACCGGGTGCAGGACGTCAACGAGATGGTCGACATGGCCAACGAGCACTACTACGAGCTCCGCCACGGAGTGCGCTCGCCGATTGCGCGGGCACGCAAGAGCTGGGACACGCTCCTTTGCCGGTGGATGCCATTCTTGGGCTGGGTGCCGCTGTACGCGCGTATCCAGTTCAGCCACGACCGCATCAGTGCCATCCGAATCAAGGAGGCGAGGCAGAAGAATATTGCGAACATGATGGTCATGACGACAATTGGTGTATGTCTGTACGCCATGATCGCTACGGTTCAGAGCCTGATGGTTCAACAAAGCATCCACTAGATGGTCATTGGATATAGGGCGGAGGCGGTCTTTTGGACCTATCAAACTGGACTTAAATAGTACATTTTATGTTCTCTAAGCTTATCATATATGTCTTTCACCAAAGAGAGCTTTTCCGTTTGGGATTACCTCTTAACTTGACGTCTGAGATAAAAAGTCCTAATACCCGAGATAAAGGTTGTGGTAGGTCAACCTGGCGTTTGCGGCAAGACTTTCATCACGAAATGGCCGCGCAGCCACTTGTACAGTGACTCCGGAAAAAAAACGACAGAAATTTTTTTAGCCTAAAAAAAGTTCACCTATTCCTAAGTTAAATAACTTACAATATATATATATATATATATAACTATATATAAACTTTTTTTTTAAAAAAAAAATTTAAATAAATTAAAACTTTTAAATTTTTATTATTTTTTATTTTTTATTTTTAAGTTTTATTTAATAAAGTTATATATTTTTAAATAATAAATATATAAAAACGTTATAATAAAATATAACAAAAGCCACAGACTATCCGTGCCGTTGTTGACGGCTGGTGTCCTATTTGCAGCTGTCAAACATATTGACCAGCCGTCAGGCTATTGTTCATTGTCCTGGTAAATGGTGGGACAATTATCAAGTGAATGGAATACCTAAGGTATCTATGTACCCCACTAACCCCTGCCCATATATTTCTGTACTGCAGCTGTTAGATAAATACTTCCCTTTCTTCCTTATCTTAGTTATTTCGTAAGGAATATACAGTATATTTTGTCTCAGAACTAATTGCTGACTTCCGGGCCGTGACAATATTTTAAAGTTGTCAACAGGCTTGTGTTGTTAATAAGCTTATATTGTACGTTATATAAAAAAAGCTAAGGTATTTTATATATTTTAGCAAAATGTGTTAACATTCTTAGTTTTTTTATTATTATAATATAAAATATACTATATTATTTTATGGTTTTTTTTACTAAATAATAAATTAACGTATTGTTTCGGGGTTATGAGGTCCATGTTACATGACACACTTCGGGCTTTTGTTGATCATGTACATATATCCGTTTCTGCGTTCTATTCAGTCACGTAGCCAGTCAACCACAAAGCCTCGAGATTACAAAGCCCACCACCACTTAAAATAAAGGTCTATTCACCAGCCTATTTATCCCTTCGTGACATAGTCTATTTGATAGCCTTTATCTAGATTAAGAATTTGCCCGTGTCACCGGCCACTGGCAGAAAGATCCATCTCGAAGGAATGTCACGTGATTCGGTCTCAGGAGGGTACCTGGGACCCCACGGGGTAAACTTAATGTATATTTAAAGATATATAAGGCTACAGAGTCTCCCGTCAAATCTAAGAGGGACAGGAATCAAGTATCATTGAGCCCTGCCCATAGACTTCGACCCTACAGCTACCTACCCGTGACCTACCTAGCACTCTGGGGCCTAATCCCATGACAAGGAAGCCTTCGGCTTTTAGCTCCCCCCTTAATAGTCAGGTCTAGATGGGAGGCCTTTATATTAAGGATACCACCTAACGAACTGGCTCCGTCCAGCGGTGTTCCTTTCCCTGGATCAATATATTATTATTACTATTAGTTAACATAGTAATATAGTAAAATAATAGCTTAAAAGCTGGCTTAAACACTTATTTAATTAGTCTATTAATTATACTACATTATTTTAGTATAAGGGGATTTAAGCCCTTTATATAAAGGAAAAGTACCCATCTTAGGTTTTTCCTATAGAATGAATGTAATATATTGCTAAAACCAGAGGCTTGCAACGAAGCTGGTAATTACGTCCATGGATATATTTTCCCTAAAAGGGGAGTCAAAACATTAATATGTTAGTTGCAGCTATTTTTGGGTTTGATTCCTTCGGAACGAGTCGTCCCCGACTCTTGAAAGGCAAATAGTCTCCTTTTCAAGATGGGCTGCTGTTTAGCTGACATTGGCACTTTGCATTAGTTCGCCGGGATTGCTGTCATAACTGGCATTCATTGACATGTAGACCATCTCAAACCCACAAACAGCTAACAAATATAATAGGATTATTAGCCTTTGTTGCAAGCTACTAGTACCTGTTGAGTATTCGCTTCTTCAGAGTTACCACTAGAATGCCCCGTGCTTTTAAATCCAGCCTTCTCAAAGGCCTCCATCCATACTGTTGCGGGTTGGATGGCATAGCCTTTTCCTCCATCTGCCAGCCACCAGCCGTCGAGCAGGCCGAAGCATATATCATACCAGTCAATTGGGCGAGTTAGCTCCGAAAGAACAAGAACACCCCCAGGCTGTAGCGCTTCGCGCAAGCGACGACATGTTGCCGTGCGATCCCTTGTAGCGTGCACAACATTGGTGCCCATGATGATGTCGTATTGTCCACGGAAGCACTCAGGCATCTCTTCCTCGATGTCCAGAACCGAAAAGTCCATCCACTGATTTTCCCCCCATCTGGCTCTCGCCTTGTTGACGAAAGAAGCCCCAATATCCGTGAAAGTATATCTCAACGGAACCTTTGCACTCTCAATAGCGGCGACGAGAGGTGCAGTCGTACCACCGGTCCCGGCGCCTACTTCCAAGATTCGGACTGGCGTTTGAGAGCCCGTAGCCATCCCTTGGGCGAGGCTGACAAAGAAGGATACTAGTTGTTCTGTGTGAGCCGCCATCATTGGGGCGCCACGATAGAAGTTGTCCATGATTTGTCTTGACGCGACGCTGCCAAATAGCACCGACAAGGGATCACATTTGCCACTGAGACATTCAGCAAGTCGAGGCCCAATTAGATCCATGAGCTCAGCCTCACATCTGAATGCCTGGTGTTGGGTTCGAAGCTGCTCGCACAGGCGCGAGGATGTATCCACATCGACGCGATCACTCCCACGTAAGACCTTGCCTCCGCGCTGCATCACGATATAACGACTCTCTAGGATGTCGAATAGTCGCTGCATTAAACGGTCATACTTTGGGATGCAAGGGATCCTGGGTATCTCGACTCCGTGTGGTTGCTCTGATAAGTTTACACCGAGAGACATAAAGGCTTCATTGATGTAGGAGAGGAGAAGATCATTTTGAAGAGGCGAGACACTGCTCCAGTAGCCTGCGAAACCACTTCTGTGAGCAGCTGCCTCGTATACAGAGTCTGATAGCGCCAAGATCTCGAGGGGTTTAACAATACGACTTAGAGGAGGTGGCTCAGTAACACGACGTTGCGTTGAGGCTTTTGCCGTTACTATGGTATCAGTAGTACCTCGCGGCTGATTCTGAGGAGACGCCACTAATCGTCCAGCCAAGTCATGTAGAGTACAGGAGAGGTCAAGATGGTCGAATTGCCTGAGCTCGGTTTGCTCCAACTGCTGCTTGATCTCAAGCAGTGAGAACGAGTCTACACCCAACTCGGATAATGTGGACGTCTCTGAGGCCTGTTCGACTGGGATTCTCGTGGCCTTTGATATGGCTTCGATAATCCATGTTGGTATAGTTTTCAGGTTGTTCGTGGGAGGACGCGTCGCCAAACTAGCTGAGGAGACATCCACTCTACCCAGGCTTGCCACTGGGGGCTCTGTCGAAGCCGGCGGTGACTTCTGGGCATGCTCTGTAAGGGAGCTGAGTGAGATTTTAAACAGCTCATCTGGATGAATTTGCAACTGAAGTCGCAGGAGCAGTTCGTTTGCCAATTGAACAGCTGCGATGGAATCGAGGCCAAGATCTTCAAGCGATAAGTTGGCTGTTTCTTTTGAGGGCTCAGCGTTAATGAATCCACCAATCAGCTCTTGTAGGTCGCCCGCATGGGTTCCAAGCCTACTCGCAATCTCATTATTTCTTTTGGTGGCCATTAAATGAATTAGCCAATTACTCTGTGGCTGGCTGTTATGTCTGGGCATATACCGCCGTATCCTGTTTGGGAAGAAATGGGAAACAGAGCCTAGGACTAGCTAACTTATTAAACACGTTCATGTTTGTTACTTTCGAAAGCTTTGCTGGTGCCGCACGATTAAAAATTCCTTTTCCGTGTGGTTCCGTCTTTCGTACTGCTTCTCGGATTCGAGAAAACTGGGCATCCAGCAGTTCGTCAAAGCATGGAACAAAGTGTTCGGGTGAGACAGGCCGATAAGAAAGGGCACTACCAAATCACGGAATTATGTCCTCGATCAGCGTTAGCAGATGCTTTGCATTGCAGGAGGATCAACTAGACGATGTACGATACTACTATAAGTGACTTGACAAGGGCCCTGGCCATCTCCTTGATGCTCCGTGGGGCTTGTACCGATCTGCTATTTCACGATTTTGCGATGCTGGAAGGGCTGTACCAGATCGACCGGGATCTTCGAAAGTGGAATCACTAAGCGGGGCTCGACCCGTAGCATGCATGCAATTGACCCCCAATCACATAGGTACCTACATAGTATCATATAATATGAAGTACACCACCACGATATCGACTATTATAGCAAGATCTTGACTCACTGGACCCACTGAGCATTAATCAAGGTTGCCATAATTCAAGACTCAAGCAGGATTGCTAATGCGAAAAGGTTTTTAATGCACGTACATTCAATAAAGAACAGAACAAAACGCCTGTTGAAGTGCCATCTTGATATTTGTAGTATATAATTATTGTAGATGACATTGACTATGGTTATGCTATATGTTTATATACGTCTTAACAGTT
This sequence comes from Xylariaceae sp. FL1651, assembly GCA_025201745.1. Lineage (NCBI taxonomy): Eukaryota > Fungi > Ascomycota > Sordariomycetes > Xylariales > Xylariaceae > Xylariaceae sp. FL1651. The sequence goes on from MU624229.1 coordinate 1,213,076, forward strand.
ACTGACCTTGTATCTAGTGGGTCCAGAAACCACACTAACAATCGACAGCCTGAGAAAGTATTGGAACATCAATGTTACATGGCTGACCATATATACATTATTATAGTGATATACATTATACAGAATATACAATCACCCAACGCCATTTTCCCACCTTTACTCTTTCGGTGGCGGCCATACGCTAAAATGGCGCGTAACTATGATGCGATCCAACGGGATTTCGCCTCCCTCGCTCGGCAAGCCGTTGGCACTACCGCTTGTTGACCAAAGCTGTTCAGTGTCAGACGGCTCCTGATCGGAACTGGCCAGCCTCTGTCGTACACGGGATGAGTGTTTGCCATAGGCATAACCGGGGTCGTTGGAGCTCGTGTGTGTACTAGTTACGATCTGACGCCCAATGAAAAGGCGGAAGAGCGGATATATAACAGGCATACAAGCACAACAGACCCCCACGCTGACCTCGATTGTGGAGAGAATAGCCACGGTGACGAAATTCCATGTTGCATCTATCGGATTGATTTTCGCATTGAATACAACACGTAAAAGGCTGACGACGGTGGTACTGTAAAACTCGTTAGCGATCACTCTACCGTCTTGGTGAAATGGTCAATTCACATGGCCGCAACTAAAAACAAAGCGATCAAGCCAAGCTTGCGCATCAGAGACAGTTTGAGACTCCATAACAATGGCAGGGGCAGAGCGATGATCACAGTATCAGCGAGGATGTTCGGCACATTCGATCCAATGACAAACGCGGCGAGGTTGAAGCATTTAAGCCCCGGAATCATCTTGTCCCATGCCGCAGGAACTGGCGAGCACTGGAATATGGTCGTCAAGAGAACAGCGATACCCCAAGCCATGACGAAGGCCATCATGGCGTAACAATACTTCTTGAAGTTCCCATTGACGTTGAATAGCCGTAGGTAGAGCGTCAGGATGGACAGTTTTATGAGCGTCACGTCGATCGCGTAGTAGAGCTCACTCAAGTACGTGTACTGGAATAGCATGAGTTCCATGTGTAGACTTTCCTACTACCGTTATACAGGGCACATACCAAGAGATAGGGTTCGATGCTCGCCAGCGGCACCGCTTGGATGTGTTTGCCCAGTCCGTAACGTATGGCTTCGATGAGTAATGCAAGTTGCACGATACATAGAGCCTAAAAACTGAGATTCAGACTTGAGTGCGGTGCATACCCGAGAGCAGGACTTACAACGGATACGATAATTAGCCAATCGTCATACTGTATTTCTTGGTGCGTAGCCCTTCGTGCCACTATTCTGAGTGTGACAGCAATCAAGGGGAGGACGGTGAAGACGATGAAAATAGCAAGCAACTGGGGCGACTGGTCTTTGGCCAGCTCCTCTTCGCTCAGGGTATCCATTGAAGGTGAAGTTTGTCAATGATGTAACAGTTGGCCGTAGCCGCGATTCTGAGGTGTCACTACTCTGTGAAGCGAGAAGTATGAGAAATCAGCTAGGAACAATGAATGCAACACGCCATAGCGAATGGTGTTTTGGGTCACCTTGACTTTATGTGGGGGGTTGAAGAACCGCCTGCATCGCTCATGTTGTAACTGACGACAAAATGGTCATGAATTTGAACTCGATACTGGTCGGCGCAGCCAGGCCGACATGCGAAGCGTGAACTGTTGCAATTGTGCGAGAACAACCTGGCACAAAGGATTCAAGGAGCGTAAACCCTGCCCTTCAAGTTCGTTGTACTGGTGCGCGGCATTTAGATGAAGGATCCGGTCGTGACGCCACATGTAAGTCTATTGGCTACTCAGTATGAGAGTGGGTTGTTATATGCCTAAAACAGCGGATTCAGCTCCCGTCCTTCGGGATACTACATCACTTAACGCTAGGTATGTATGCATCTAAAATACTTCTTACCGTATACGATCTTCACAGGGGCAGTAAGGAGTCACATGTACATTCATGGGTGCTCATAGAAGAATACATATAAAGTAAGTAGGATGAGAAGAACTAGCATAAGAAGTAAGTAGGTAGGTAAAGTTCTATATAGTGGTACAAGATGGCAAAGGTACGAAGCGCCTCGCCTTAGATAACTTTCATTTCAAGGGGAATGGTGTATATCGATAGAATAAGGAACATTCCATGACCAGGAATGTTCATTTAGATATCGATCTCTAGTTCTGTGGACTCTGAATTTCCACTTCTAAGAACCACTAATAAATGTTATTACTGCCCATTCTGTGAAACCACCCTATCTGGCACTTTTGCTACGGCAATGCTAAACCCAAACTTCTGGCCATGAGGGTATTCTACGGTGCAGTAACAGCGCTTACTTATCGCGTACGGTCATAGTTCAAGTTACTGAAGGACAGTCGATTCCGCATGGGGGTGTCAGAGGGAAGTCTCCCTCCCACTTAGCAACCCACCTAGGCAGTCCTTATACGGCAGAGAACATTTTGATATCTGTAAATCTGGGTCCATCTGGTACTACCGCTTATGGATGGCATTTAATCCCGATCATATATTCTGCGCTATGCCAGGGGCTTCGGCAAGGAAGCGGTGGTATGAGACATCGTGCAGTGCCCGGCGTAGTCCGAAAAGACGCGTACTTGTGCGAGGACTGACTTGATAAGGAATTTATCATTTTTTTGCCTGATACCGTAGTACAGTAGATGGGCAACCTAGGCCGGGCGTGGGCGGAGCCGATGAAACCGGGCCGTGTTATTTCATGCACGCGCTCCTTAATTGGACTGTCGGACGACGGTCTGACGATACCTGCCTATCCCCGGGACCGAAAAGGATCGAATATGCAATATCATCAGGCTGCACGTCAGATACCCTACAGCCCCCACCTCCATAGGTAATTCAGGCGGGGCAGAGGTAGCCTACCCACTCGCTCAATGGTAGTTGTTCGTCTGCAGATATCCAGGATGTTCACCAGATTCATCCAATAATACAACATTTACTCATCTGTTGGTTCCCTTGCTGCTGCTGGTCCCTTGCCATCGTCATTAGACCAAGACAAGTGGCAACCGCATTGTCTTCGACATTATACTGAACTCCGGAGTCTGCAACAGAGATATCTTATTAAGAGCGCACCCACTTGGCTTTAGCTTCCGCTTCTGTCCCGACGAAGCCAGTCGCTGCTGCAAGCCAGTTTTCTTGAACTACTCCAAAATGCCGTCCCTCACCTCCATGGCTGAGAGCATTCTTGCTCGCGCAAAGAAGCTTGACGCTTATCTCGAGGCCCAAAATATCGCATACCCGTCATTCGATGATGACACGCTCGATCAGCTACCGGACGAGCTCCAAGATGAGCGATGGGCACTTGCCAACGACGCCAATGAGCTGAAGCAACTGAGCCGAGGCGCCGCGCAAACTACCTTGGATTGCGCGCTGAGCGTGAGTAATGGCCTATGCTATCTTCGTCTAGGAGATTTGTAAGAATGGAGTATAACATTTGCTGAGACAGTGGACTGACGCGCTCGGCCTGCGCGTTGTGTATCATTACAAGCTAGCAAATGCCGTACCTCTCGACGGCACCGCGTCCTATGCCGAGATCGCCAGCGCATCTGGCCTCCAGGAAAATCTCTGTCGACGGTTCATGCGCTTAGCCATGGGCAGCCACATCTTTGCCGAGGACTTAGAGACGCAGCGTGTACGGCATACTGCGTCTTCTCGACGCCTAGCTACAGATCAGGGCTTCTCCGATGCGGTAGGCCTTGAAGTAGACGATCTCGGGCCCGCGTCTTCAAAGCTGATTAACGTATGGACGAAGTATGAACAGGACGTGGCTGAGCCCAGTCAATCCGCTTTCAGCATGTTCAATGAGACTAACAAGCCTATTTTTGCCGTCCTTGCAAGCCAACCTGAAAGAGCCCGGCGTTTCGGCGGAGCTATGCACTTCTTTACCAAAGGTGAAACTTGGGATCTGCGACACATGTTGGCGGCGTTCGACTGGCTGTCCATTGACCAGCCTGGCGCCCAAGTCGTCGACATAGGGGGTGGTAACGGCCAGATCAGCCAGTATCTTGCGCGTCACACAACAAATGTGCATTACATCGTCCAGGACCTTGCCCATGTAGTATCGCAAGCGCCTTCGCAGCTGCCCAGCGACGTCAAGGACCGCGTCGAGTTTGTCGAGCACGATTTCTTCACGCCGCAGACCATGGAACCACCAGCCGCGTTCATAATGCGCTATGTTCTGCACAACTGGGCGGACAAGCACGCCATCCGTATTCTGCAGAACCTTGTACCGGCTATGCGTAAGGGCACAAAGCTACTTATTTACGAGTACGTGCTTCAGGACCGGCCCATCACTGACCTCTCGGGCCGCTTTGGCTTTCAGATGGACGCCATCATGGCAACCATCTTTAACGCGCAGGAGCGCACGGCTGCCGAGTATGAGCGTATCCTCAAAGGAGCAGACCCGCGATACATAGTAGAGGCAGTGCGCTGCCCCGAAGGTAGTACTATGAGTATCGTAGAAATAGGCTGGACGGGGTAGGTGGGAAATCAGACAGTTGATGGATTCGAGGTTACAGCATTTCCTAGAGAGCTTAGGCAAGTTTTCAATCCATAGGTATTCGCCTCTGCAAATTATACACGATATTAGCAGATTGTGGCGCCCAATAGTAGTACAGCAATTGATTAACTTGGAACGTATAACTACGATGTCATGCATCAGTAGTAGTGCATTGTACATCTATAGTGTCTGCGCAAAGCTAGCCTACGCTATCCTAAGGGCAATATCCTAGCTACCCTAGCTATTATAGACACTCATCCCTTTCCCTGTCATTTCGGCAACAAAGTATAGTAATCTAGCGGCAAGCACAGGTCCTTACATGGGTGCGCCCAATCAATGTCTTGAGGTCTTACACGAGCAACCAAATCTGGCATTTAACGGGTGCATCCTTCTCCATATCACGTGAGCACATGTGCTAGGCGATATTTCTGGGGTTACTACTTCGTACCTCGGCTGACACCCTTTCCTTCCTTTTCCTGCCCAAGGTATGCATACTACGTGCAGTACCTAATGCACACTAGTGAAACTTCGCTACCAAATTAGACTAAAGTAGGTAGTCTTGCTGCGGTCTTGACAGCATCCGACAGCTCCGGCTCAGGAACGCTGTTGCTCGCCCCTGCCGTCCTGGTTAGTGCAAAGCTCGGCCCACCGAGGGCAGCGAAGCACCCCCCACCTTGCCCCCCATCTTTCTTATCCAACATGAACTTCCTTTAGACGCAATACTACGATGATTCAAGATACACTTTCCTTTTCTGCGTGCTTATGTAGGTCGTGTAGCAAGTCTAGCGTCTGAATATGTTACTTACACCGCTAGATGTCCGCTTCTCCAATCAAGATCACCACCGCACATTTCTTGACGGTGCGAAGATATCAATTGAGGCGGGGGCCGGCACGACCTACTGGACAATACAACATATTACTCACTCACGCAACTAGACGTGTTCGTGGTATAACCATGGAGCTTATGTCCTTCTGCTTCCGATGTGTGAAGTCAACTCCCCTAGCACTACCTAGAGTTGCCCGACATGACAGCCACAGCCAATGTCTTCTACTTCGGTGATCAATCTGTGGAGCCTTATGTCTCCCTGATCGATCTGATACGTGAGATACAGAAGTCAGGCCTGCTTGGCACTTTTCTTCGTTTCTGCTTTGATGCGCTGCTATCTGATATTGCTCTGCTTTCCCCGGAACACAGGCAGCTTTTCCAAGGCCGAGATTTTGCCCAGCTAGTAGACCATGTCCAAGCCAATGATATTCGCCATGCCGCAGTAACGTCCGTGTTAAGCTGCGTAGCCCAGCTGGGGTGGTTAGTAATGTATGGTCCGACTGCTTTGCTCACTTTATCTAGTACTCTATTGCTTATACATCTTGTACAGACATCGGGAACGCAATGGGGAGGCTTGGCTACGGAATGCATGCACAGTCGTTGGCACCTGTACCGGCAACCTGGCCGCCCTGACTGCCGTCGTAGCCTTTTCAGATGGCGATCTTCTACGTTTAGGGCCCATCATGATTTCGATCTCACTCCGGCTAGGTCTAGAAGTGTCACGGCGAAGCTATGCTATAGAGGCCTCCTCTGAGTCATGGTCCGTAGGCGTATCTGGAGTTGCTCTAAAGACCGTCAAAGACGAACTGCATCAGTTCAATAATTCTCGGGTTAGTTGTTGAATCCCTAAATTTTACATGGCATTCCTAATAGCCAGAAGGATCTTCCAGATTTAAAGCACGTCTATATCAGTGCGCGTTCAGCTTCATCTGTTACCCTGAGTGGACCTCCAACGCTGCTCCAAGCATTCCTTTCTTCCGGGACTCTTCACACTGCCCGCAAACTTCATTTGCCTATTTATGGAGCCTACCATGCCAAGCATCTTCCTCTACTGGACCTGAACTACATCATGGGTGATTCGCCTCTCCTTGAGCGATCTGTTCCAGCCAGTAGATCGTTAGTCCACCCAAAGACGACCCAGGCTCAGTCTTTCCGAGAGTTATTGCAACTAGTTCTCCAAGAGATCTTACAACAGCCTTTAGATCTCGACGATGACATTCGAACTATTTCTCACCGGATAGCAGACTGTGACGTGCATTTGACGTCAATTGGACCAGCCCGAATGAGCAGCCTTGAACAGGCGCTACAGCCAAGTCATGTCTGCCGGCTTGGGTCCCGTCAACTGCAATCTTCTGAAAGTGATTTGCCCACGCTCGATACTAATGAGTTAATTGCTGTGGTTGGTATGGCTGGCAGGTTTCCTGGAGCGGAGAGCGTGGATGAGCTGTGGAAGCTTTTAGTGGAGGGAAAGGATCAACACCGACTGGTAAGTTCAAGGTCCGTTAAGCGGCTCCTTACTAACATGACTTAGATACCTGCTGACCGTTTTGATGTGAAATCACACGTTGACCAAACAGGCAAGGTAAGGAATACTAGCTTAACGCCCTATGGCTGCTTCTATGATGGCGTGGGAAATTTTGACATCGCGCTGTTCAAAATGTCGCCTCGCGAGGCAGCCCAGACAGATCCGATGCAACGACTTATGCTGTTGACTGCATACGAAGCCCTGGAATCATCTGGTTATTATGATACTGGTGATTCCGACTTTCGTCCGAAGAACGGTACATTTTATGGCGTTGCGGGTGACGATTACCGTCAGGCAAATTCGAGCCAAGATGTCGACATCAACTATATCACTGGAGGAACACGTGCATTTGGGCCTGGACGTGTCAGTTACTACTTTGGCTGGGAAGGGCCGAGCATGAGCATTGATACGGCGTGCTCTGCTAGTGCTGTAGCTATGCATCAAGCTATCATGAGCCTCAAGCTTAGAGATTGCGATGTTGCGTTGTCAGGAGGCGCGAACTTACTGACCTGCTCCGATATGTTTGCCGGGCTGAGTCGCGCCAGGTTCGTGAATGCAACCGGACCCTGCAAGACTTTTGATGAAACTGCAGATGGCTACTGCCGAGCGGACGGGTTTGCAACTGTTGTATTCAAGCGGTTGGGAGACGCCATTCGTGACAAGGACAACATTCTCGGCGTGATCCGGTCCGTAGAAACGTATCACGCAGGCACAGCTATCTCGCTCACCCATCCGGAGGCCGACACTCAGATTGCGCTGTTCCGTAATGTCCTTTCTGCAGCAGGGATGACCATTGACGAGATTGACCACATTGAACTCCACGGCACCGGTACACAAGCTGGCGACCTAGCCGAATCAACATCCGTTGCCGGCTTGCTCAACCGACCGCGCTCCAAAGATCGTCCACTGACAATCAGCTCAGTCAAACCCAATGTCGGTCACTCGGAAGCGGCTTCCGGGGTTACGTCTTTAATCAAGGGATTGCTGATGTTGCAGCACCAAACAATCCCTCAGCATATTGGCATCAAAACGCGTATCAATCCTAAGCTCCCCGCATTTGAAGAGCTGGGCGTCGTGGTGCCTCGAAAGAATATGTGCTATCCGGCACTAGCCAAGGATGGCAAGCGACGAATGCTGGTGAATAATTTCAATGCAACAGGCGGAATTACTGCCATACTATTGGAGGAGCACAAGACCAGTTCTTTCTATGCTACCGACACTCGGGCACATTACCCCATAACGGTCTCAGCTGCTACAGTAACGGCGTTGAGTAATATCTTGATGCGACTTTTGGAGTATCTACAAGCTGAACCTACGATAAACCTCTCTCACCTCTCTTACACTCTCACAGCGAGACGGTTGCATCACAAGTACCGCTTCGCGTGTGTTGTACAGTCGCCAGATGAGTTGATCCAGAGGCTTAAAACAGAGCTCGCAACCCCAAAGGCGAGACATGGGGAGCAACCATTCAGTATATTCGTCCTCACAGGTCAGACTTCTGCTCTTCCTCGAGCAAAGGCCCTCTTTGATACGAATACTATCTTCCGCAGCCATATCCGCAACTCAGACCAGCTGTGTCGTGAGATGGGCCTTCCCTCTTTTATCGATGTTATCACTGGTGAAGGCGAGGATTGTGCAGGTGTCCGGCTGCAATTGGCTCTCGTCGCGCTTGAGATTGCATTGGCTTCTCTCTTTCAATCGTGGGGAATCCACCCGAAAGCAGTGATAGGCCACAGTTTAGGTGAGTATGCTGCACTTTGCATCTGCAACGTACTTAGTCTTGCCGATACTCTCTGGCTCGTGGGCAAACGCGGTATGCTACTCGAGTCGACTTGCACGAGCAATGAATATTCGATGGCCGTGGTCACCATCCATTCCGCTGATGCAGCCAAGCTGCTTCAGACCTTCCCTCGCTGCGAGATTGCTTGTTACAATTCGCCTAAGCAGACAGTTCTTAGTGGAAAGAATACAGATCTTGACTCCCTCCTGTCACATCTAGCGTTATTAAATATTAAGGCTACAAAACTGCATACGCCATACGGTTTTCACTCGAAGCAAATGGACAGCATCCTTAAAGACTATAGAAAAGTGGTCCAGGGCATTTCATTCCGAAGACCCACCGTAACATTCATCTCTACACTCCTTGGCGAAGTAATAAGGGATGCAGGCACGCTGTGCACAGATTATTTGTGTCGTCAGACTCGGGAGCCAGTCCGTTTCGAAGACGCTCTCCATAAAGTCGAAGAATTAGTGGAGAGCGGGTATAAGGCCCTCTGGATTGAGCTTGGGCCCGCTCCAGCTTGCCTGCCCATGATTGCCTCTGCTCTCCAGGCAAAGCCAACTGTGCTGGCCGCCGGGCTTGATCCGGAGAAACCAAATTGGGCGACTGTCAGTAAAGTCTTGAGCACGTATTATACTAGCAACGGGTCCGTACGATGGGATGAGTACCACAGGGAGTATCTAAATTGTTTGCGATTGCTACAGTTACCATCATACCCATTCGACCTGAAGCGATATTGGATCCAGTACGATGGTGATTGGATAATTCGCAAGAATCAGAAGACGGTGAGCGAAAACACAGCAGTTCCTCCAAGGGTGAAACTAGAGAGCTCCACCTTACATCGTATTGAAAATGACTCGACCGAGAAGGGTGTTCGAAAGCTTACCTTTTCAACCGAACTTGCCAGCGGAGAGCTCAAAGACTTATTAGGACATACTAGGATCGGTGGAACAGCAATATGCCCAAGCTCTCTTTTCGTCGACATGGCGTTGGCCGCCGCTTCCCATCTTTATAACCAGTCAGGTGAAGCCTACGCAACTTTTGGAGTGTTCGATCTGGAAATTTTTTCAGGATATGCACCGGCAAGCATATCCTCACTTAGGACAGTGGCTACCCAGATCCCTACCGATACCCATGAAGTCCGAGTCTCGATCACATTGTCCACATCCGGCGAGAGAATGGAACTTGTAAAGTGCAGGGTAGTCATTAATGGTGGAGAAGACTGGGCGTCAGAAGCTAACAGCAATGCGTATCTGCATCAATCCAGGATAGATTTGCTCCATCTTTTTTTGGCCAACGGGCAAGCATCTCATCTGATGCGCTCCGATACGCATCAATTCGTTGCATACGATGACGCGTCTATTAGCATTGAAGAAGTCATTCTCAGTACGAATACTCTTGAGGCGGTCGGGAAGCTCTATGTTCCAGCTAGCACGGGTAACTACGTCTGCAGCCCGCAGTGGCTAGAAGCTTTGATGCAGCTTGCGGCCATCCCGCTCAATTGTTTGCACCAGTCTCAGCATATATGTTACGGTTGGAGCAACATGCAATTGTTGATGCCGTTGGAAACTGGCAAGTCTTACCAAGCCCACATTCGCATGCAACCGCATGGCCAGTCTGGTGCAATGGTTGGCGATGTCTACGTACTGGACGGAGCCGGATCCGTTGTGACTGTGATCAAGCGTCTGATTTTCCGCCCAGACTTGACGGATGCCAAGGCTATGCGCAAGATGGGACGCGCACGCAACAACGCTCACCAGGTGCTCGATATGCATCATTCGCAAGACCTCGGGCCAATTCTCGTTGCGCAAAGTCAAGAACGCCATGATCCGCCGCTGGAAGCCCATCTTCGGGAGAAGTTGGAGAGTAGTAGCATGACGACCTGTGCAGCAAACTTTCGCGAGATTAGCCCTGGAAGAGACGCATCTAGCAGGCCCACAAGTCACCCGCTAGTCTCCTCGCGCCTCGAAGAACTAAAGGATAGTCAACCGCCAATTTCAAGCGAAAGAACTAGCGTCAGTTTCGAAACTATTTTGGACATTGTGGCTGCTGAGATAGGTGTGGAATCAGAATGCCTAACTGACGATATCTCACTCGAAGACCTCGGTGTTGACTCAATCATCCAAATATCAGTTGTTGCTCGTCTTGAGGAGTATATGCCAGAGCCTCTTCCTCCAGCGTTCTTGATGACACACAATACAGTCCCGAAGCTGAGGGCTTTTTTTGCCGGCGCAGTTTTTCCTACATGAGTTGCTGGTTTTGCTCAAAGACTGATGTCCGAGAGATAACCGCTTTGCTGCTTGTCCATCTCTCATCAGTGAATAGGAGGAGGTTCTGCTGCGCGTGCTCAAACATTGCTTAAAATAGCCAGGCCTATGGAATAGGCTTATAAGAGAGCATTGGAAAAAAGGAACTAGTTACATTCCGATGATCAGGAAACAGCCGCTTCGCATGAATCGATCAAACCTATAAGTGTTATGAACCTAGTAGAACTACAAGTCCTTTTGCTTTGAAACCCATCTCCCTATCAATGCTAATTTTATCGAGTACGGTCAATTTTAGTAGCGTATTATATTCTTATTATAAAACAAATTTTCAACGAATTTTTATATGAACCAAAAAAAAGCATGTAATATGTTGCCCCCCAAACCGCAATGAGTCAGCAGAAATGGTTGTGCCGCCTACTTAAATTTTGTCATGGGGATTGGTCACAGAGTGAGTTAAAGCCTGTTAGCTGTAGGTTAAGTGTCAAGGCTCAAAGTGATTCATTAATTCTTGACCATCCCGACCTTCATACGAGGGCCGGAAGGCCATCATATATATCCAAAGGCTAGATATGGCCACCCTATAGGGTCGTAGCACAAATACACCTGACAAATATACTCTGAAGGGCTCCACACTAACTAGTACTATAAGCATAGCTGGCGTGATGCAGTGAGGGCTGGCATGGCTTATATGGTCGAAGCGACTTCCTCACAGATTACCAAAGAAAGGCACGGGACCCTGGCAGGGACAGGTTAGTGATATAATTATTGCTAATCTTAAAGCAGATCTTGAGCTTTAAAATGAGTTCTGTCTATCAAATTATAGCCAATACTAGATCCGTCGCACGGGTAATAAGCCAGCAATATGTTCAACTAAAGTAGAACCTGTTACTTCCATATCAAGATCAGCGTTAGTCCATGTGTTGTCGTGTCAAATTGTAGAATTACATTTTCAGGAGCCTTTTGCTCCATATTTCAATATTTGCTCGTACTATTAGAGGGTTTATCTTCTAAAGGAACTTTGATAAGATCGACAAGCTCGCAGGTCGGATTGTGAGGCTGACCAAACATAACCCAAGACAGAGCAGGGGCATAATCATAAGTAAGAAGTTGCCAGCACACAGCCCAATTATCTGTAATACGTGTCAATTATTGCCACTCATATATGCAAATGACACCAGGATGCAAAATGAGGACATGGCTCTACGTGTACAGACGTGAATGCAATAATGGGAGACCTACAAAAATGGTAGTCTCCGGATTTAGGTAGCTGGTTTGGAACCCAGTTCGAGTCGTCGAGGCCATCGCTAAGAAAAACTTTGTTCTCGGCATCGAAACCATTGGTTACAGCTGAGTTCGCGCCGAGCACGGCAAGAGCGACATTCGTGCGATATGCATATTGGAGGGTCAAAGGTTTGCCCCTGAGACCATATGGATTTGGCGGGCTGTCATCGGCTTGGGGGTCCGTAATGAGGAAGCCTATGTCAACGTTGTCATCGGTCATCTGCTGCCCGGTGTAGTTGAAGTAGAACCGGTAGGACGAATTATCTGCCAGAGGAGGGCTTCCGGCCTCATACTGCGGGAGCAGAAACGACGCGCTCGGGGCAGCTCTTATGTAACCTGACCTGGATTGTTAGTGCTTCTCTGTCACTAGAACATGTGAGAATGCAGAGTGCATATCTTACCATCAATTGAACTATTTACTGCCTTGCCCTTCACACGTAGGGCGAACGGACCATCTGATAAGAAATCGAATTGATCGCCTGGGTCAGCAGTGCTTTGGGCCACGACCGGCGCGGCTGCCACCAATCCATACATTAATTGAGATGCCTTGATCTTCATGGTGCAAGAATGAATTAAGTAAACTTTCAATCAATGTGTTGATTATTCTGGGAAGGGCAGCAGGGCATGGAAACGATTATTTCAATTAAGGTTCCTTACGAGAGAGTAATGCAGGCTTTATAAGCCTCAGAATCGATCGACGCATTTGTTTCTGCATATAACTTTTCTTTCTTATAATGCTACGCCTTCTTGTTTACACCGCCGGAGGATTCAGGCAACAGCTTTAGAGTTAGGCACCCGTATTTCAGAGTATCTCCACTGCAATCCACTTAATCCTCGGCGCTATTCGACGAAGAAATAAGCTCTCATACTCTCAAGTCAACTGGATTTTGGTTAGGAAGCGGTGAGCGAGGAGATTACTATTAGACAAAACAGAATAGTGTTAGATTAAACCTTTCTTAAAGTAGTTATAACAATAATCATCTTTTGCCGCAGTGGTACAATCTGACAAATAACGACTCAATTCCATTGCTATAATTAACAGAACAAAAACAGACAAAGCTCCACTGGTAAGAATCATTCGCAAGTACGAATTTTCGTGCAGCCTTATTAGTTTCTCACCTGAAAATAAAGGATACTGGAAAACGTGGGACGGTACTAGACAAGGCCGGAAACTTCTGTGTGCGGTCGCGTTCACAGCACGGAGAACTTCCACAGGATAAATTTAGATGAGGCCCTCATGGTACCTTTAGTTTGTTTCGGGTACGTACCTCAGCAAGTGACTAAGGTAGCTCCTAGCCTTATTTAATGGCTCTGGCGGTAGACTGTTAACCGCTCGAGCTTCCACAAATATCATGGCGGCTACAATTGAAGACTTAAGACAAGCTAATGTACATCTATCAATGCAAATATGCTCGACAAAGGAAAGAAAGCAAGTCTAGACTAAATCCCACACAAATCCTCGGCCTAAAATGGTCTGAACTCCTAAATGTATGATTTATAACATACCTAACATGTCTAGTGCAGTGTAGTTTGTCAGCAACAAGGCACGTGTTACCCGATATAAGAGCCACATAAACACCTAATTGGCTGTAGCGATTCTCTCAGTATAGCCTTATAGGCTCCTTTCACTTGTATTCAATCTGACAACCAACCGTCACAGGACATTTGTAAATATCGCGGCATGTAGTCTATACGGGTAGGCAAAGTCAGTCTTACTTTACCTGGTCCCTTGATCTTGACACGCTACAATGTTTTATATCGATTCCACAAGCTTAAAGCCAAGATAAACCTTCTAGCACGAGAAGGAACGTAAGGTGTTCCAAAAAAAAAAAAAAAAAAAAAAAAAAAAAAAAAAAAAGTTGATTTTATCGTAAGAATGAACTCAACATAGGACGTTAAAAATTATAGAACACGTATTAACACACGCAGAGATTGCGGGATCCTAGCAAGGCAGACTTGAGGATTAGCTAAGAGTAAGTTTTATTATGTTCCAATTTTATAAAATCAATTCACATAAATCATCAACAAAAACGCCATCGCAATAATCCGGAGAATAGCGAGAAAAATCTGCGTCAAGCAAAAGATCTTATCGTACTCTCGTCAGCGTGACACACCCCACTCCGGAAACAACAAATGCATAGAGCCCCAAACATTGCCTAGAGAAATAAACACGGTTTGCTCGCTGAGTTACACCTTATCTTGTACAAAGCGGCAAGGCGGCTTTTCGCGCCTACGTACGCCTTGGGCGTTTGCGGGATTTGGCCGGAGCCTTGCGATTGATTAGGTGGCTGTCGTCGATACTGCCCATGACGACGTGCTCGTCGTCCACCATCTCCTTGTTCATGTGGGCGAGGAACCTCTCCTGCTCCTCGAAGAAGCTCTTGAGCTTCTTGGTGGGCACGCGCCTGCCCGCCGCCGCCATGTCGCGGATCTCCTTGAGTTGCAGGCGGATGCGCTCCTCGAGCATCTCGAGCCGGTACTCGGCGAACTGGTTGTACAGCTCGTGGATGTTGGATATGGGCCGCACGGTTGTCAATACCGTGTCATCGCGCACCATGGGATTGCGCGGCCGGAATGAGGTTACCATGCTGATGCGTTCCGTGGCGCCGAGGGCCCGAAGAGCTTGGTGCTCGATATACCTGCCCTGCAGGACTACTGCGCACCCCTTCGGAGTGTATTAGTCTTAAGATTTGATGTATAAGAATAGGAATAGCTACTTACCATTTGCGGTCCTCGCACCTTCATGATATCGCCAGTGCCTGTGCGGAGGGCGGTCTCGCCTCCAATCATTTCAGTGCAATCGCTGAGCATAGTCACGCAGACAAAAGGGTAGCTATCGGTGTGCCAATCCACGATGGGCTTATCGTCCTCCCAGGGGCAGCCGGCAATGCCCTCGTCAGCCTCGTAGTTTGCCTTTTCAGCCACCGCTTCAAGTTCTTCTTGCTTCTCCTTCTCCGACTTCACAGAGATGTTAATGTGTGCTATCTCAAAGTCCATCTCTGGGACCAGGTCAATCCCTGCGATCTTGGACACGATTGCAAGAGTTTCTGGGCTTTTCCACACATCATATACGAAAGGTGCATATCTGAGTACGCGATTAGTACATTGTTGATGCATTCAGATAGAGTATGGAAGCGTCGCTTCTTACTTGTTGGCAAAGCCTCTCAGCTGGCACTGAGCCAAGTTGCTGGAGTACCGACAGTTCTTCATTACCTCGGGACTGAGGACTTCTTGCCTCATCCGCCTTACAGCTTCCTCTGTGAAAAGCGTGAAGGGCTCCGAGACAGCGATAGGCGAGACTCCTCTATCTTCTGGTATTCCCAACTCCTTCATAGTGTACACTTTTGGCATATCCTTAAACGCAAGGTGCTTCTCAGGAGTGAAGGCATCTTGGTATCCCTTGGAAACTTGAGGCTCTGTAATGATAGGAATGTAGTTCGACTTCTTGGGAGTCGAGCTTGGAGGGAGCATAACCGCCGCGGCCGCCATGATGGGTGTATGTTATTATTAAGTTGGTTATGTCAATAAGTTATCTTCACAAAGCCTGTAGTAGCTAGGGGTCTCAGCGAAATGAAGTGCTGTTGGCTAAAAAGGCGACAGTAGGGGTTATGATTACAACATGATTTAGGAACATAAGTTGAACTAGAACGGGGGTCCACGAAGCTCTAATTTATTATCGTGAGGTCAAGTATCAGACCGCTTGGACCTTATCTCAACTGCCCCTTGCCTGGAGTCACGTCCCGCCAATGACACGCAAACGGAACCACTTGAACACACTTTTGGAATCCTTAGTGGTGATGGCAAGCAGCGATTGGGCATCGTGGTGATAGATAGACAAATTCAGTCTCATCTTTGTCAGGCATGGCGGCATATAGATAAAGCAGCATCGATGTGCAGAGCTACGGGCTCGATGTGTGATGATCTCTAGCTCGTCCTAGGCTTCTCCGACCGGTAGACTAGTGTATAACTCTATCTCGATATGAGAATTCCCGGACGACGTGGTTCGACCTGAGGAAGCGCAACTATCAAGACTTGACAGAAAAGGGGTGGAGGGGCAGCGGGCAGCGTTGTCGGACCACGACTAAAAGCGGCATCCATACACTATCGTATGCGATGGCACCTGAGACTTGAGCCGCGAGCAGAACGATATGGGAGTACAGATGTGCACCCAGCAGTGCTCAGCGAAGACCGAATACCGAGAGCCATTCCGAATTAGTTTCGAGAAGGTGTTTGGAGTAAAGGACGATTCGGTTCATCTTCTCCGTCTCTAAACCAAGACGAAGTACTTGAACTCCCGGAGCCCCACATCGGTGACGACCACTATCATCACATGTCTATACCTCTAAACCACTATACCACTACACATGTCCTTTACATATCCATTTTCGTAGTTCCTGTATAGTTTTATGCTTGACAAGGCCCCTGACCAAACCTTGACATCACAGTTACCTTAATACTGCATAAGACACGCCCGCTTCGCAACTTGTGCTCATCGAGGTTGCGCGAAAGGATGCACCAAGAAGCACCCCCCGAGATCTGTTTTCCTTTCCCACTTTGTATTAGGTTCATGGACTGAGCCACGCCGCTTTTGGCCTTTAACTGATCAGTATTTAACAAATAATCCTGAGTGGTGCAATGGTAGCATTCCAAACTGACACATGGGAAAGCTAGCTGCTGAACCATGCCCGTAAGGGATAGAGGGGATCCGGGTTCGAATCCCGGCTCTAGAAAAAAAAAAAAAAACTTATTTTAAATCTATACCTTTTTTTTTTTTGTTTTTGTTTTTTTCGAATTACGTTCGCGGTTGCAATTTTTCACCTATCATGCAAGCGTTACAGTAGTTGTTAGTAAAGCTGAGCCTGAGCAAATGCAGAAAATGCGCTAGGCCTAGTTTGTCGCACTCTTGCCATTTGGTAAATGTAGAACCAAAGATGGCACTCTCCTTCTCGCCACAAAATTGTCATTACTCCAGAATTACATATCGAAAATGGGTCTTGGGGAGTTGTGTTTCCCCTTAGATTGCCGCGTGGCGTTATCTCATGGTATAGACAGAATTCTGGTGCAACACCCGATAACGGAGATAAAGCACAACGCCTAAGTCCAGCCGCCGACACGCCCCGCCGGCCAGTTCGGCCAGACCGTGGAATTCTTAGCTTATCATGCACTGATTAGACTACTTTATGTATCATCGTCATTACGAGCGTCATCGATAGTGCAAATAGAGCCTCCCCGCAATGTATTAAATAATCAAGAGTACTATGTTGATCTATCAGCGAGTTTCCACAAGAAAAAGCGGCGCTGCGAGTTCCACGTAACCCATGACTTTCCAGTCTTGGCCCTGATCTTATTTAGCAACACCTGTCATTGGCCGACCAAGAAATCGCGGAGATATAGAGATGATCCTATAGGTCCGTTTAGGGTGTTCATTTGAGGCTGGCAACCACCTACCGAGCTGCAAGAAATGATTGACCAAGGGGTCGTGCGTCGTATTAGTTGTAACCTGGAGAACTGATCGAGATAGTTCTACTGGCCTTGATCTAGCAACCCTGGTACCGTAGTATACCAGAGCTACTAAATGGTACTCTTCGTACAATGGAGTGCAGTCGCACTCGGTGTACGATAAACTTATCATGTCCACAAATGGCTCGATGTACTTCTGACTGCGTCACAGGTCGGCAGTGATTATTAACACTCAATGATAAAACTCCAAAGCAGCTTTCATCCTTATCACCTAGACTAGCAGGCGGAGGAGGCAGACTAGATACGTTCCTAGGAAAATCGTGGATCGCATTTCTATATCTACAATGGACAATATTAGATAGCTCATTACTAGCTGGAACACTCAAGTCATGTGCACCCAATCACCTCAGATGTAAGATATCACAATATTTACACCTTGCATCCGACCGGTAGTACTGTGCATTCCGGCTGAGGACCCCTATATTTGATGTGTCTAGCAGCAGCGCTTGTCTAAAACGTGGGAAGGGGCCTTTTTCAGTGCCATGGAACTATCGTGTTCGGGTTGGTCGTAAATACTAGCCAATAAGTGTGAGTATAAGACGGGCAAAATCTGGGCGGGAAGCAAGATGCAAACTGGCGGCCTAGACTCCTGCCGCCGAGCGGTCGCACAGACAAACCGGGGTAAGAAGGAGTTCTTCCGTAGGTCACCCCTCGGGGGTAGATGTACAGAATTATTCTAGCGGCATGCCGTTTGCTTTAGCTCCTCTCCTCCTCTTCCTCCTGCACTTCGCCTGTCCCTCGTAGGACCTGGTCACATGATTTAAAATCAGCGATCCCTTACACATGAAAACTATCGTGAACGATTACGACGTGCCGCAATCCCCAGCACCCGGTCATGCGCACTTCGGTCCCTACTTACAGTACGGTGTGCTCGAGGACAGTCTATGCCACTTTAGATACTCAGAGGAATAGCGGTGATAGCAAGGGAACATCCGAGTAACGCGGTCTCCGTTACCGGCTGCAGTGTTCTTAGGCCAGTAGGATGGGACCGCGGGCCATCCTTCTCCATGGAGGCAAGGCGACCGTAAGATAGTCTGATGTGGTCAACTAAGGAGCTTAGGGGAAGGCTTGATAGCAATTTCAAAGGCCCGGGGCGGTAGCTCAGGATCAAAGGAAATACTATCTTGCGACAAGATAGGCAGTTATTTGACAGCAGGCTCGCGTTTAGATGCATATAGTCAACAAGCTTGGATTGATAGATGCCAATCAAGCACAGACAAAGGGAAGTCTTACAAAGGGATAGTGGCGAGAAAGGTTCATTAGAGAAGCACAATGAAGCCGTTCACATGAAATCAAGACTTTTTGGTATTCATCGAGCTCCATATGGAGCAGAGCCAACCGCGAGGCTGCTTCCGGGAAAAGATTCTCCCAATGTAGACCTTCAAGGTCAATCTACTTGCTGCAATGGTCCAAACGGACCCCTTCTGTAATGCCCCTGCAACACCGCGTCCACCCGTCAACCTATGCGCACCAGACCACCAGGCTCAGAGCATATGACTCCTCCCGACTATCCTTGCCTCAAAATCTACTCAAGCAGTTTGCGAGTCAGGCGCTCGTACCAGATCTGTATCATGTCCGCTCCGCTGCGCTCGAGTCTATCGTATTCCTTCTTGGTAAACCAGACCCCCTTGAACATCTTCCAGTTATCGCCAGCAATGCAGGCTTGGAACAAAGGCGGAGGACCCAAGGACATGCGAGCATAGTCGTTCCAGTGCGAAGGGTTCAGTTCCATGTTGATGTGATGCTGAAGAATCTGCATTGTCTCGTACTCCATTCTTTTGTAATCTTCATCGGCTGCTCTGAATCTCTCATGGGTAAACTTGAGACCTGGCGTCGCCAGCGTCACCATGTCGAGGTCATTGAGAAAGGTTTCCATGGTATTCTTGCGGAGTACCAGCTGGGCTTTTGTCGTAGGAAGTTTCTCAGCTTCGTGGGCTAGTACGGATTCCATAGCGCCATATGTCCCCGTCTTTACTGTAGCAGTGCGCAAGTTGACCCACGCATTCCAAGGAGCAAGAGTCTCCTTCCAGCCAAGCTCGGCAGCGGCAATGTCGATAGCATATTGCTCGCCCGACCGCATGGTAACTCGTAGAACCGTGTGCACGAAATCGGCGTTGTTGCCAACGATCCCCTCCCATGTCTGAACTATGGGGCGCTGAACGTTCTTGGGTACGACCTCTGCCTGCTCTATGGATTTGCAATTTTCTTTTCGATCCTGGTTAGTGAATGTGACCCATATATTAGTCTTATTTTGAAGTAGGCACTTACTTGCGAATAGACGCTCGACTAGGGGACGCAGTGAGAGGACAATCTCTTCGGACTCGTTCGTCATGAGTACGGCGCGTTGCAATTCTGGTGTGGGGACTAGATGCTTCGGAAAGGGGTAGAAGATATGTCGACCCGTCATAGCAGGACGCTCCCAAGACTCCCAGATAATATTAAGTAAACCTGGAGTCTCATATACCATAGATAAAGGAGACATGAACGACGCCTTCGTCAACACCAAGAATATCTGGCCGAGAAGTGACACAATGCGGTAAATGGTCTTGCGGTCTCCACAGGTCCGTCGATGGGTGTCATAATGGTCCTTAAGACAATTCTTGTTGCAGTACGCGGTCTTCTCCATAATATGTTCATCGTCTTGAAAATTGCAATCGGGACATCTCATATTTGCTCCCTCCTTGCCACAAGCTGCACAGCTTGACGGGCTCACAAGCGCTGCAATCCGTACTGTCGATGCCAGCCCGTGGAAATTCCCGGTTGAGAAGGGGTAAGTTTCGTTCTTTCTTCCCAGTCCAACCCACTTGTAGTATCTTAGCTGACGGGCTTTGTAGCTTTTGTCTTTGCGTTGCAAAGACTTCTGCATTCCGAGCTCAATCAAATGCTGGCGAAAATTTGGGATTATGTTGTCGTCTCTACTGAAGACACTTTTGGCGCTGGCGAGGAGATACTCATGGTCTGGATCTTCTGAAATTGGCTCCTTCACGAAAACCTGAAGGGCTTCAATGATTCTCTCTGCGTCTTTATTGTCATCAAGTCGATAAGTAAGACCTGGATCGTTAAAGCTCTTGAACAGCTTCTCGACCGGGCCTGTGTTGGTATCCATCTTTTCCTAGGAATATCGATATGGAAACTCTGCTACTTCAGACCTGCTGTGTTTTCGTCCTTACTTGAGGTTAGTACACAAGAGAAATGGGTTGCAAGAAGTATTAACCTGAAACAGTAAAAGGGAAGAAAGATCCATACAAAAGTCGAAACCAGCGATGCCTGGGTTTCAATCTGTCGAAAAAGACAGTCTAATTATTTTGTGGAGGAGTTTAGAATTCAAGTGAGATATCAACAAAATCACGGTCGCCTTTTCTGCTGCGATACCATATTCTAAACCTCAACACCGTGTTATTTTAGTGCATGTGTGACCTTGGTTATAGAAGATCGTATCGGCGAGAGGAATTATGAAATGGGAAAAACACTGGTGAAACTTACCTGAACGACAAGTTATGCCTTGGGAAAGGGAGAGATAAGTGTGAACAAGCTGTTGAGAAAGATAGGTTGACGATGGCAAGAGGAACTGATACCCACAATCGATAACAACAGTCGATAACGAAAATTGGCTACTCCGTTGACAACAATGGTGCATTCACATAGAGTACTCAGTAACCAGGCACGATGTTTGTACTTTTTATACGGCTACGGGAAGTACTGGGTTGAGTTGATTGTGCCCTATTTACTAGCGCTTTTTTAGAGCCAGACGCCTGACGTAGAACCCTCTTATTGTCGTCTGTGAAAAAGAAGGTTATGTAATTTGTATCTACCTGAAAAGTACACGTACCACCTCCTTGGCTTTATAAATAATATGCTATTAAACTAGTACCTTAGACTTGAAGATTTTAATATTATGCTACATAATGAAAGTACTGTAAAAGGTGATATTTAGGATCTTATATATATAGGCACGTCTTCCCACCTCTCAGACAGATAGACACAATGAATTTTATGATCATATACCCACTATTTTATCAGACTTGACATAATACACTGGTATACATTTTGTTTCCCAAGGAGGAAGTACCCTGAAATTCCAGGTAAATTGCTTATTTCTTTTCAAGACAAATAGCGTGACCTTTCAACAACGCCCTTATACAGTGGGATCTTGATACTGTTATCTTACATTATCAGGACCGGTAACCCCATTGTGCTCACTGTAGTTATTCTAGCAAAAAGTATAATATATGTTTAATACAAGGCGATTAACAGGAGGAATTTCCGGGATGAAAAAGTGCCAGGTAGTTATGCCGGATGTCTTGAAAATGGCTTTCAAAGAAAATTGTGTCAGCTGAGGACAAATTAACGCGCGTTTACATACTCACCTTGAGTCAAATTTGTGCATACGTGCAACTTAAGCCTCGGCGTTTGAGAATGTAATTAAAGGAAGGGACCAAATTGAGGACTCTTTGCTTAGGTTTAGCTGAGAACGTTGCACTTTATGATATACACCTACCTGGATCCAAGGATCAATGAAGCCCGCAAAAACTGAGTCGATGAACGACTCAGCATTGTTCATATTTGAAGGGAACATTGGTGCGCCCTCGAATATAGAGTCGAAAAAAGGTGGTATAGCGCCCGCAAAGGTATCTAGCGCAAGAAATTCATTAGCCGTTAGCCAGCAGGACTTTATCTTGATCTAAGACTGATACATATAGGTTAGTCAAATGGATACCTTGATAATTTTGGGATGCGATTCGTTCGGGGCCATCGGGAAGCGTTAACGCTGGACTTTCATTTGAGCTCTCGTCAGGGTTGGAACCAAGAATGCCAGGCAACACTGATTCAATGGCAGCTACGGCTCGTTTCGCTTCATTCGATTTAAAGAATTCAGGATACCACATTGCCTTCGTTTCACGTATAGCCTGCTTGATCTTGTCAAGCTCATAGGCACTAATCTTGTCGCCATTTTGCTGCAAGTAGAAACATAAGATACTTATCGCAAGAAGGAAATCGTGGTTAAAGACGGAGGTGACTCTCCATCTGACTGAGTAAAGACGGCCACCAGTTTTGAGTCCTTGAAACATTGTATGATGGAGTTCTAGAATCTTAAGTGCCGCGGAAACTGTCGTCTTGCTTGAGTAGGAATATCGATCATCATTTCGCGCAAGTGTCATATACCGCCAATGAAGAATGATCTGGGCCTTATGATAGTTCATCTGAATGAAGAGTCGCTGCAAAATAATTTGCGGAGCATCCATAATAGAGTCCGTCTGTTGTACCCGGCAATATAAGGGGATTTTCAGAAACTTCTCTTCGATTTGACGATCAACCTGCAATATCTGAGCATATGTAGGCGGCTGTGTATTTGTGACGACGTTAGTCACCGCTGTATACACACGGCCGATACGGATTCTAGATAAGACAACCACCATTGGAGTGGGATTGCTTTCGGGTCTTGAGGGTGGTAACTCAGTAGAGCTGGGGTCAAAGTCGTCGTCGAGAAGGTTTCGAGGTTCGGCTGTATCGACAAATGAGTCGTTAATAAGACGCGGCACTCCAAGTTGTCCAGACATCGCAATATCTGTCACCAGTCAGTGTATAGTATCAGCCGCGAGTGAGGATATATTCATAATCTCATTCATTGCCATAGCGTCTTAGCCATGTACATATATCAACTTACTAGATTCATTTTAGTCCGACTTTCAATGAAGAGTCCATACCGAAGATGGGTACAGTGTAGGGCTCGAATGTACTAACCCTAGATGGTAAAGCATAGCCCATAAACGACGTCGCAATTCTCCATCATACGGGGAGATGGACTTGAAATGATCAGGATCTCTATGGTATCCCATGCGCACTACAAATACCGCGATTAGTTCGGCCAATCGAGATCCGCAGAGCAGCTCTTCGTGACCGGTGTCACTAAGCACTCGCTAGGATAATTGCGACATATAATTGGCTTACTTGCGAGGTGCACTGTTGTGCTCAGAAGTACCCACGCCTCGTTGTTTACATCGCGCCGCCTCATAAACTCAGCTGCGCAATAATGAAGCAGCGTCTCAATCACGTAGGGACCACATCTTGTGTACTGTCCCAATATTAAACATTGTACTGTTTTCTCGCGATAACTAGCACCAAGCGATTCGTAATCCTGTTGTGGGCTATTTTGAGCTGGGCCGGCGTCAAGATCTCGGAAGTTTAGAGATATCGAAAGAATGCTAAACATCAACCCCAGCCACATGACGGGGACGCTTTGAGGATTTTCCCAAAACTCGGCATACTTTTGAAGGTGAGCAATAGCTCGCTTTCGACTGATCCATGCTCACATTACCTTTTTCAGAAATTCGCGTTTATGTATAGCACCTGTACAGCGTGTCAGCAATGTTTGGTAACGTCGCCCCAAAGCCAAACTAACATGATGAAAGCTCAAGTACTTCGAAGCATTCCGAGACTAAGCAATCAGCAAGACCTTTTGGGGGAACTGCTGCCAATATTTCTTCTTTGCTGGCTGGTCTACACCCATAAAGAAGGGGGGAATCTAGTAAAACGGGTGGCGTGAGCTCGGCATTGCCTCGGGAAGGATTCGAGTCGTCTGATTCGCCAAAGTCCTCCTTCAGCTCTGTGATGGCATCTAGAATTGAGTTCCAGTGGGTTTGGTCCTGATATTTCGTTTCTGTGCCGCTCGATTTCAAACTGCCAAAATCAGACGGCGCAGGTGATTTGTCCAGGTCCCGTTCATCCGGCGAAACTTGAGGCAAAGCTGAAAGATCTGCTCCTTCACTCTGATGCATATATGAGACCACGAGATCTTCCAGGTGTCTCAATCTATCCTGAACGGCAGTAGCGGGAGTTGAGGCACCAATGCCAGTGATATAGGTACACGATGGGCCCAGCCCGCGTTTCTGTACTTGGTCAATACGGTAACGGAGTGGGTCGACAGAACATCACGTACCTTGCAGGTGGAACAAGGATGTTGACGGTCACACTTTAGTCTAAAGAGGTGATCAGTGATAGGTGATCAATTAGGAATAGGCAGATAGTTAGGGATGAGCTTACTTGCGGCGACGACATAGGTTACAGCTTAGCTGCGGCTTGTCCCGACGTCGGTTTGGCGGTGGACGAGGCCGTTGTCTTCCAGCGTCGCTACCTGCCAAAATTTGTATCGGATGCGCCTCTTCGTTCGAAGACATGACAAACTCTGTACGACAGATAAATTTGAGACACTCCTTGACAGGCCCCTGTCGAAATAATATAATACGATACCGAAGACTGCCTAAAATGTAAAGACGTTGTACAGACAACAGAGAAAAGTGACTTCAACTAATAGATTGAAGCGATTGAACGCAGACGGCTAGATACCTTAAACACTCGCCTCCATTTTTCTACGGGACCCTCCGACCATCCGGACCAATGAAATCAACGTTTCCCTCACATATGCCCAAATTTAGCCAATAAGTGAGAACTACCTATGAAAAGTGTACCTTACATTCATTGCTTTATTCACCTTATTCAGCTTGTACACTCCTGGACTACGATAGTTTGGCATACGTAATGGAACCGACAATCAATGAACACCAAATAGGTTTAGTACATGAGATAATTAGTCGCAAAACGGCACAGTGGGGAATCAAGCTGCCTAAGTTAGAGGTTGTAGTAGGCATCAGGCACCTATATAATTATTGAAGTTTCTAATTACAGTTAATATTAAGAGCGCTATTATCTAGGGACCATCGTTTAGTTATCGGGGCACCCTCCGGGCCGTATCGATCTACTAAATTTATCAACAGCCGCCACCAGCTTTAACAGCCCACGACCAGCAGCCTTTAACTAGCTAACAACACTAACATGTCGTTAAATGGGTTTTTATGAATAACGAGATTTTTAGCGATAAATTTGGTAATTCTGGCTTAAAATTTTGTTATTAATAGCTAAAAATGTTAGCTAAAAATATTAACTAAAAATAATAACTAAAGCTTAGCTTAAAAAAAAAATAAATTAAAAAATAAGGAAAAAGTTTAAAACAGTAATGCAGTAAAGTTAAATAAAATTCGGAAAAGTTTACAGCAAATTTACTAAGCAATAACTCGGGAATTCATTGTTTAAAGCCGCAGGTTGGCTTCACAGCTGTTCCAGACCGTTTCGGGCCGAAGGGTGCCCTGATAACAAGGCTTAATATTAAACACTTGGTATACAAACACTTGGAGGTATACAGATACCTTATAAGGCTTTCACAAAGCGCCCCGAGGGAGCAAAGGCGTAAGCCTGACGGCTCCTACTACCTTTCTAATCGATAATGTCATTTATTCTTTCACGTGAAGACATAGTCCGTCTCTCCTGCTAAAGAACATGTCGCCGAGCTCATAAAGTCCAGCATGTCTTTAAATCTAAAGGGATGCACAAAGAAGAGATAAGCTCGCCATATAAATAAGAGACCGAGTTTTACCGTACTAGCTACATACTATAATGCATAGTTACTCAAATTTTTCGTAAAGTTCTTCAGACTTAAAGGTTAATTTACATAACAATTCCTACTGTTGAACGCGACCATAGAATATAGAATTCAGGGTATAATGTACAGGGTAAATATAAAACCGTAATGAAGAGGTTGACGAGTGATAGAGCTTTATCTCCATTGACTTAACAGTGCTGTATATCTAAAGGAACCCAGGTATTGAAGTTAGGTTAAAACAACGAAGAAATCCATAAATATAGATTTATACATCTCGTTACTAGTGCCCGGGCGTTAATTGCCCCACTAACAGGCATTCAGCCCACCTCAGTAGCTTAAGCCTGGGTAAGGTGATTAGCATCCTCCATCGCTAATGCACAGCATCTTTGGCAATGCGTTTTGCCTGGTAGCAGTCTATAACGCCTTATACTACACTATTAGTTTGGTACTTCTTTTTCTTTCTACGCTTATTGTCGCGTGGGTGCACTATTTTACACTCCAGGGTAGAAACTGTGCCATTTATGAAACACGTTTGTCGGATCATACTTCATCTTGAGCTCTTGAAGACGCTTGACGTTTGGACCATATGCCTTTTCGGGAGGGAGATTGTCATCTGCTGATTGTGAGCATGATAAGACGCGTACTCTGTGACCTGAACAAGGACAGCTCACCTAAGAAGTAGTTGTTGTACTGAGCAACACCCTTCTGTACGCCGCTTTCCTTCAGCTTCTTCACAACCTCTCGATTAAACTCCCTGACGACGCTGTCCAGCTTCGGGTCAGTCCATTGCCAGTAAGGACAGACATGGTAAGCATTATCCCGAGCAGCGAATGCCGTGGCGGAGTGGTCTACCTTCCTCACGGCTGTGTTTGGTATAATTTCCCACGCGATGGTGGATGTATCTTGCATGTTGTGCTCTTTGACGAACGGAAACATCTTGTCGGCCGCCCACTGCACGTCTTCGAGCTTCAACGGTGGGACGAAGGTGGCTCCGCCTGTAAGTTTTCGCGGGCCACCACCCTGGCCCAGCTGGTGGTTTACCTCGGGCCACGGCTTCATGCTCGCCGTGTTCACGAGAGCGACATCGAGAATTGGCTTGTAGAACTTTTTGCCTTCTTCCTCTGTACCATTGTAAAAGATCATGCAGATGAACCCCTCATCCCAATTCGGTGGTAAATATAATGGGCCCGTCAACATCACGGAATTGGAATCCTGCGCATCGTGCATGAAGTTTACGAAATCAACAATAGTAGGAAGTGCTGAAGGAGAGAAGAGCACGGCGCCCGTGTAGCAAGGGCCCTGGTCGAATGCCTTCAGTGTAAAGCTGGTCGCGACGCCGAAGCTCTGCCCCGCCCCGCGAATCGCCCAGAACAAGTCGGCATTTTCATTGTCTGAAACTCTGAGAATGCGGCCGTCGGCGGTGACAATTTCTGCCTCGAGAAGGATATCAATCGTGAGGCCGTATTTCGGGGTTAGAAAGCCGTAGCCGCCTCCTAGGATCAATCCGCCGACTCCGGTGTCGTTGACTGTGCCGCCGACGGTGGCTAGGCCGTGTTCCCAAAGCGCGTTGTCGACATCTTCCCAGAGACACCCGCCATCAAATGTGACCGTCTTCTCTGCGGGATTGACTTTGACATGGCGCATGAGACCAAGGTCGATGACCATGCCGCCTTCGCAAGAAGAGGTCCCGCTGGTTGCATGACCGCCACATTTCACGGTCAGTGGGATCTTGTTCGCCGTTGCGAACTTGATAGCCTCCGATACTTCGCCTGCATCCGCCGGTTTCACCACTACAGCCTGTGTTCTGGTAAGTGGGTGTCGATAAACTGATTACATTAGGTAGGGAAACAGGTATGAAGACTAACAGCAGGTTTAATGCAAGTCTCGCTCCACCTTTTCAAGCTTTCCTCATAGCCGTCCGAGCCAGGAACTAAGACTTTGCCCCGCTGAATGTCTTTGCGGAGTGCGTCGAAGTTATCGCTAGTGCTACTCATTGTCTGGGACTTTCTTGATTGAATACTGATTGCAAGGAGGAGAGATGTAGTAGAGAAATGGGCGCATAGTCGAGGGATTGAGCTGATCTTCTTAACAAGCGAGGATACGGTCCTTTGGTCCTATATAGAGTGCTACGTATAACATTAGTGCTGACCATGGAGCTTAACCCAAACTTCTAAGTGGTCGTTTTAGTGGCCATGCATTTGGCACTTAGGTTAGCTTTTTACGCTAAATCACATCAACTCCATGTATAGTAATACTGCGACGATGAAACCGTGTCGCATTCTTCTCATGGACATTCTACAGCGTCTATCTTCTGGGAATTAGTAAGTGACGTCGGATTCATTGTGGCTTTCGTAAGGTCGGGTACGAGACCTTCGAGACCATTCGCTTGTATCGTTGGCCGAATGAGATGACTGCGGGGAACATCTGCTTATTGCGGCTCGACTTATATGCCTAACAGGCCAACAAACCATCCGAAAGCTCTAGTTACACCTTGCCAAGATGATAAGATCTGAGATGGGGTTTGATCTGTTACGCATCGTCACCTTCCTCGGCTTCCCTATCTCGCTCCTTGCACTCTTGCACTCCTGCACTTCAGCCCTCGTTATGTTAATGAAGTACGGGCAGCTACATTGGTGGCACGATGAGGGCGGCGTGCGGAACCCGAGGTTCGAGGATGATCATGTTAGACTTCCCCTCACTTCGAGCGATAGTCTGCGGCGTAGACTGACCGGGTCACAGGCGAGATTCCAAGGGCTTGATTGCACTACGTACTGTAATAGTCCCTTATAGACCCACTAGTATAAAGAACGCTAGTCTTCATATTCGTCCTTTGCGCGCCGGAATGCAGCTATACCGCGCCACTAAACAGAGCCAGTGCCGTTGAAAGAGCCTACAAAGCCTTTACTTCTTGTAGAGTCTAAGCTTCAACGTTCAATTCCTACGACCAGTCAGTCAGGACGAGACTTGATACAGACTAGCACGCAAAGAATACAAGACACGCAAAGATGGGCGACGCGCCGATTGTTCCAGTGCTTCCGCCGTGGAAGTTGAAAGGCACCGTCTACAGTATGCATCTCAGGTCTTTTCTACCCTTCCCAGCCCTTGTCTCGGGAGTACGGCCGTCCCTTACGATGATTGCTACTCCTAAATGCCCATGTACACTTCCAAAATCCTGTGGATCGTTAGCTTGAAACCTTTTAAAATATTGACTTTCGATGTCGCAGTGGTGAGCTTCTTCTCTAAAGCAGGGAAGCTACCAGGCCACACATACTCCCCGCTGGAGAGAGATTCGGTATATGCATCGCCAGCCGCTTCCGGGGAGCACCAAGGTGGCATCAGCCAGTTCCAAGTGATCCGGTACACTGAGAGCCCTGTCGGGCCGTACGACGAGCTGATCGTCTGTCCTGGATATTTCAAGTATGAGAAAGAGGAGGGTGGCAGACGAAAGACAAAGAAGAATGCACGCATCAGCCGCATCTACGTCTCGCAGAAATATACTTGCTGGAACGGGCGCACCAGTTAGTTTCCTTCATACAGGGCTTATTTAGTAAGCTTCGTTTGCGCTTGATACGAATGCTAACCGCGTTGCAGACTGGAATATCCCCAAGCACCTTGCCCGTTTTGAATGGGAGGACCTTGTAGATGGCGCAACGAGAGTACGGGTCTACCCGCACGATACGACAGGGGACGCGTCAGAGTCTCACCCCAGTGATGTGCCCCTCTTCCAGGCAACATTCAAGCCTATGCGTTGGGCGCCAAGCTTTCCATTCTCTCTATCGTGGCTACAAAATCTCGGGTTCGACCTATCCTTGGTTCAGCCACCACTACCCGCAGGCCAGGGATCTCAAGACGAGTTAGCGGGAACTGATCGCTGGTGTAAAATTATACCGGAACAGTCTACGAAGCACGCCAGATTAGCCTGGGCTGATCTATCACAGAAGGATGAGCAAGGCAAAGTAACGAGCAGTGTACCGCACGAGGTATGATTTCTGAGGCCGTTTTGGCTCCCCTTTTGCTCGATTTTAAGTAAAATACTCTATCCAGATTCTATGACCATGCTTACTCTTGCATACTCCCAAAGTCTTGAGCTATCTGCCGCAGACGATCATTGCTAATATTCATTTCTGAGCAGAACTTCTGGCCGGATCTGGGACGCTGGCAGCTAGCTATTAAGCTAGAAGACTCGGACATCGGCTTTGGAGAGGGAATATACTGGGATACACCGAAGACCAAACTCTAAAATGCCGAAATATGTCGCATGATAATCGATCACGGCTATTAAAGAGTCGATACAATTAGATGCTAACGCATAGCATACCAAGCTTGGCCTTGGAGAGGATTTACAACGCAGAGTGTAAGCGATGCCAAGCTCTAATACAATATTTAGCATTTCTCTCAGTTTATGCATCTAAATTATATTGTTATAAACAAAGAGAAAACTTCCGAGTATAGCTGCGTCGTCTTCGATGATTTATTTGTGCTTCCTAGTTAGCCCTGCTAGTAGCCAAAGGCAACAGTTGAGGGCAGCAGTATCTTACTATCTTCAGTTACAAGCGTATACGGGATTACCAAGAACAATGCAACAAAGCTAAGGTATGTCGGCAATAAGGATGTGCCAAGATCTTGTCATCAGCTAATACCTCTTTGTTCACTCTTAAAGTGTTTCGAATTTTCAATACTATAGCATGCTACGCTTTGTACTATCTCTAAAATCCGACAAGGATCGCCTATGAAAGACTCTCAGATGTGCTATATGTGCAACTGAGCGTACAATCTGACAATTGTTGTTGGCTTCTGGTCCAGAATTCGATTCGTCCCACACCTCATCCAGTTCAACTCAACAGCAGGTTACTGCGCCAAACAAGGAAAGAATAGAGGTAAGCTAGAGGAATACCACACTGACATGATGCCAAACCACGAACCGGTTGTTAGGTTGAAACGGGCACAGAAGAAGGTACAGTTCAAGCGCGACAGCATACTAGAAGAAGTGCGAGTCTTCAGCAATCAAGAATATCAGCAACCGCCGCCGCCGCCGCCGCCGCCGCCATCACCACCACCGCAACAAAGTATCCAAAATGAAGACCCGATCTCCCGGAACAAGCCCAAAGGGAAAGGCAAAGCTCTCAACATTAGCGACATTCCACCCCTCTTCCGTTGCAAATCCGGCGCAGAAGTCCACGACATCCTCAGAGCAGGCCGGGGATCCATCGCCGACATCTTCCAGGGCTACAACGCACTGCACTGGTACAGCAACGCGAAGTCGACGAGCCCCAGCGTGATCCACGCGCTCCTGCGCGCCGGCATCGACATCGACGCCGTGGACCGGCGGTCGCACGTCCACGGCCGCGGGCCCGTGATCCGGCACACGGCGCTGGGGTACGCGTGCCGCAACGCCAACGTGAAGGCCGTGCACGTCCTGCTGCAGCACGGGGCCAGCCCTTCCGGCCTCGCCGCCAGAGCAGAGCAGACGCCGTCGTCGTCGCCCCTGCCGCGGCGCGACAAGGACGGCGGCGGCCCGATCGTGTATCCGAGCCCCCTGCAGGAGCTCCTCTGCCAGCCCATCCACGGGCCCCGGCCCGGCCGGTGTCCGTGGACGTACCACCTCAGCGAGGACGACGAGGAGCAGGACGGATATCTGGACGAAGACGACGAGAGCACGCTACCCGAGTTCCGCGCGCTTCCGGGGCTGACCGGTGTCCCGGCTGACGACCGCCCCGTGTGCCAGGAGTGCGTGGCTGATTACCACATCCTCGAGCCCTGGCCGACGACTGAGGCGGAGAAGGTCGCGGCGCGCGAGAGGCGGCGGTCGCGCTACTACGCCCAGATCCAACGCTTGGGAAGCCGGATCCAGAGGTGCGTTCAGCTGCTGCTTGATCACAGCTGCTCGGACCCTCCGATACTGCTGAGAGACGACGATGATCCACACCTGTGGTCGGGGATGGACTATTTCCTGGAGACGTCCTGGCGGTTCTTGGGCCCGTTGGCGGTCTGCTGGCGAGAGGAAGGTGTGGTGGACAAGGAGGTGCAGACACCCCTCGGACGTCTGTTACATATCCCGTCGCAGGCGGTGTTCTCGCCCTTCGGCGAGGTCTGCGATATGTTGCTTGAATCGGCGGGGTACGAAGGTAAGAGAGCCGGAAACGGAGCACGGGGTCAGGAACGGCTGGTGTCGTTAATCGCTACTCATCCTGACTTTGGATCTTTCAAGCAAGGTGAGTTCTTTGATGTTGACGCCCAGCTTGAATAGACGTCTTGAGTGTATCTAGTAGCCTAGGCCCAGGTGTGTCGGTATTGCATTCACCTGTGTACCCAATCTGGCCGCCAGTGAGGTAAGAATAACCCTGTTTTAGAAGCACAGAACGCTCAAGCAACGTGCGGCACGTATTGAACGAGCTCGAAGACGGGTATTTGAAGAGAAGAAATCAAGCCTAGATGATTTCAAATGAGTCTTAGCGCGGGCACCTCAATGGTCGCACTATACAAGACTCCCATCATAAACTAATATTAGGGAAAATAATAAATATTATTACATACTTGTCGTTACTGCCTACATGAGCAATAGCGGCGTTGCTTTGCCGCGACAAATATGTAAGATTTCCAGCTCCATAACATCCACCAGTGACAACTTTGAAGAATACACCAGCGTAAGGTACTATACATGAGTCTACCTACGGGACCAACTTTCATATCAGATGGCAATCATAGAAACTCCCCAAGTAGCTGAAACCCTGCTTTTGAGACGACCACCAGCAAAGATCCTCAAGCGCCTCTCCCTTCGCTTGTGTCGGGCGGTCTTCCATACGGATGCGTTACGCGCGCTCTCCCTTGACCAGGCTGCCAATCCATCGATGATCCGTGAGAGTCAGAAGTTGGATCCGGGCCTGCGTGTGGCGGAAACCGTCTCGCAGGCGCGGGCGGAGGATCTGCCATATCGGTATCCGATGTCCGCTCAGGATCCCGAGCCGGCAAGGGCGGCGGGACCTGCTGCATTGGGGGAGCGTTCGGCGGGACTTGGACACCTTGACCTGTTCGGGCGTTGCGAATGATTAGCAAGCTACCATCTTTACTGTGTGCCATGCCGATGAGAAAAGGGGGAGGGAGGAGGAGGGAGGAGGAGGGAGGGGTTTCACGAGATGAAGATATACAAAGGGGGGGTGTCGGATAGAGAAGAGGGCCATAAGGGCATCGCAGCAACAACGTACGAAAGAATCCAGGGTATCGATCCACCGGCCCTCTTCCCAGAGTTCCGGGCGGGCCCTGTGGCTGTCTTATGGGAGGGGCCGGAATAGGTGGCAACGGGGTGGCCGCCGCCGACGGCGAATCATCCGGGGGCTCGTAGAGTATCTTTTCCGTCCACGCCAAAACTTCGTCAAATGACTCTCCCGGATACACCCTCGTGCCCGCACACTCCGACACGTACTTCTCGAGTTCGTGGAGCGGAGGCCTATCCGCGGGGAGGTGAGCCTGGCAGCGTATGACAGCGGCTAGGAGATCGTGGTCCACACGGCTGTATTCCTCTGAGAGCAGATGTACGCCATAGCTATCGTACCGTGATTTACCTTCCGGTGGCTTCAACGAGGTTGCCACTGGATGTGGCGGTTGCTGCGGGTAGCAGAGTGTTATAAGTGTTTCCATAGTCTGTGATATATCTAGTTAGTGCATAGGGCTCTCTAGGTATTTCACATACAGTCTGTTTGAAGAATACCCACGAGGCCTATACCCCACACATTAGTATGCCAGCCATAGTTGCCTGCGATTTCATGGTTCATGAGGAGGTGCATAGTAGGCTGTATGTAGTTCCAATCGGCACAGAATTGTTCCTTACAACAGACATTAGCTGACATGCAATCTAGGTCACTGCTAAGTATCCTCTCATTCTGAGGTTCTTACTCACGGGGGCATAGAAACCTCGCTTGCCATAGTTTCGAAACAGCTCATAATACCTGTTCACGTAATTGGTAACTGCACTTCGACCCTTAGTACGCAAACACTATGCTTACGTGTCGGTGGAATCAGGTTCGATCTCTGTCGCCAAGCCAAAGTCCCCAAGCTATCCCAGAGTTAGTTAACTATAGCTAACCATCGAAATTGACCATGCGTACTTTGAGTAGAGGCGAAACGCTGTGCTCTCCTGTCAAGACGTCTCCGACGAAAACTGTAGATGGACATCAATTTCCTGTCTTGCCGTAATTGTTTTAGGGTATAGCCTACTATTCTTGGGATCGATATCGAAATGAACCATCCGCTTAGGATTATCCTTAAGCCGATTGGGGACTCTTTCTGTAATGGGCCCGGGCACATTATTGTTTTCTCTAAGGCTGGCTGGAGGATAGGCAAGGCCGATACACATTCTAACCACTATAGCCGTACGAAAAATGAATTAGCCTGGTGCACAGACGATCTTTCAATAATCATGTTGAACATACAACAGAGGAAGAATCGCCAGAGTACAGTGATCGGGACTTTCTGGTTATGTTCTCTAACGCGGACAATAAAGTTTGATAAATCGCCATTTTCCAGCATCTCAGTGATAATAGTAGTAACACGTGGCACGTCTTCTTCATTCCCATATTCGTCGCCACGCGTGGGCTCAGTGCTTGTGTTGCTCATTTCATTGTCGCCTTCCTCGTCTATTACTCCTTCACCATCCGCGTACGCGAGCTGGATTATGTGCTCGGCTTTCTGGTGTATCTGGGCTCGTCGTCAGCTCTTCCATCTCGGTCGTGCGCCGAATGGAAACCAACGGTACCTACTCTTACTGCACCGTAATGAACAACGTCAGCAAATATTCCCAGGAAGCCCCCAGACGCGCGCCGGGGCACACAGGATGCAGAAAATAGGAAAAGAAACCACCTACTATTATCTATTTCGTGAAATCTCGCTTCTTCATTCACCCTAAACATACTTTTAACTACGACCGATCTAGCCTTCTCTCCTTGTTCATCTAATTCATCAAAAGCCGCCGCGAGCCCATTTCCACCCCATCCAAGACAACGTCTATACTTAAACCGCCTCCTCTGCGGCGCAAAGTGGGCCTTTAGGCGCTGGAGGCCGTTCCAAGCATCCCTAAACCTTTTTTCCAGGTGGTTGGCGTTACTGAGGGCATCTAGATCGTGCCTGGCTCTCCCATGGCGCTGGAAGGGTAACAGCTGTCCCCGCCGGCCCGGGACCACGACTCGAGGCGGGTTCATCTTTTTGTATCCGTGCTCGTCTGCTGCAGTTAGGCGCCGTCGAATAACCGGCAACACACGTCTAGATAACCAAGCTGCTCGCAGGAGGGACCGGGAAGAATAATTTAGACCGACATGAGATTATCCTGTGAATTTTCAAAATCTTTCAATCCATTGTCCACAGGAATTTGACCGGCTTCAAAGGCGCCAAGAGTAAAGCAGCCGCATCCGGGGTAAATTGAACAAAGAATAACACGATATCTTTTTCGCCTTAATTATGATGAAAGTACTGTTAAAACTTAATTACTGGAACAATTGTGACTCCAAGACTTCATGCAAGGGAGAATAAGAATACTCCCGTTGTAAGTTAGACAGCATATCAAGAGTTGACATGTTCACTGCCGACATCTATCTTGAGATCGTATTCTTCTCATATTGGCATAGCAATGGAGTCTCTCAGATGATATATTGTTTAGTATCTGAATACTCCATCTGGGGTTTAAATCACATGTGTGCTTTGGTCTTAATCCAAACCTCCCGAAAAACTTAAACGAGTGTCGCCTAATGTGTCCATCAGCCCCCGAAGCAAAAGCACCATCCTTTCGTCTGACCGCGTCAGCATTACTATAATGAGAGATAAGAAGAATAGAAGGAGCCCCCGCTCCTGCGTCCTGTCATATTTCTTTAACGAAGCCAACTTCAACAACTCTGTCCATCGCAAGTCTTAGGTTCGCGATCTTCGCGCGCGTATTATCGCGGATGAAGAGGAACGTCTCGAGTATGATTTGTCGGATCAGTGATGTGCCCCTCTTGATCTTCATCTGTTCTTTGCCAACGACATACAAAACCTTCGTGGCGAACGAACGATCAAGACGCGCCAGTTCCTCGCGCGTTTTCTGATCCGCGAGCTCGGCTGGCCCGTCCTGTCGCTGTTTGCCCTTTTCCGTGTCCTCGGAGGACGCAGTATCACTTGGATCGTTACCACTCTCTTGAGAGACTCCAGTTTCTGTGGCCTTGACGGAGGGGGGATTTTCGCTTCCTTCGGAATCCAGTCCCGTGTTTCCAGCCTCGAGTGTCTCATCCTCGAGCTTTTCGGCAGAATCGGTCGTGCCAGCTTGGTGTACTATAAACTTGCGAACTTGTTCATATATTAAGCCCGCCAGATCTGGAGTGATGACTTCATCCATGAAGCCGTGGCGCACAACGAGTCTATAACAGCCAGGAATAGCACGGAGTCTCGAGACAACATAACGCTCGTTTGGTGGTACCGTAGGTGTCTCGACTGGGTGTAGATGAAAGAAGATCATGATATCAGGGACCGCGCCAAACTTGGTTACGAATTGTGTGAAAACTGTCGGTGTGAGAACACCGCTCTTGTCAAAGTAGATACCGAAGCCTCGAATGGAAGTAACAGCACCGCCACCCCAACGCGACGTAAGTGATAACTTATCGGCAGCATCTCTCTTGATGAGATGATTAGGACGGAACCGATCTTCCGCCTCAGCACGCCACTGATTCTCTTTGCCAAAACGCCAGAGCAAAAAGATGCTGGCGAGAATAGCAGCAAGTGTGAGTGTAAACCAAGCGCCATCAGGAACCTTGTTGAGCGCGGATGTGAGATATAGGCCATCGTGAGTTGCGAAAAAGAGCCATGGAAGGAACACATAGTATGGTCGTATGCGCCATACTATGAGAGCTACGAGAGTTACGAGGCATGTATCGAAAAATGTCACGAAAATGACGCAAACACTACTACGCATTAGCAGAGCCCTCTAAGAAAGATCGCTAAAGCATACCCATAAGCGTTTCCGAGACGGGTCGTATTGGAGTACACAGCTGTGACAAGAACAGTTCCAACTAATAGTATCCAATTGAGGAAAGGGACATAAAGCTGCCCATGAAACTTTGTCGATGTGTGAACAATCTTCATCTGGGGGCAGTATGACAGCTTCATCAACTGACTGACAAGCTGCGGGATCGTAAATATAATAGCTCCATATGCCAGCATTGAGAATACGTACCTGAAAGCAAGCTGTAATCATGGCTTGAGATGCCACAATAGCCGCAAGAACAGCGACGACTATACTTGGATAGAGCCATCCTGACGGAACACTGTTGAAGAACGGGTTTGTATAAGCCGCAGGATGGACGCTAATAAAAGCTGCTTGCCCTATGTATGCCAGAAGCAACGCAGGATAGCAATAACCGAGCCAGCTGATTTGGATTGCGTGCATGCTAAAAGCACCCAAATCCGCAAACAAGGCCTCGACGCCTGTAAATGACAGTAGGATGCCACCAAGCATCTTCCATGCTTTTGTCTTGCCTTGGGCGAAAAATTGTATGGCGTAATAAGGCGAGAAAGCTTTCAGAACAGAGTGGTCATACTTGACCAAGTTGTAAATGCCAAAGGAAGCATTGAAGCCGAGCCAGAGTATGACAATAGGCGCGA
This sequence comes from Xylariaceae sp. FL1651, assembly GCA_025201745.1. Classification (NCBI taxonomy): domain Eukaryota; kingdom Fungi; phylum Ascomycota; class Sordariomycetes; order Xylariales; family Xylariaceae; species Xylariaceae sp. FL1651. Next base: position 1,250,831 of record MU624229.1, read on the forward strand.
AACAAGAGGCGAGCTTCGTAAGTCCAAACGGCTGAACTGCAAATAGGACAATAAGAATGCCGCTAGATGTGCCGACGATGGTAGGACTCGTGATGTTCGGGCTTACAACCGAAAGCCCTTGAATGGCGCTATGGCATGGGAGTCAGTAATCATAATATAAAACTAGTGTCGCAGACATTTAGAAAGCACGAAGGGCTTATAAGCCAGGAGCTAGCGGAAAAGAATGTCGTGGATCATGAAGATACTCAAACCAAGTAGAACACGAACTAAGCCTAACTCACCCTAACACAGACTGCGCTGGTGTCAAGATTCCGTCCGCGATGACCATGGACACAGCTAAGACACCAATAGTCTTCAGAAGACCTCGGAGAAATTTGCTTCCTTCCATTCCTCTGCGCACTTGTCGATTGCCAGAGCGTAGATCTCGTGTATGGTGGCGTTGCATTTTTACTAGAGCAGCTTCGCGAGGATCTCGGTCGGTCAGGTTGGCCTATCAGGACTAGTCAGTGACTGCGTCTAAAGACGGCATCCAGGATATGACGCAGACTTCTGAAGGGGTATGGTAAACCTACATAGCGCGTCAGCAGTGAATAGCAGCTAAAAGTGCCACCCTCTCCTTGGTTGTCGGCGCGCAAGACGATGAGGATGTATTTCAGCGTTACCATAATTGTCAGTGACCAGACTATACGTTAAGTTAGCGACTGCGCATTTATGGCATCTAGAGCGATTCTGAGCCTTTTATTTTAATGTCTAACTCGAGATAATCTCTTGTAGGCTTGGGTAGGGCAGAGCCTTAGGAGGCACTAACTGATGACTGAGAGGACCTCAAGAAGGTCATTGTAGGAAGGTTGATCGGTGAAGGTACTTGAGTACACGTATAGCGGACTACATTTCGTAGTAAGTATGAGAGCCTCAAAATGGTCTCCCGCTGGTGAGCAATGGCGACCCGTCTTACCTAGTGCCAATATCGCCATAAATCGCACCAGTAGACTGGTAAGCCAGCCTTTCCACCAGAAGACTCAGTCAGCATCGACCACAGAAACACAGACACGGGGGATTGCCTGTCAAACTCGCAACAGAAAAGAAATTACGCTACCAGAGCAATGTTGTCCCCTTGTATACCTGCTTCTCCTTGTGGCCATCGCGGAGCCAGTCGTCGTTGCCATCCTCAACACCGGCTGCGTCCTCGCTCCGACCGTCATGTGAAGAACGGGAACCACTGCGGCGTCGCTCGCCGGGCATGCGAGATCGCGACAGGCTCCGGGCATTGTAGACGCCGCCGAGGCTCGTGCGCCCGGACAGCTCTCGCTTTAAGGGATGGTCATCATCAGCGATAGTGATGGTAGGAGTGGCCATGACCTGCAGTCAAGAGTGGGAGGGCCGCGGGGCCGTGCTACGATCCCACCCAGAGATAGAGCAAATAGCGAATAATTAATACGTAAGATCGTCGCGGGTCGTGGTATATACAGGGCTGAATTCACGCGACAGATTGGTAGGTGGGAGGAGCAGCTGATTGCAACCTCACAGTGAAGTTCGATAAAAATTTGCTAAAAGATATGCGACTCATATATGTATTGTACAGCAGGGCGGAAACCCTCTAGCATCTGGCTATCTCTTACGGCTTATCATCAGCGGCGGCTTCGATTGTCTCGAAGCTAGACCTGGTCAGACCTCTGCATTTGCTTTGTCTGGGAGCGGCATAGCCAGAACACACTTCATTGGACGGAAAGTGGATTTCCTTCCTCTACCATGCTAGTGTAGGCGCACGTGGAAGCATACGTCGCTATTTACTGGCATGACGCAAGCTTGCGGTGTGTGAATGTATAATGTGTGTGTGGTGATCATTTTCGGTTAATGTAGCCTTTGTTTGGTGGTGGTATTGGTATAACAAATCAATATCAAACTGCTGGCAGAAGAATGGTAAGGCTGGAGCTACCCCTACTAGTAGTGCTATAGCCCCGCCAAGAACCTACCTACATGTCGGCATACACCTGCATGACCTCCTTCAGGATCTTCAATGTTAGTGCAAAACTTTCAACAAGGGCTCCGGTATTAGTATTAAATAATCCTAGTAGGTAGCCCTACGTATTAATTAGTATGGTAGGCTACCTACCTGTTTATGGTCTCTCATTTCACACCTCCAGCTATTTGAAGGGCTTGAGAAGCAGAGCCGCAGGAGCTTTTTCATATTCTAGCTATTGATATACTAAGACGGCTAACCTAATAATTACCAGAGGTGTTGAGTTAACAGGCTATTGCATACAGATGTGAAGTAACATTAAAGTAGCCAAGTATACTAAGGCTATTCAACGTTGATACCGAAGCCCCTGTCGAAAGTTCTGCACTAATATTTAAGATCCTGAAGAAGGTGTGCTTTCCCCACCTCAGCGCCACCTCTATGATCTCTACCAATTGCTGTACCTAGCTGATCAGCAGTCTCGGTCTCCACTATAACCTCCCTTGCTGCGAGATATGTCACATATGTTCTAGTGCTTACCATTAGCAAAACCTTTACAAGATTGGATCTCCAAATCCCCCCGGTGGATTTGCTAGCTCGACCTTATATTGTCTCTATGATAGTTAAGGGTCAGTTTAACGGAAAACAGGAACCGTACCACCACCGACAGCTGGGTTAGGGGCTGCTGCAACAATTCTTATCAGGAGAAACCAGCAGATACGCGAAGATGAGAGAGCTGTGATGTCACCCACACGTGCACACAGTTGTATGCACGAACCCATGAGTATCATCTATATCAATAGTGGAGGAGCTGTGGTAAGACTGTCTCCGGCAGCTCACATGGTCGTGATCAGTCAATTGAATTAGCTAATTGGCTCATGTTATCAGCGATAAGCACATACACAATTGGAGATTCGCGCTCCGACAATTCAAGGAGTGCCAGTGGCGGCTAGATGACACCTCTTCGTTGCTGATTCGCCAAACCAGGGTCTCCCAAGAGGGATTTTTTGTTCTGCATTAGGTACGAGGTAGAAAGAAGGGGGGGGTTCCAGACCCCTAACTAGCAGGTATACCCAGGAGTCAACCAAACATGACTCAAGCCAAAATAAGACGAGCCTGTCGTATGCACCGGGCCATATCCGACGGTATGCGCCCTTATCTTCCTAGGGTTACACGACAGAATGGAACAGAAAACATGTTGGTGCGGCGGTGTGGTACAATATCTTCTAGATGTCTAGCAACTTATAAGCTGATGGCTTCTGGTACTGGCCTAGCTACTGCGATCCTCTTACATAGGAAATTGGCAGGGTTTTTTTTTTTTTTTTTTTTTTTTTTTTTTGGAATTGTTTAGGGGGGTGTGGCGATGTTACCAGTGCAAAAAGCCTTGTTGTTCCAATATTGGCTTTGAGCTGATTCGAGACGTGCGAATCGGATTGTTTTAGATTTCAAGTGTTATCTGCAGGGAGCAACATATACATGTCAGATGATTTTGTCTTCTTTTTCTCTATCCAAGAACCCATTTAGATGACAACGTTCGGTTCGTTCTGACGTTTTACAATCACACAACGCCCGCCGTGGGTTTTCATGCGCCATTAGTCTAACTGGTCGACTGTCTGGTCGTCGATATTTGTTGGCTCCGTCTCGCCCACTACCTTAATCCCGTCTTCACGGGTAACAGCGAAACACCAGTTGAACTCGTCCTTGACTTTTCCAAGCTGGATGGCCCGGAGTTGGGTCAGCAGCTTCGTACAAATGGGACCAATGTCTTCGTGTCCATCGGCGAAGTAGGTGACCTTTTCTGAGTCCTGATCTGACGATAACTTCTCATGCTTTCCAACCGCGGCCGATATGGAATAAGGCGACGTAGGTGGTATACGGCGTGTGATCGACCGTATTGGTACGAGCGCTGCTGCTGTGCCAGCTGCCATGACTTCAGTGAATGTCGGCAGTTCGGCATATTTAATCTGCCTCTTGTTAGTCTCATCTAGGTACAGTACTATTTAAATAGGACCGTATCACGTACCGATCGGCGTTCAACCTTCCACCCAAAATTGAGTGCGATATCCATCATACTATCTTGCGTCACGCTCTGAATGGCGTTCTTAGAGTCAGGAACTACTAGTGTTACATCATCGCCGTCCGCCTTAGCTCCGATGAACCCGCTTGTACTGAACTCGTCAATTTCCGTGCGTGTCGCGCTGTCAAGGTGCAATGTGATGCCGTATCCCTCATTTCTCGCTTTGTCACTCCATCTTAACACAGGGGCATAGTTGCCACCAATTTTAGCGCTTCCTGTTCCATTGGGTGCGGCTCGGTCGAACTCGTCGAGGATGAGACATTTCACCAAGTGTGTTCCGTGGTACACGCCAGTGGGCATAACAAAGACACAGAACATGTACTCCTCGGGCGGGCTCAGACCCAGTTGCGCGCTAGAGCCGTAAATCTGGGGCCGAACGTACATAGCGGCGCCCGTCTCGTGGGGAGGGACGTATTCGGCATTCAAGGAAACGGCTGCCTTGACAGCATCGATGAACACCTCCTCAGGCACGGGGGGGCAGGCGATGAACTCGGCGGAGCGCTGCATACGGACAGCGTTGCGGTCGGGGCGGAAGACTTTGATCTCGCCATCGGGCATGCGGAAAGCCTTCAGACCTTCGTAGGCCTGCTGGCCATAGTTGAGGGCTGGCGCCATGCCATGGATGCGGACGTAAGGGTCGATGACGAACTCGAGAGGTGACCATTTGCCCGTCTTGACAGAGTAATGTGATTCGATGTGCCCATTGACTTTTATCCGTCAGCGACGTGAATGGGCCACTCATTAGGTAAGCTCACCTTCGCGCACGCGAAAGCCGACATCCGCCCAGTCAATGGTGTTGACTGGCGGTGGAGGAAACTTAGGGGCCATGATCGACTTATAATATGCGCTGCCAATATACCTGAATCTAGTGTATCCGTAGAAGAACACCGCTCTTGAGAACTTTGGCTTTATACGATATAGGCGAAAAGAGAGTAGGTAGTTCTGTATGGCCAGTGGTATCGTACGCTTTGTCAGCGAAAGGGCGTATTGATGCTGATGTGAGATGAGTGTACATGATATCGGACAGGGCAAGTTTCTGTGATTCAGCTCCGATGGACGGAGCAGCGTTAATTGGTGCCCTTGAAATTTGCGCTGACAGAGTATGCGCGGGGCAGCTCCATCAGGTCTAGTTTGCCAAGAACATTACCTACATGCACTAAACTACCGACTGTATGGGAGTAGGTAGTACTGTACCTAGACACTGCCTAGACTAGCTGGCCTCGGTGTCTTCAACACTGTGTCCATGCATGCACGCATCGAAGAAGGGCAGAGTTACTACCGTATTCGGGGAATACGCAGTATCTGTCGATCCGATACTCATCTATGCAACTATCCTCCTCCATTTCCAACTACTGTTCCAGCGCGCAAAAAATAGGTACTCTAATCTGGTGCTCCCGAATACGACGTTAAAACTAGGTATCGAAATCGCTCAATGCAATCGTAACTTAATCGACAGGCTTGTATTAATATCGAACTCCAACAGGATGCTATTCATTCATTCATAACCTAGGCTGAAAGTGCTAAAATTATTTATACATCACGCTTAATGATTTCCCAATTGTCTAATGCATCTTAACCATAAATCCATGCAGAGTTCCCTTGAGGAGTGTTATTGTAATGATAATAAAGGAGATGTAGAATGCGAGGAGAGAGTATCTGCAAAACTACTCTTAACAGTAGAAACGACAATCCATCGTTTACGATGACTGGTGGCTATCCGTAAGGGCCCGTCATAAAGAGATAATAGGGAGATTATCTAGAGCGATAAGGTCTCTCTCCTGTCTCTAAAAATTCCAAGAAATACCGCAAGCTCTCCGAGCAGAAGCCGAAAGACTGTCAAGGACATATCCTCTGTACATAGCGGAATACTTTTCTTCCTATGAAAAGCTGGCCAGTTTCTGCAAAGTGATAAGAACACCTAGATGGTATTAGCCGTGTTGCTTTGATAGAAAAACGGTGGGTACCACATACCGCTGACACCCTGAGTCAAAGTAGCTGTCGCCTCGGTGTTTCGACTACTTAGGCTCACGGTCACAGTTTCTTTTACATCACCATCCGTCTTCAGCTTGTTAGCCCATCGAAATACCTTTTCGTCATCTCGGCCGTCACCAATAACCATGAGAAAGTCCGGCGGGACCTCGTCTTTGTTGTCATGTCTGCCTGCCTTCAAGTTTTCATAAACCTGGGCGGCTGCAGTAGCCTTAGTCCAGTCGATTGGCTCGACGACTACACAGTCCTCTAGCTGAGTGGCATGGACTCGCTGCTGCTCGCAAGATTCGTTGATATGTGCAGTCCAGTCGCTTGCTTGTCTTTCCGCCATGGCAAAGTCTTCGGCGTTTTTATAGTGAAATATTAAGGAACAGTTCCGATCCTCAATTTCGGACCCAGGAGTACGGTCGAGATAGTAGTGAAGAATGCTCCTAACAGATTCTTTCCAGGCAGAAACTTGCTGCCTATCTGCAAATTCCGTCCAGGAGGTTTCACCGGGATATTTGATAAAGCATCCGCTTTCGGCAATTAAGCCTAAGTATGGGACCAGTCGGAAAAGGCGATCAAGTTCATCAGGTCTTCGTTCAGACATTACAAAAACAGTGTTTTGATTGTCGAATACGAGATCATTGAGCACAGCCAGTGCGCGCTGACAAGATATTAGCTATGGGTGCTACATGGAATATAAAGGATAACACCTACTTGGGGATTGGCGGAAATACCATCATTCATCAAACCATACGGGATGAGGGTGCCTTCAAGATCTAAAACGAATAGCCTTCGTTTACTTTTTCGGTATTGTTGAGTCAGGCAATTCATATTTAGTCGTGGAACGGACGTTTGGTTGTGGCGATGTTGGATATCATAGGTCTTGTCTAACTCTGACAAGAACGTCGTGAACCAATGACTACCGGTGTGATGACCAACCACCTCGTGGAGCGATTGCCAGCGTGAAGCTTTTTCCTCATCGGACATTTCCACTGCGCGTTTGATAGCCTCTGAGCACTGGTGGTAGCTCCATGGATTGACAGACAACTCTTTGCCACCAAAAAGCGACGAGGTGCCGGTAAATTCCGAAAGAATGAGGGATCCATGCTTGTTCTCGCAAAGTTGCCCATCCTGGCACATAATAAACTCATGAGACGTCAGATTCATCCCTTCACGCTGGCTAGTAATCATAAGGGCATCTGCAATCGTCAAGAGGGCCAAATATTGAGGATATGGAATATCCTGCTTCAAGTATACCACTGGTTGATATGCCAAATTGGCCCAAGCTGAGTTTATCCTAGTGACAATGTCCCCTACGGCAGCGTCAAGACCGCTCTTTTCACTTGTGGATAGGGCGACCTGAATTAAAACGATCTTGTCTCTCCAGGAAGGATTCTTATTAAGAAATAGCTCAAATGCGAGGAGCTTTTGCCGCACACCACGGACGAGGTCGAGCTTATCACGTGCTACGATAATTTTCTTGTCCTTGTAGCGGTCTCTCATGATATTGATCCACCTCATAACTTCAGGATCCTGACGATGGGTGCTTAACTTCACTGGGTCGATGCCGATAGCGTGGTGCGTGACGTCAACAATGCGGTCCTCTATTTGGATACCTTCGCTCGTTGCGTCTACCGAAAGGAGCCGATTGCAAGTCTGAAGAAAATGGCGCGTATACTCAGCAATCTGGAAGCCAATCAAGTTGGCACCTAGCATCCCTTCGAGGAGTTGCTCGCGAACAGCCAGGCACCGAAAGACCTCGGAAGAAGGGAAGGCGACGTGCAAAAACAACCCTATTTTCGCCTCTGGAAGCTTCTTGCGAATCATGCCAGGAAGTAAGAGTAGATGGTAATCATGGATCCAAATAGTATCGCCACGTTTCCAGTTCTTAATAATCTTATCGGCGAAGGCTTGGTTGAGGTTAACATAGAACTGCCAAGAATGGTCTTCGTAGGCCTTGCTCTTCGGATTGTCGGGAATCTGATAGTGAAACACGGGCCATAATATTTGCTTGCAAAAATGCAAGTAGTGTCCGTCAAAATCCTTATCTGAGCAGAACACAGGTAGCATATTGTACTCAGTTGCTAAGCGATCGTGGATATCCTCTTTCTGTTGTGTGCCCATGAGAGCATCTGTAGGCATACCTAGCGTCCCGACCCACGTATATTCTCCATCGAATCCATCTCTCGCGGCCGCTTCTGCTGCATTGCGCAGACCACCATTGCCTTGATCCGCATTCACAATGCGCCAGTTGGCACTTGCAAAGACCTTGTCATGGCTGTCGCTTCGTGAAGTTCGAGGCTGAAAGACACCCTGCCTCCCAAGTTCCTTTGCCTTCTCGAATGTCTTTTCATGTTCGAGGATGGAGGCTGGAGGGGGTGAGTTGGCTCGAGACGGAGGCTGGAAAGTCCGGTTGCCCCAAACCGGCGATTCTCTATCTGCTGGGGCCCTGAATGCTCCATCGTCCGAGACATGGACGCGCAAACCGTCTTCATTTATAAACAGATCATCGCCGATTGCGTTCTCGTCATCTGTAGGGGTGAGAGGCGGCGAATTTGTGGGGTGAGGCGTGAAGAGACTGGGGCGAAAATCAAGGGGAGGCCGTTTTGATGGATCGATTTTGCCTGGTCGACGGCCTTTCTTGTTGTTTACAGGAAAATTCGGAAGTTCGAAGTAGATTGTCTTGGGGAGAAACCTGTAATACGAATAAGTTAAACATTGTCCATTTGTCTAAACTGTTGCTTATAAGAGAGAGGAGCCAATACGCCCTTAGTTGGCTCACAATGCAAACCAAATGATACTTGACAGTAAAGGGTATAGGTAAACCCCAACAAAGCAATCCGTGTTTATAGTGGGTGTGGAATAGCTTAAAGAAAGATAGCTCTAAGAGACTGAGGCAGGGACATACAAGGAAGCCAAAAAGACTGTCATGATGGGCTGCTACCAGCGCCGCTATACAGCAACAACACAACCGTTGATGTATGTACCCCACGCTAATTAAGCCACAAGAAGCGCCCAAGCGATGTGAGATGCGAAGATATGCCTTGCTAAAGAAACGTTCCGCGGGAACGTTTGTAAAAACCGAGTTGTCTGGCCCGTGATATTGCTACTGGAAAGAAATGAGTCAAAGTGGAAAACGACAGGACAAGGTCAAGTCACAAAATTGGCTGGCGAAGCTGTCTCAGATGGTGGCGAATGCCAGTAAAATATGATTCAATACTAGAGAACAGCTATGAATATATGCGCGGAGGGTGTACGGAGGGGGACAAGCAAGGTCGGTAGGTGTAGGCGGGGCCAAGATCAAAATGAAGCAGAAATTTAGTCAAGTTGATGTCAACGAATGGAGGATGAGTTAGTTATTCAGGTCCGTCGCATCACAGATCAGAGTCCACTTGGCGGAATATTTGGCAACGTTCTAGCTAAACTTAGAATTTCCTGCGCCGGCACAGTAATGCGTATGTCCAACCTGCAGGCAGGCACAAGCAAGTTCGCCAGGCGAGCCAGGGCAAGCAGGGGTGGTGCTCGGGGCCTGTCTTGACCTGCAAGTCGGCAAACCTGATGCAGGCCTACCAGGGGCGCTGGCAGGCGCACATGGCCTTAACCCTGCTCGGCCAATGGACCGTGCGAAAAATCTACAACTATTGCGTCATTTTTATATGTGTCGAATCCCGCGGAAACTACTACCCTTTTCGGGAATGGCCTATCACCTTTTAAACTGACAGCGGTCTCTACCGATCGCAGCTACACCTTCCCACTATGTCGGGTAGCTATTACAAAAGGAGCTAGCGAACCGTTTCCTAAACACCAAGGGTTAAGATATGTACTTGGTTCCCAGCAACTTATCATGACGATTTGTTTCGCAATGTGTGGCAGGGAATATGTTTGCGGATCCTGTGGAACATCCTGTCATACCTATCTTGCCCTAAAGTAGGTGCTAACTGGAAGGCTTTGACTAAAGAGATGAACTGCCGGAGATTCTCTCACGGCGAGGTGTTTCTGTGAACGAGGGGCTGTAGCCCAAAGTGTAAGTACCTAGGGGCTTGCGTTGTTTTCTTGTCCGGTTCATCCTGTAAGCCTATTCAACATTTGAAACCAAATATCAAATTTCGGGGTAAATCCTAGATTAAAAGGCCCGGACGAACCAACGGCAGGGCAGGACTTGTTACAACGGTCAACAAGCCACCAATACTAGTACATATCACCTGCATCGGGTTGGCCATTGTTGATATGGTTCCTACGCCGATGATAACCTGTCCCCAGCCTCAAAAGCCTCTTCCTTACTACGGATCATTTGTGCCGAGATCCTGAATATTATCTCACATCATCGCAGGCTGCAGGAGCTTCTGCTCCGGGCTAAAGAGCCTCATCATACTGTATCTTGCGGTGCATCCTATAGGAAGCAACATGTGGAGTTGCAAACCGCTTGATGCCCACTCTGTTTTGACGTAACCAACTGCCTGGGAAATTAAGCTTGACTCCCCCATGTTTCGAGGCACTGTCCAGTTCAGGCGGGGATGCGCCTTAGTTGGTATTTGGGATGTGGGATTTTAGGCGTGTCGTCATTACTCCAGGATCATTAACATACAACGCTGCGTCTAATCCTAATTAGCGCGCGCCTCTCACATTCTATGCTTGTTATTCCCGTTCTGCCAAGTATGTAGGCCTGCACTCCATCGACGAAAAAAAAATGATTGATTTGTCGGATGGCACAGGGATAATTTCTGGATAGTTCCGTCCTTGTTGAACCCGGGAAATTCTCTTATGGATGAGTATGTTGGGCAACAGCCCAAACGGCCTATGAGTTTATTACCCGAAATATATGTTACATTCTACCCCTGGACTTCCCCTCGAAGCAAACAAATCTGCAAGCAAGCGCACCTTTACTAGCAAATGCACTGGCGTTATTGGTCTTCAATAATGTGGCAAAGTTTGGGACCTAATAACCTTAACTCTAAACTAATATCATTAATTCGCGGCAAACACGCTGCCCTGGGTAACTTCACCTATTCAGCAATGTCAGCCTCATAAAGAGCATTGCTATGTAGACACCCTGTTTTAGCTATTAGGGCACCCTTCGGGCCGTTTTGGCCTAGAACAGCTGCGCAGCCAGCTTGCAGCCAATTAACACTTGCAGCCAACACTCGCAGCCAACACTCGCAGCCAACACTCATAGCCAACCTTGCAGCCAACACTTGCAGCTAATTAGACTAACATTTGCAGCTAACACTTACAACTAATTAAGACTTGCAGCCAACACTTACAGCTAACTAATACTTGCAATTAACACTTACAGCTAACACATACTTACAGCTAACATTTACAGCTAACACTTACAGCTAACACTTGCAGCTAATACTTATAGTTAACACTTACAGCTAATATTTATAGCTAATTAATATTTGTAATTAATTAATATTTGTAATTAATTAATATTTATAACTAATAATTTTAATTAATGATTTTAACTTTTATTATTAATAATTAGTTTTTTTTAGTTTTTTTAATTAATTAAAAGCTTAAAATTAATACAGTTTTTATTAATTAACTTATATTTATTAAAATAATAAGTAAAATGCTGAACTTGGCAAATATTAAAAATAGCAAAAAAATTTTTAATTAAAAACATATTAATGTTATTGGCCAGCTAAGGGTTGCCAGGGCTGTCAAGATTGCTGCAGCTGTCACAACTTCTGGCAGACCGAATCGACCAGAATGGTGGTGCCCACATAGCAATGCTCCTCATAAATTACTCGCCTCATTCGACTGCTAGGTAAAGACCCCTACTTTACCTACTGGATATCAATATTAAGATTTCATGCTTTACACGTGGCATATAGAATAGTTAGCGACCCGCAACATGAATCAAGTCTCAGCGACTCTCGAAATCTACATCCTTCTACATCCTTCCACATCAGATAATCACAAGCTGTGTATTATGGAAGTCGGCAGTAACTTGTAAGTTAATTCGTGAGAGATCAACCAATCGCAGGAAAGGCACTATGTGTTGCCACCCCCGGCACATCAACCGGAACAGAGTGTGTGCCAGATAATCACCCGAAGATCGGTTGGCATTCTTCCATTACGAGGGCAAACAAGATAGTAGTCTAACTTATAGATGTGGAGCCTTACCAATGGGGAGCAATACGAAAAAACTCCGGGCGATAGGCAACATCTCCATGAGACGTGGGTCTCACGCAGTCATAATTTGTCGCACACGTCTATACCATTGCAGGTACAATCACATGCAAGGTAGTAAATAAAGAAGAAAACTTCGTCGCGCATTTAACCCAACAGTTCTCTTATCTTTAACTTCTCTGTAGCTACTAGTCTATATATTCTCAAATGTAGACTTAAATACTGAATATTAGGCTTTCCAGCAGTTGATTATAGGTATAGAATATTTCATAATCCAACTATCTAATCTTGGTAGCCCTTTGCGATTGATGTACGTGTGAAGTGTTGACGAGACCGGGGGCAACTATTTTGCGCACCACCTCAACATGCATTAAGTAACGGAAGGAGTATGCAGTATGCAGCGGCATACGAGCGCCTTATTTCACCTCATTCTGGCTGCGAGGCCGAGCAATTATGGAACGATAAAGCTGGCTGTTACAATTATCTTCGTCTGCCGCGCTTCTCGCAATTTCACTTCCGCTGCTACGTCGCCCGTCGCGCCCGTCTCTGACTACTGTTACCCACTCCAACAATGAAACATAGAGACCGTCCATTCAAGCAGGAGTAGCCAGGAGATAGGACGACAGGCCCGGGATACCTATCTGGATACACAAACAGTAAACTGTGCTGGATTATATTTAGGGAGTGGCGATATTTTAGAGTCAGAATTATGCGCACCACTGGCCACTCACCTTATCTCGAGCTGCCTAGAAGCCTCTGTGTGACATCGATAGACAAAATCCCGCGTCGCACTAGTGCTCGGAGCGAGTCAAATGACAGATTTTTATGGTGTTCACTCTATAGAACAATGATATTGCTCACTACTCTCTATGCGATCCTATAACTAACAGCCGTCGTCAATGTCAACGATTTTGCGGCTATTTTAGACTCCAGCTACCTGCAGTAACTCATCAAGGTGCCATGCAGCATCTATAGCCTCTGCATATCACACTGTAACCTTCGAAAATATCTAATGGCGCCAGAGTCTGACAGCTTTATCTTTGCCTCCGGAAGCGGCACAAGCGCCGTCTGGTGACCAGTCAACGGCGTAGACTTCATCCTCGTGTCCGGGTAAGTCTGCCTTCAGTTTGAAGGTACGCATATCCCAAACCTTTAGTGTGGTGTCTCGGGAACAAGAAATGCATAGCCGCTGTTGTCTGATTAGAAATACCAAAAAAAGGAAGAGTGAGTTAAGAGGAGAAAATACCGAATCAGCCGAGAAAGCAATTTGGAAAGCGGGCGCGACCTAGCGAGTTTGTTAGCTGGTGACTCCCGCAGCGGCGAATGCGTTGCTATCTTCGCTGAGTGCCACGGTCTACAATCCATTAGGCAGCCCTGGCATCTACTTACATGGCCGCGAAGAGTAGCGATGAATTTTCCATCTCTATACCAGGTGTGTTAGCAAAGCTATCTGGCCTACTGTACTATGTAAAGGTAAAGCCACGTACCGATCCCAGATTTTGACTTGGTTGTCCCAGCTAGCTGATGCAATCAATCTGCCATCAGGAGAAAATATTACAGCATTGACCTGTTTTTGATGGCCTAGGAGTCTGTTTATAGGTTTCAAACTCTGTTCTGGTTCCCATATGAAAACGGTGCAATCATCACTAGCAGACACAAGTCTTTCGACAATCTTGCCGCCGTGCGTTGCAGCTTTTTCGAACCGCGCCTTTGCTTTTGCCCTCTTATCTTCCGTTGACGCAGGTACATCCCTAGTGTGGTCATAGAACCCTGTCCTTAATACCGCGTCTGTAGATAATGCGACTGTGAAAATTGAAATCAGAGATTACGACCCATGAAAGAATTGAATAGCATGTTGACGCCTTACTGTGATTGACCCAATGGGCATGTGCCGAAAGTGTGTGCCGAATTGTGCCGTCTAAGGCGTTCCATATTTTAATTGTTTTGTCTTGAGAACTCGAGTAAATATGATCGAGTCCACCCCACTTCACCATTGTCACGCTGGTCTGGACGGAGATATTAGAATCTGTCAAGATAACATTCAGCTTCAGGAGCGGATCACCTTGTGTCCCGATAGCACATGATGTGTTACGCCGGAATTGGCAAGATAAACTCGGATTGTTGCGTCTTTGCTGTGAGTTAAGAGTATTAGCTTGAGGGCTTTCAGCCTTTCTTTACACCAGCTCGGTGGATATTGCTCACCTAGCACTGGCAAGTCGTGGCCCGTCTTCTCGCCATAAATGGAATGGTTGCCACGATATACTTGTAATCCACTTGTTGTGACCCCTTGAAGAAAAATGAATAAGTGCCTCTTCAGATCAAGATACAGGATCCCTGGAATTGGGGACCGCATAAGCATCCGGGATGAAAAAGATATGGAGAAAAAAAAAAGTAACTGGGAGCATAGCATACGTAAACGGCTTCCCTATTTGTTTCCCCGTTTCGGGATCCCAAAGCCAAACCATCTGTCGTAAGTAGTGATATTAGCAAGTGCTCATTAAGCAGCAAAACTCCAAATACTTCAAATCGGTGAGATTGTTCAGTGGTAGCCTTGAAGCGGATTTCTGACCTTATCCATGCCCCCAGTTGCTAAGTACTGCCCAGAGGGGTCGAAGGAACAAACCAACACCCAGCCAGAGTGCTGGAGAGTATACTTTGGTGTACCGCTCTCTGTATTCCAGACTGTACCAATATGATTAGTGCTCATGTCGCAACCCGCATGTACTCATACTCACTCCTTGCCGTACTATCACCTGAGCCGGTCGCGAGTACAGATCCGGTCTTTGGGGAGAACTGAGCAGTGAGTATCGGCTGGCCATGCCCAGGAATTCTGATTTTAGTCAACACGTGGTTCTGTAGTCGGTCGCTATAACTTCTAGGGCCGCTGAAATGTTGTGATGCTTATGGTGGTATGATGTGCTACTGACTTATGGGCCATGCGCGTCATTGCTTGTACTTTGAAAACTGCTTGCGGCTCGGCGCTAAGTGTGATCGTCGTTTCGAAGGGGTTTTCAACGCCATGTTTCCGGAGCACCTCGAGAAACTCGGATGGGCTAGGATACGTGTCGATCACGGCATTCGAATTCGGAATTTGGATGCGGAATCGATAGGGCGTGAAATCTTCTCGATCCTAAATTGTTAGGCGGACGTTAACTTGAGTCCTCTAGTACGATAAGCTCGGAACCTCGATCTACCGTACCCTTTGAAGCAAAGTATTTAGTAGCGAAGAGACATTCTTTTCGGTGGCATCAGCGAGGGGAATTTCAATGGTCTCGGCCAATTCCTTTCCCTCACTGTCGACAAAGCGTGCTTTGAATGAGCCAGCTTCGACCGTTGTGGATGTGGCATCATGCTGGATCTGCGAGCGCTCCAATGCCTCGCGGCGTTGACGCTTTGATGGCGGCGGAAGGACCGTAGCCATGACGTGAGTTCGGCTTGCTGGCCGCGGATCGTGATATAGTATGCAGTCGCGGGGTGGTTGATCTTGGAGAGCACTAACCATTTACCAAAAATGAAAATGTCGGCACCCCACCGTAGCTTATCTTATCGATTGAGAACCCTGATGGCCTTCTAGAAGCATTCTAAGTCTTATGCGGAGTTTGCCTACAGTCAGTCTGAAAAAAAAACGAGAAAAATTTATTTTACGGCAAAACTTAACATGTTCAAACCTAAATAACTTCTACCTTATATAAATAATAACATTAAAAATATAATTAAAAAGTTAAATAAATACTATTAGTATATTATGTAATTAAAATTATATTTTTCCGATTTTATTTAACGAAGTTATAGTTATTTAAAGTTTTAGAACGTTAAAAAGTTGTAATTTTGTATGGGAAAATTGAAAAATTTCGGTTTTTTTAGTTTAAAATTTCGTTTTTTTCGAATAATTTTACGAACCCATTTTTTAAAATTAATTAAAAAGCGGGTTTAAAAACTTTTTAATATTTAATATAAATAATAATTTTTTAAATTTTTATTTATATATAATATTTTAAAATTATTTAAGTTTAAAATGTAAAAATTTATATAAAATTTTTAAAATTTTAGATTTTTTTTATATATATATTATTTTAATATAATATTTTTTTAAAATTAACTAAATAATATATTTAAAAACTTAATAATATTATATATAAAATTTTAATTTTTTAATTTTTATTTATATATAATGTTATAAAGTAATTTAGGTTAAAACAGTTAAATTTTATTAGTTTTTGCAGGTCTCGAAAAATTTTTCGAGTTTTTTTTTCGGACCCACTGTACGTCACTGCACTTTTTGATTCGCGGGTCAATATGCAGCGTATTCTCCTCCATGAGGCAAGATCGACATTTAAGACAAACCTCAAGAACGAGACTGCCGTCTCACACTTGCTAATCCCCGGCGCCGACTCTTACAGCCTAGCCTACTACTACAGACTTAATATGAACTGGATCTTCTCTGCTCTATCAACCTCTACTTCCCTCTGTAATGGCCGATTGAAATCATTAGTAAAAGTGCTATCTCGCAAGGCAAAAATCTCGACCGCAGCTTAACCTTAGATAAGTATAATGTTGCGGTGTGCGACGTCAGAGCCGGCCTCGAAAATGCCACCATCACTCGTCCCTTCAAGGTCCATGTCTGCTAGAAGTCAGCCTTCTTTCGCTCACTCTATTCCCATCTCTTCAGGGTCTTCGGTTACTTCCCCTCGTTCTCTTACGGTTCCACCACAATCTTCGACGAATGTCAGCCAGTCCTCCTGCTCTTATAGTGCGTCCCGCTCTGTGACCACTTCGTCTCACCCCTCACGCCAGTGGCGTCAAATTAGCATTGCATCTGGACGGAAATCTCGTGCCGCATCGTCCATTTGGGGCTCTGACTCGCACGTCGTCATCTGTGCCATCGCTGAAGCTAGGGGTGTTTCTCCCTCCGTCGGTCTTGCATTCGTAAACATCACCACCAATGAGGCTGTTCTGAGCCAGATATGTGACACGCAGTTCTACGTCAGGACTATCCACAAGATCCAGATGTATGAGCCGACCAGCATCTTGATGGTGAACACTGCGTTTCCACCGAATCCGAAATCCAATCTTCTTTCCATCATTGAAGCAGAGCTGCCTGACAGTGCTATTGAGGCACTCGACCGTAAGTACTGGTCCGAACACGTTGGGCTGGAGTTCATTCAGAGCCTTGCATTTCGAGATGATCTCGAGGCAATCAAAGTAGCCATCGACGGCAACTTTTACGCCATATGTTCTTTTTCGGCAGTGAGCAAGACAGGTCTTTCCTCTATTTTATCAATCTTACCGAGTTCAGGTTATCAAGTACATAGAGCTATCTTGTCGTGTGTCGATTGCGGCTCATTCTTTACGAATTCGATATCAGCCATCGGAGAATACAGTGATGATCGATATATCAACTATCCACTCTCTAGAACTAATCCAGAACCTACACGAGCCAAGATCGAAAGACTGTCTCTTTGGGTTGTTGAACGAGTGTTTGACTCCCATGGGATCGAGGATGTTAAGGAGTAACATAATTCAGCCCTCCAGCCAGGTCGAGACTACTCTTGTTCCACGTTATGATGCACTAGATGAGCTCACCATGAAAGAAGACATGTTCTTTGACATCCGTAAAAGTACAGCGCATTGACACACATTAACCACATGCGCTTACTAGGTGCAGGCCTAAAAGAATTCGCAGACGTCGAAAAGCTCTTAACAAGTGTATGTTCTCTCCTCTTATGCCATGTGCAATTAAGTTGACCAGTCAAGCTCGTTATTGTGCCGCAACAATCATCGATTTATGCATCAGAATTCGCAATTGATTTAGTTTTGAGGGTCAAAGCATTTGTTATCGCTGTCCCACCATTGTACGAAGCACTAGGAACTGCGCGAACCGATCTTTTGACCAGAATTCGTGAACTATGTCGAATGGAAGTGACACAGCCAGTGGTGGATATAATTGCAGCGACAATCAATGAAGACGTTACCGCCATGAAGGCACCGATCGATATGCGAAATCAAAGGACGTACGCTGTAAAGGTGAGTTTCAGTCTGGCATGTTGACGGCCATCCTCTAACTTCGTCGAGTCCGGTGTTCATGGTCTTTTAGATGTCGCTCGGCAGACATATAAGGAGGCTACGGAAGATGTATATCAACATGTGGATGGTATTAGTAGTAAGTCTGTCGCGCTTGTATAGACACTGAAAATTCTGAACAAAATAGGCGAGCATGAAATTGTCATAGAGGTTAAGTTTGACAACCGCCGTAAATTTTGGTTACGACTGCGGGAAAGCGATTGCAAAGATGGACAGTTACCAGACATTTTCATCAACAAAATTGTCAAGAATCGATGGATTGAGTGCCAGACATTGACTCTAGTTCAGCTTAACAACCGAATTACTGATTCTCATAACGAGACTGTCATGTTGAGTGACAAAGTCATCCAGGAACTTCTGTATGCAATCCGTGAGCACGTCCCGGAACTTTTCCGAGTATGCGAAGGTATTGCTCTTCTGGATATGATAGCGTCTTTTGCTCAAACAGCCACTACAAGGGACTATGTACGGCCTGAAATTAGCAATGCTCTGGCCTTGAAAAGCGCACGTCATCCTATCCGTGAACGTGTACGTATCATACCCCCTTCTCCAATGCAATTTTTAACATGGGTTAAGCTGAATCCTGAGCGATTTGTTCCGAATGATGTCTACTCAGATGATCAGCATCGGTTTCAGATCATCACTGGTTGCAACATGAGTGGAAAGAGTACTTATATTAGAATGATCTCACTCATGCAAGTTATGGCACAGACTGGGTCGTTTGTCCCAGCGCAGTACGCAGCCTTCCCAATCATTCAACGACTCTTTGTACGTATGTCAACAGACGATAGCATTGAAGCAAATATGTCGACATTCTCATTAGAAATGAGAGAAATGGCTTTCATTCTGAGGTATTCCATATCTTTCTCATCCTTGCTTATTGAACCGGCCTGATCGTCGCTAGGAACGTCAACGATAAAAGCCTCACTATCATTGATGAGCTGGGTCGCGGAACCAGCTCGCGAGATGGCCTGGCTATTTCTCTTGCCATTTCTGAAGCGCTCATTCAAAGTAATTCTATGGTCTGGTTCGCAACTCATTTTGAAGAACTTAGTAAGAGAACACAATTCGTTTCTTGAACTAAACTCTAATGCGAATGGCAGCTACAATTCTTGGCAGTCGACCCGGTGTCTTAAACCTTCACCTTGCAACGAATGTTTCCCACGCAACAGAGGATCGTCCCCAATTGACTATGCTTTTCAAAATAAAATCGGGTCCAGTTCAAGAGAAGAACTATGGCCTTAATCTTGCTAAAGCAATGGGATTCCCAGAACGATTCATCCAAGTTGCACAAGACGTCTCGCAAACATTGGCGAATTCCATGGAAAGAAAGAAGAATGCGTCTGAGTCAAGACGGCTTGTTCGCCAGCGCAGGCTCATCTTAAGTCTAAGCGAAACACTAACACAGCTGAGAGATTCTGAGATGGATGATGCGGCACTGGGGAGCTACCTCCGACGCCTTCAAGATGAGTTTGTTCTTCGAATGGACGGCGATGTCGACGAACAGAATTCCGAAGTTATGGAGGGGATTTAGAATTGATATGGAATCTACCTAGTTGCCTTGAACTTATCTACCGCTCGCTGGACATACTTTTTTCTGTCGTTGTAATCATATCTATAGTCTCAAAAACATACTTATCACGCATCTGCAGCACACACCTAGCGCGTCTTATTTATTTCAGCCAGTCGCTAAGTTCATCGATTTCCTCTAGATGGCCTATCATCGCCACATAGCCATCCGGTCGGATGTATACGTAGCCAGGGCTTGAGAAGCCATAATCTCCATGCAAGCGGTGGCTGTACATGTTCTTGCGGCCTCTCTCATGTACAACCATATGCACGCGGGCTTTGTCCGGGTTTCTAGCTTCGAACCGCGCCGCAGCACGTTCCATTATCGCCAGCTCTGAACCAGTTCGAAGAGTACCCGAGAAGAGCACGAGGTTGTGCGACTCTGGCGCGAGGATCCTGTGGAGCCGCTTGGTGTCGCCATCTACATCGACTTCGCCATCAGGAGCGCGATCGCCGCCCATCACAGGGCCATTGAACCCAGCGCCGCTACGCACAGCGGTACTATTGCGGTAGTTGACAGCGAACTGGGAGACAAAGCCGTATAATAGCTCTAGATTGCCTCTCGACACGATATAGGGTGCGAACCAGGGGATAATCCAGCTCCGTAGATAGATCGCCATCGGATTTGTCATGGTGAAGAGCTTGAAAGCCTTGTCCGTTTTGGAGAGTAGATTTTGACCTACGGGACGACGCTCCTCGTCAAACGTGTCGAGAAAACACTCTAGACGATATCCACGGACTACGCGCGCCAGCTTCCAGCCTAGGTTCAGCGCATCCTGAATGCCGGTGTTCAAGCCTTGGCCGCCGACAGGCGAGTGAATGTGGGCGGCGTCGCCAATGAGGAGAAGTCGGCCGTCACGGTATGAGTTTACGACACGGTGATGTAGTCGGAAGTTGGTGATCCACGTGGTATTGGTGATGTCTCCGCCGTTGGGCAGTATCTTGTGAAACACGGCGTCGACTTCATCGAATGTTGGTGAGGCGCCGTTGGAGGACTTTTCGCGGGACGCCATCATCCGGATCCAGCCCCCTGGCATAGGGAACAAGGCCAACAGCCCGGTTGCAAGGATGAGGTGGTAGCGATTCCAAGGAAATTTGAAGTTTTCCACGGTCACTGAAATCGCTGAGGTCAGTACTTGCTATGTGTTTATCTTTCCTAGTTTGGAATGAAATCTACTTACTGTCGCACATGAGAAACTCCTGAGGATACGTATCGCCCTTAAAGGTGATGTTCTTTGAAGACTTACGTACGACACTATGTGCGCCATCGGCACCCACGACATACTTGACACGGATGGTCTCCTCATTGCCATTGACGATATTGCGGAGCGTAACACTAACACCATCGGCGTCCTGCACGACACTTGTAGCCTCGATGCCCCACTCGACCTTACACCCATATTTCTCCTTTAGGCATTCGTCGAGGTAGGCCTCGGTGTCAGCTTGAGAGAGCAAGCACGGAAGACCAAACTGCGAATCCCTGTAATTGGCAACTTTAGTGATGTCAAAGTCGAGGGCCAGCTTGTCGTCTAGCCAGGCCATGGGCCCGCTAGTCACGTTGCCCTTCTCGTAGAGTTTGCGGGCGTCGCCATGCCGGTTCATTACTTCGAAGCTACGAGGCTGGATTATGAGGGCGCGTGACATGCTGGAACGCTGATGCGCTCTGTCTATGATGCGGAAAGCGGTGCCCTGGGCTGCGAGTTCGAGGGCCAACATCGTGCCCGAGGGCCCACCGCCTATAACGATAACGTCGGGATCCTGCTCCATACTGATAGATACTATAGGGTAAAGTAAAGCGTAGGACTACCTTGTTAAAGGATATGATAATAGCCGAGAACAAAACTGCCCCGTTGAGGTAATTTGGGCTCTGCTGTTACTGCGTATCGTGAAGTTGCGATGAGGATACCAAACCAAACCTCCATCTCAGCTCGCATGCTGTCGCCTTCATAAATCATTTCGATTCTATGAGGATTTGGTGTATCACCGTTGCAACGTCTCTGCTATACACCGAACGCTGGCTTACATGATCTTACGTTCGAAGTAGCGTGGTAATAATCACCGTCGCCGTCGCCGTGCTGCCCGTTGGCAGCGAGCTCGCAGGCTAAATTGGCCGCCCGGCGACACTACCCTGGCATGCAAGGAAAAAGATCTACAAAAGTAGCATTACACTATCCCCTACCTACCATAAAAGAGTGGAACTCTTACCAAGTGTCCATAGCACCCTGGAGACACCGGGGATGCGATCGGTCTACCACTTCCTCCGGATGCTGCGGAGCTATGGGAATGGAGTCGACCGAGCCTCCAAAGTTTCGGGACCGAGTCGCTATCTCGCGCCCATCTTAGCCGTTCTATCTCCACGCCCACGCGTGACACAACTTTACGGGCCAGTACTGACAGGGCCAGGCCTAATGGGTTCAGAAATTGTTCCGTAATCACGTCTAAGGCTCTTATTAATACGGCAGGATGAAGCCCTACGGAGTCGACCGTCACGGGATGGGTCGTTTGGCGGGTGGGTATGTGAAGTGCCTAAAAGGATCTCATAATCATTAGACACCCTGACTCCGCCAAGACAGAAATTAGCTGACATATAGGCTATGCATTCCTAGCTAGGTTTTGGGAGTTATCGGGCCAAAAAGTTGCAAATAGAGACGCAGTAAGATGACATCTCAAAAAGCTCCTTCAGCTGTGAATCCCAGTACGCTCGGCACCTCTCGCATAATCCTGGGTGCGGTGTATATGTCCTCAAAAGAATAACAGATCCATAAATTTACCTGGCGCTAGTTGCTATTGATGCTGACGTTTATAATAAAACCTACCTAAGTTGGCCATTTTCCGGGAGCCCGAAGAAGGCTATTCGCTTTTAGGCTACAAAAATAATCATCGGAGCTGCGTCGGATAGAGTATGGACTCTTATCTCACCGCTTTTCGGGAGATACAGATTTCCGCCTGTTATAGACACTCGTTTCATCTTGAAGTGCCATCACTTAATTACTGCCCGCGATCATCTCGTTGGTATTCAGCACATGTCTCAGGACAGCCTGTAATGGAATTCAATAAGCTCACAACTCGGGGCTTAGTATCGGAAACGGTATATCGCAGAGGCAGGATGAACAAAGAATCGTGTTAGTCGAAACTAATTCTTGATAATACAGATCTGAAAAATAATTGTTCAGCTTCTACCACAAACATTAGAGCGCCACGCAATATGTAGCTTAAAGAGAGAAAGTGAAAATACATAAAAGAAGTAGCAATAAGGCTTTATATCCACCTCAGCCATTCATGAGATGATTTGTCTTTGCTGGAGCCTCTATATTGTACTAAGAGATATCCGTAATTTTGTCCACTTAAAAGATATTTAGACTATCAAAAGTTTTGTGTCTGTTAAGAGTTTTCTAAAGCATCTGTGGCGGCCTGTGGTCGCTGTCTGTAATGTGATAAGCTATTTGATGTATTATGTCTGTATTTCCTTGCTGGTCTAATTGTAAAGTGTGTAAATAGTTGCAAGAACAAGCAAGCAAGCATTATGAAGAGAATGCACCACACACGAATGGCTATCAACTTCGAGATAAATATGAGAGGTTCAAGAACGCGGCCTGCTCTCTTCGTAAAAATGGTTATTTGACGTTAAACCTTATTTCGTAGCACCTAATTGTCATTCTCTCACAAAATTCCAGCAGGGCTTTGAACTCGATGACTACTATTCATTATCGCTACATTCTACACTATTACTACTTTTGTTATCCGTTTCCGCTAGAGCCTCTATAAGCATACTATTCTGACCCATAATTACATGCGATCAGCACTCTGCGATGCGCAAGTTACAGTTCTGACTTTGGTCTAGATTAGTAACTCATTGACGGCTATTGCGTAAGCTCATCCGCGCGTAATACGAAAGAGATTATCAGCTTTTATTGCCAGAATTTTAGTTCTATTTCTATTTTTATTTTCCAACAGCTACCAACCTCTAGGTATTAGCTGTCTGTTGCAATTACGCATCAACTAACACAGAAAAGCCTAACTAATAGCACGAACCGTTCATTACGCACTATAGACTATACCAGCAGCCGGGACCCAAACTTTTGGGTACTATCACAATGAAGATTGAATGAAAACCAAGGGAATTAAGCAAGTTAAATCAGACCGTGCTAAAGAAATGCTTGGATTTTTGCAATATATATTCAACATGCTTGCTTGCTCTACTAATTCTACTAATTAAATCTTATTTATAGCTAAAGCTTGATATCACGGCTTTGCAACAGAGACAGCACCAAACTTCGCCCCAGCCGCAGATGCGCGCACGCCATCGGCTCCTGTCGAGAACGCGTCGTCGGTGACGGTGAGCGCGGCAGTCTGCATGTTCTCAAAAAAGACACTGATCTCGGATCCTATCGCTGTAACTCTGACGTGGTATTCTGTCCCAGCCTCGATACTCGCGGTCCGCTGACTTAACGCAGACCAAGTACCGTTGACGGCCTTCTCAAGCGAGACAGTTCCCGAGGGCGAGAACTTGGCGTAATACCCGTTCAGCTGCGCAAGATCATCGGTCACGTTAGCCGCGCGGAACAGAAGTCCCGCGTCGGCGCTCGAGTCTGGAATTGAAACAGTAGCGTCGTACACAAGGTCGCCGAAATTCGTGTCTAGCATCGCGACGGCGGCGCCGGCGCCGGTCAGCCGCTGGCCGGCGACGGACCAGCCGGCGCCGTACTGCTTCCAGCCTATGGCGTTCCCGTCGGCAAAGTCGTCCTTGACGAGCATGGTGACGGGGGCGATGGTGCCGTCGTCGTTGAAGTACATGCGATCGTACGCCAGCACGCGGTGGTTGCCGTCCGTCTCGCTGAGCGGGCGCCGGTGGTAGACGATGTACCAGATGTCGGTGTTGGGGATTTGGATGACGCCGTTGTGGCCGCTGCCCTTAGCAACGGCTGGGTCCTGCTGCAGGATCCTGGCCAGCTTGTTGAAGGGGCCGTTGATCGAGTCGGCCATGGCGTACGACACGCTATAGTCGGGGCCCGTCCACGCGCCCTCCGACCACATCAGGTAGTATTTGCCGTTGCGCTTGATCATCTGGGTGCCTTCGACGTACCCCTCGGGCGTGATCTCTTTGTACGACGTGCCGTCATCGAACTGGCCGATGGAGATCATGTCGTCGTTCAGCTTCGCCATGTTGCAGTGGGAGTGCCCGCCATAAAAAATATACGCCTGCCCGTCGTCGTCAATAAAGACGTCTTGGTCGATCGGCTGCGCGCCGTTGTGGTATTCCCCAATCAGCGGCTTGCCAATGGCATCTATGTATGGGCCCTCGGGTTTGTCCGCAACGCCAACGCCGATACCACCGATGACCCCAGCTTCGGGCTCGCCCTCTTGAATATCATTGGCTCCGAAGTACAAGTAGTACTTCCCATTCCGGGAGATCGGCGCAGGCGCCCACACGGCCCGGGTAGCCCACGTTACATCCTTTATCGTTAGGATATTGGGGTGCTTCTCCCAGTTTATCAAGTCAGCGCTTGAGAAGGCGTCAAGATACGTCTGCTCATCGTACGCGTAGGATGAAGTTGGGAACACCCAGTATTTTCCTTCGTAGAACTCCGTATCCGGGTCCGCGTACCATCCCTCCACGAAGGGGTTGCCCGCTTCGGAGGTAGTATAATCGAGACTCGCTTGACGCATGAATGGGAGGGCCTGGGTCATCGTTGACAAGGCCAAGGCAGCAACTGCTTGTGAGAGGGACAGTATCATCCTGAAAGCCTCTCGCAATTTATTGACGGTGTGATCTCTGAGCGTGAATATATGTAAATCTGGAGTTATAGAGACTAGCCGGCTCGCGGATAACGGCCAGAAGTATATGATGGGACCAGACAGACTCCAGATAAGAACTCCGCAGGTAATAATAGTAGCAATATAGACCCCCCAAAATCGACGCGGGCGAGGGAGAACTGGCAGACCCGGCCTGTCTTTATTATCTCGCGGGCCTTTATTTATAGAGGGCGGCTTCACGACCGGCGACGACCCCGGCCGATGATCACCCACCCTAGTTCCAAGCTTCGGGGCCATTACGGATGGCTGCGTCTCTGCACCTTCCGAATAACTATCAGTGTCTTGACGAGGAGACGTCGGAAGTAACATACCATAGCCCCCCACAGACTGAGCTGCAGCTTCGGGTAGCTGGCCCGTATCTCTATCTGTGGGGTTAATTAAGATGACAAGGCGGGGAAGCCTGCAGACTGTCCAGGCCGTTCTACTCTTGGCATCGCAATAGGCCTTCCCGAACTGTACCAAACTGTCTTTGGATCATCTCCTTGCTGCCGAATCGGGTGATATCTTACACCATAATCACCATAGCGAGTAGAGAATAGGTCACCAGGTTAGGGGGAAAACTTTTTTATAAGTTAAATCTTTAAAGTTAAAAGTAAATGTAAATAATTATTCGAAAATCAGCCCTGATTGCTAGCCTGTATTAGCTTTTATAGCAGCATACCTTGAGACTCTAGTTATTATGCGTCGCTTTTGAAATGTCATCTCCTCGACAAGGCAAATGGTAGCGGCAGTGCTAAAAGCAGTGGATGCTGTTAGGTTGCTTCACAACTATATGAATAATAGACCAGCTCAATGTCTTCCTACAACTCCATCGTGAAGCTGTCCGAAAAGTTAATTAGTTACGACGACTAATTGACCATGGCGAAAAGGGACGATTTTTTGGTGACTATTCTGATCCGTCATATGGGGTAGGAAACTTCCCTTGAATAGATGCACATAATTCATCTCTTAGTTACTAACCACCCTACTTGGTTACACCACTCACGCCACCTCAGACTGATTTTGTTGGTATACTTCAAGTGGCCCCTAACTCAACGTCTAGAGTGTTGCATGGGCGTCATGAGCGAATAGTCATTGCCCATCGACTATCATACTACTGCTGTTGACCCAGCTAGGCCGAGGAGACGACAGGGAGATAATTGCATCAGCAAATTTCTTCTGGTGCTGCCAATCGGCCCATCGGGAGATGGGATAGAACCACTTTCTTAAAGCCCTCGGTGACCTTGGACATACGCGACAGCATGGGAGTGTCCACCTACGATGGGAAAACGCAGTTGACGCGAATGTTGTACCTGAGATTATCCAGAGCTGTGATATTAACAGGTCAGCTACTAGTAGCCCAATTCACAAAATCCCTCGGGCATATCTGCAACTCGTGTCAAGCCGACTACGGCGTGCTTCGACGTAGCGTAGCTCACGGCGTGTGGCAGACCTCTGAGTGACGAAACCGATGCCATGTTAACGATTTTTCCGCGAGACACTCCTCGCACAGGCATACTGGTGTCAACAGCTCGAGGCTCCTGGTTCTTCATAACGGCCGAAACAGCGTCCATGAGATGAAATAGCCCATTTATATTGACACCAAGTACTGTCTTGGATTGGTCGAAGCTCGTATCCGCGACGTGCGCGAGGCCCTTGCCCGTCACCTAATCAATCATAAGGTTAGTAAGCAAATAGTAATTGAGTACGAAGGGATTTGACTTGCCCCGGCGCTATTCACACAATAATCGATGCGTCCAAAAGTCTCTACCATGTATGTAATCGCGTGTTGCACTGAATCTGGAGCAGTAACATCAAGTTGGATTGCCTCTGCTCGGAAACCAAGGTTGGTTGCAACGAGTCTGCTGTCAGCGGCAGTCTTCATTGCAGCTTCTAGATCGATATCGGCAACGAGCAGTCCTCGAGCACCCTCTTTCGCGAAGGCAATAGAGGTGGCCCTACCAATACCGCTCCCTGAGTAGGTTAGTTACAATGAATAAGAACTCCAAATTAGCACTCACCACCACCAATGACGAAAGCATATCCGTCGATATTCATGTCGCGGGTTATATAGGCCGATAGTAATTTGGAAATCCTCAGATAACTGTCATTTGATTCCGACTATGCGAGAGTTGAATGAAGACGACCATGGGGACTTTTGGCATTTTCTTCAACGATTAGTTGAACTTACACTTCTGTTTTCATATTTCTCTTTTTTTGAAATCACTCAAGCCAAACTTAAAAAATAGTTTTCTCCCTATCATCCTTACCGTTATCATTGAGCATTTATCGTGACAATGCATTATCCTTGAAATTTCCGCGTCGGGGTCAAGTATGCCGATTCTTGATTGGGTGCTAATCTAGCCCAATCTCAAACATAACTCCAGACAGCTCTTGCATAAGCCTGCAATTCTGTAATATCTATAACGAAATCCCCCTCTTGTGGCCCTGGATCTCGAAGAAAGAGAAGCCGAAACGAAAGGACCAATGCACCTTTAGTGACATTATATGATACGGGGTTCGTGGCTGTATTCTGGGAAATAGTAATGCTCTGTTGCAATATTGGTGTATAAACAGGGTTAGCAGCCGACCGTCGTGTTGTTGTAGCGCCTTCGCGCGTTTGTATTTCTTCTCCCCACCTCTCAATTATGATCTTTTGATTACGGCGATCAAACTTGGTGAGAAGCACGATATTGACCTGATGGTCTGACGCAGAAAACCACCACTTCATATCATTTTGTAGCGCACTTAAAGGCTCGGAGGCTCCAGATTCAATAACTAGTGTTGGCCAGGCGTTTTTATAGTGACGTTCCGGGTTTGGACCACCGCTCGAATCACCCTCTCCACCATCACCTCCAGGGTGACCTTGTGGTCGAAAGGTAGTGCTACCAATTGCAGACCATTTTTCCTCTTGACCATTTCTAGCAAGCTTATGCTCGTATCTTCGATAGAGCTCAAGATGAAGTGCTTCATGTAGGTTAGTAGGGATTGTAATAATTAGAGTGCCTGTATTAGCATAGTAGCGGCGAAGGCGAAATGGGCGACGCTCTTGGCGATTAAGTTTGTTAAAATCAGCAGGGAAGACATCTAATAATTAGTATATAATATTTTGAAAGTATAAATAAATTTCTTCATACCTGTAACGACAAGGTAATCACCAGAAACACGATCAATCATCTGGAGGAGCTCTTTAACGTTTGTGAACCGTATAGTCGGTTCGCCTTGAGATCCTTTTTTATCTGAGGCCACCGTAGTGGGTAGGGTCGAGAGCGAGAGGGAAAAGGAGGGTAATGTTGATGACATTGTTTATTATAGAGGGATTTTATGATGGAGGGATTCTGTGATGAAAAGTCGAAGTTGAGAAAGTTTATGCTGTGTGATGGAGAGCAGGTAAGGCTAAATGGCGTGTGACTAGATAGCTATTTTTAGTGGGGTTGAGGCTGCCATTTTCGGAAGGCTCAACCCCAACATGGGCACTTTAGATGAAATATCCAAGAACAAGAATCTCCCCGGGTCTTTTGTCATAGTCTGTAGATATAGGTCTTGACAGAAGTGCCCCGGGAGACCATTCATGTTTCGCCAGCAGCGTGGTTCGAGCAGCCTTGGCCGATCTGTCACATGGGAAGATGCATGAATCGCACGCACACCACAAGCCTTGTCCCTCGCAGCCTCCAGGAAGGTGTATAATGTATTTGAGTCTCAGGCGGCGCCACTGGGATGATCTGTTTCCTTACTAACACTATCGTTTCATCAGTTGTATGAGATTTCCCCGGGCATTCTAAATTCAATATTACGGCTACTCTCGAGATGCGGTGGTTATCGAGAGGGAGCACTGTACGCAATGGAGAGTTGCAGCTGATGATGCCAAAGTCTTGAAAATTGGGAAAACGAAAAGTTGGATTCATCTATGAAATCAATAACCTTCGGTGGCCTTTTCAGGTGATAATTATCCCTAAAGATGAGCCACTTTTACTTCGATGCTTCATATTTCAGCGTGTAGACCACAATCACCGATTCCCAAAAGAAGTATCTCGGCAGCACTGTTCCGCATCTAAAGGTGGTATTCACAAATGAAAAACCCCCCACGTTCCCAAGCTCGCTGCCAACCTTGTACGCTGTCATTCAACTTATATCTGAATGTATAGCTAGTTCTTATTTAATTGCCATGTTCGAGAAATCCAAGTCATCAAGATAATGTGGTCAAGCGCGTATCGAGATGGCAACCCAGCAGCGTCAGCGCCAGCGCCCCAACCCGCGCCGTCTGGCGCTGCTCGGCACCTGCGCCATGAGCCTGCTCCTGATTTGGTATCATCGGCTCTTCTACTCCGCAGCCGCGCACACATCCAAGCACGCTGCAGATAGCGACACCAACACCGACACCAACCCGTCCATCACGGACCTCTCGTCCTCGCGCGCGCCCTTCGTCCCCTGGCCGCTGCAGCGGCTGTGCGCCGAGCAGGCGCAGACGTCGCTCGTGCCGGGCCTCGTGTTCCTCTGCGACAACAACAGCGGCGGGCCCGGCAACATCCGCAACTACATCCTGACGTGTCTGCGGTACGCGATCGAGGCGGGCGCCACGGGGCTGCAGGTCCCGCGCATCCGCACGCGGTCCGCCGGCGACAAGGCGAACCTGTTCAAGGAGTACCGGCCGCTCGGCTACATGTTCTCGGAGCGGCACTTCCGGGACGCGTTGGGGGCCGCCTGCCCGCATATCTCGCTTTTCCCCGCCCAGGGCGAAAGCGGTGGAGGTCTGGAAGCCATCCCCGGCGTGGCGGCCAAGGCGAGCCGCGAGGGCCTGCCCCCCGAGCGCATGGTGCGGCGCATCACGCCCAAGGAGTTCGGGGGCCTCCGCGGCGGCTGCGACCAGCGGGATCCGAACCGCCACACGGACCGGTTCGGGCCCGCGTTCCGGACATGGATGCGCGACACGGCGGCGGACCTCGGGCTGCGGCCCACGAGCTGGGAGAACCCGATGCTCGTGCGGCTCTCGTGGGGCGTGCTCTGGGACTGGCCCGTGTTCCGCGACGGGCCCGAGCTCGCGGCGAGCTTTGGCGGGCTGCTGAGGATCCGCGAGGATATCCTCGAGCTTGCGGACGGGATTGTGCGCGCGGTGAGGGAGTCTGCCGAGTCGGTGGTGGTAGAGGCCGACAGTGGACGTGGAAACGAACGAGCTGCAGGCAAGAAGCTTGGTGGCACATTCTTGGGCGTACACCTCAGAACGGAAGAGGATGCGCTGTCCCAGTGGCCGACATACGCGAACCAGAGCAGAGGATATCTCCAGGAGGCAGAGAAGCAGGGGTTCAGAGGTGGGGTGGCGTACCTCGCATCCGGAAGCGAGAAGGAAGCACGCAGATTCGCTGAAGATGCACAAACGCTCATGCGATTGAACGTCAAGTCCAAGTACGATCTGGTGCAGGGCCAAGAGTTAGAAAAACTAAAGGCATTGAGCTGGGATCAGCAGGCTCTCGTGGACTTTGATGTGTTGGTGCGATCTGATTATTTCGTGGGCGTGAGTCCAAGTAGCTTTAGTATCAATGTAGCTTTGAAAAGACACCTACGGAAAGAAGGACTATATACACGCCCGTGGAAATTGGGATCAAGCGACGGAAGAAGTTGGCTCGTCGGGCAATACGAGAAGTACTGGGACGATTGGCTGTTTATGTTTGACGGTATGTGGCCGTAAACTATGTCATCAACCTAAGTACATTGCGCTTAAGCACGACACCGCGGTTAAACTAGTATGTAGAAGGTAGTTTCAGAATGCTCTATAACCAATCGAGTCGCCGAGAAAGTGATCATTCTCTGGTAGGGACCAGGATCTACATAGGAAATTCTCGCTCGGGCAGGGGTTTAAAAATATAAAGGGGTATCCTATATCACTATATCACTATGTACAAAAGTAATCTATAATCTTGGATTACTCATACGTTGTTATCTCCGCTCTCTTGCCATACGTGAGTGTCTCCTAGACTAAACGAGCTCGACGTGCTCACTACTGCGTTGTGATTTTCCGGGATTCTGGCATGGTCAATCTCTTGGCTGTAAGAATTGGTGTATGTACTGACGGACCCTGCAGGGGATAGCGGCGGTGGCGGGTCCCGGTAAATCCAAGGTTGCTCAAGGGGAGCAATGAGAGAAGGATTGATAAACGACATTCCTTTCTCCCTATCTTCATCAATGGTACTCATCCGTCGGGTAAGCCGCGTTGGCCGATCCTCCCTTTGGTCAGGGTTGCTCTGCGTCCCTGGATCTGAATCACGATTGATGCTCCGCAGGGCAATAAATTTGGTGAGGGGGATGAATTGACGTTGAAAGTAGTAATTATACCACAGCGTGAGGACAACTAAAGGAACAATAAGTACGGCTTTATAAAATGCTTGGCGCAGAACCAAGATGGCGAGCATAACAACTTGGAATGATATAAGACCAAGGATAATACGTCGACAGATCATTGGCCATGCTCCACCTGTAGCATGCTGCGGTTGGTCCATGGAATAAAGCAGTTGATACTTGTATACAAAGTACCCAAGTCCAAAATAACACACACCCAAAAGCAGCACTCTTTCGGAGCTTGGGACGATGCTATAAACTAGGCAGAGGATGAACACAAGCAGAGCAGTAGGAAGGTAGAATCCATAGTTGAATAGTGTAGGTTTAACAAGCTCTGCGAAATCACGCGGAGTTTTAGCTCCCATGCGGTAAATAGGGTACATTGACACACTGCCGAATTGGAGGAGCTTGAACGGAAAGAGTCCAAAACCTTGAAGCATGATGAAGTTTAGATAAAAAGTGCTGAGACTTTGAATTGACTGGGCGATCTTCTTTGCAATTGTGTTCGTGTCGGTCAGAGATTCCCTGATGATTTTCCAGAATTCTGCGAGAGCAGCAGAACCGGACACGGCATAAACAACGAAGATGTTGAAGAACACAAAGAAGAAGTTCTTGGATATTGCTGAGAGCTCCACATCGCCCTGCGATATCAAGCCCTGGATATTTGAAAGGTAATCGTAGAGATAGGGGACTAGCACATTGAGCAACGATACGACTAGCGTTGGCAAGCCAGTCCGGACCAGAGCTTCCACAACTTCATGCTCACCAAGCCAGTTGGCAAATGATGGAGCCAAGTCCTCAATGGTACAAATGCTGAGAAGCTGTGCCAGAGATGCAACTGGGAAGAACCAGAGAATAGTGAGAAGTGTGATGAAGATAGTGACTGCTCCTGACTGGAGCCGCCGTCGATACCTAGGGACATATGTGTTTCTCCATATCACGTCTGATGGAGCTGGCGCAGGCTTGGTCAACAGCTGCCCTGGTCGAGGATCTATCGTAGCTTGAATCGCCATTTGACATGCAGCGATGGAATCCATGGTTACGAATGCGGTGTCGGTTGGCGCATATTCCTTTCTCCTTGCAGCCTGTACTTTCTCATCGAGTCGGCGAAGCTGCTCTTCGTAATAGTCTAGCGCATCGATCTTGCGATTTTGCATCTTAAGAAAACCGAATCGTAAGCGAATTTTAGGCCGTTCTCTTTCGCCAAGCAGGTCGCGGAAACCGTCGTTAGCAAGCAAACGGCCATTCTCGTCTGCATCCTCATTGTGCTCGTTCGCCTGCTCGTTATCATTCTCTGGAGAATTCGCGCCGGCGACAGCCCGTGATACGCCTACTTTTTGTGATCTGTATGCACTCCATGCTTCCTCGAGTTTACGGAGGGTATTTTGTCGCTGAGTCATGAGCTTGTCGATTTCAGCCCAATTTCGACAGAGAGTAACATTTCGGACATGCCCGATCTCAAGGTTCTCGACGAATTCCTTGATCCTCTCTTCAGTTCTTAAATCTTTTGGGATTTCGGTCAACCTGAAGGTTCGATCCGTAATGGTAGACTGGGTACCGAGATAATCTTGCCTGATTTTAACCACATTGAATGTCTCAGCATTCATAAAGTATACTGTGAGCAATGAGAAGAACCAGGTGAAAACGAGGTACGCCCAGAGGTAGTCCCTGCTTTCGTCTTTGGCTTTGCCTTCGAGGGTAAAAAACAGTGGCTCGACGGGAGACCGGCCGCTGAGAACTGGGTTCGCATGTATTGAGGCGTCCTCGGGCTTTTTATCATGATCAAAAGCACTATGTATTGGCCATAGTATGATAGCAGAGAAGAGTAACATGGTTGCAAATAGGCGAAGGGCCATCTTGAAGAAAGAGAGGAACTACCAGATCTATAGTCAGCATCCTCCCCGTGGAATAACAATCGATATACTTACCACGAAAGCATCCAAGCCTGCGGACGCCAACACCTGCTCTTCTGTTACTCTGTATAATGCTGGTATCCATCCTAAGAAGCTATCGGGCAGAACTGGCAGGGCAATGTCGGGGTTCATGTGCCGCTTTCTCGCCGCGTAGAGCGTTTTCCACCGAGGACGAAGTATCTGAGAAAGAAAGCCAAATCAGTACGGCATACATGTGAGAACCTTCAACGACGTACACAGAAAGCAACAAAGGCCGAGATGCCCAACGCGAAAGATAGAACCAGCTGGACGGCAGTATCCTTATTGCCCGGTGCGATGGCCGTCTCTCCCTCGCAGTCATCCTTGTGCGCCATGATTGCCGACGCAAGACTCATCCCGCCGGTTCAAGGTTACCATAGGGAAAGGGAGTATGAAAGGTCCTAGGAGTTCATAGTTACAAGAGCTACAGCTCACTTTAACATTTTGTGTGTCGCAAATGAGAAGCAGGACAAAGCTATGGTGGGGCATAGCACCTGTGACGTTGTGCGTCATGCATCATTTCTGCGCCACGTAATTAAGCCTTGCTTCGTCAGGACTAGACCAGTGTGGCTGAACTTGCAATTGGCTGCCGAGGCTGCAGACGGGAGCTAAGGTACCCGGCAGTTCCCTCCTGGATTTGAAGTGTACAGTAGAGACCCGGTATAGACCATGGTTCGAGCGAAACTTTAACGCAGAAAATCTACAGTATCTTTACAAGCTCATTAGCTGGTGTAGACCACAGCTGCTGCATTCGTCAATGCTCATTCACCATTACGTATATAAGGCCCACCCATTACGGGGCAAGATATTGTACTTGTTCCGTTGTTGAGGACTGATTCTTCATCTTCCGGAACAATATACCACTTAATACCATCACTATTTGCTACGGAATAGTAGGTATCGTAGCCATGTGCATATCAGCTTTATATGCGCGTATAGCTGCAGAAGCCCCCTCATAAAACCATTTAGACAGGTCAGGTAGTAGATACACCAACCTCGAGCCAAGCCATGTGGCCTGTTGTTATCTCTCCCAATGAAGCCACATCCATAGACCACGCAAAACACTGCAAAAGCTCTAAAGCCAGCGTCATTTTCTCAACAATCTTCGTTTGACAGAATCCATTTGGCGTCTCTTAGAGTAGGCCCTTACTCGCTTAGTTCTGCCGGGTTACCATTGAAGGCAATCAGATTTGGAGTGCCAGGACCCGTGTCATTCACCTTGTCCGGGGTGGCGAGCTGGAGGATGCGGTCTCGCACAGCCTTCGGCGTCGTCAGGTTCTCTCTCGCCATGAGGTACGCCGCCAGACCTGCCACATGCGGAGTAGCCATGCTCGTACCAGAAAGATTAGCGTAGTCCGAATCGTTTCCGTTGAATGAGCTCCTGACGTCGGCTCCGGGGGCGAAGATGTCCACGCAGGTGCCATAGTTCGAAAACCACGCGCGGAGATCGTTCGAGTCTGAAGCTGCAACCGTGATGGCATCGGGCGCAGAAGCGGGCGAGGTAGTGCACGCGTCGGTATTGCTGTTACCCGCTGCAACTACAACCGTCATTCCCGCGGAAATGGCGTTTTGGACTGCAACAAAGGGTATTAATAATCACTCTTCCACGAGAAATCAGTAACAGAGTCCCTGAGAGAAGGAACGAATCCAGGTAGGGGATTTATGCTATATGCCGCCAGGGCGGAAAGGTGTTGGTTTTGCCATTACTCACTTGCGTCGTTCACTGTCTTATCGACTCCGGATCCCAATGACGCGTTAACCACAGAACGGCTTATACTGCTAGCGTTTTGAGCATGTTGGACCGCTGCTTGAGTCAATGGTACGCTTACTTTAGGGCGTTACTGGCAAGCGATACTCACCCCAGTCGAGACCCGCGATAAAAGCACTGACGAGGCCGTAGCCCTCTGCATTGAAGATTTTAACGGCGATTGCTAAGCTTGTCTTACTAACTCCCGTCGATTTTCCGATAATCGTACCGGTAACATGGGTGCCGTGGCCCAGTTCGTCTTCGTCCTAACTCGACTTGTCAGTGTCTCTCTCTAACCCGTTACATAGAATGACATACCGGACTATCGTCTACAAAGTTTGCCCCCCAGCTAGTACGGTTCCCAAACTCCTGACGTGGGTGAGTTCTCATAAAACAGCCTGCCTTGTAGAAGTTTCCGGATTCTTACCTGGTGCGTGATTCTAATACCACTGTCTATCACATAGGCTATGCTTGGTGTACTATTTTGCGGAACTGGAGTACCAACGTATCCATGGAGACTCGGTTCTCGATGAGAAATTCGGCTGAGACCCCAAGGACTGACGTATACTTGGGGTGTCAGAAGTCCTGCTGCTCCAGCATGCCGAGGGACGGATTCATATGGCCGCACAACACTATCATGGGAAACATAGTCGACCTAGTTTCGTTAGTAGGTAGGACCTCCTCGTATTGCAGGTGCTCCGACTGACGAATTCATGGTTTCGAATATCCTGAAGCATTGCTTCATCACATTCAACGTGGTAGGCGTGGAATTCCTCGATGTGAAATTGTCGTACGAAACCTCTCTTACCTCCGGAAAGGTTGAGCGAGGTAGTCTGAACCGACTCGAAATGTGTCTGGACAGCTTGACGGTCAAGGCCCGTTCTCATAACGACAATGTAATTATCAGCAATACTGTCAGGGTCATCTTTGCGGAAGAGGGGCGCTGCGGCCAAAGCCCCCATGGCCAGGGTGGCAAGTGCCAGGATAATAAACTTCATGGCTGTCAAAAAGATCTGCAAGGAATGAGTCTGAAGTTATTGCTGAACTGGCTGAAGGAAAGGGCAAATTGCCAAGGAAAGGAATAGATATGCAGGGCTAACGACTTTGACAAAGAGCAGTGCGGTTTTGATCAATATGATTTGGATGTTGTGAAAGCCATAGCCAGCTTGAGTCGCTTCCTGTTTATAATGTTGCGTGGCCTTCGTTTATCAGGGGCGTGTTATTTTCATGCAGCATTCCATGAAATCATCGCACAATTCACCGCAGCGACCTGGCAACATCACGAAACGAATACACAGGGACCTAGCCTACCCTGTACCTCAAAAGCGTCGGCTAGTCAACTCAGAAAATATTGCCTAGCAATAACCAAATTCCTACTGAGGAGAGCAAACTTAACACAACAAGTTGAAAGCTGATTTTGTAGTAAATTTCGTATAGTGTACCACATATTATATATGGGAATTTTGCAGAAAAACAAATCCGGAGAATGGCTGAAGAAGGTGATCGCAGGATCCGATGTTTTATTGCGAGGAGTATTCATTATTTGCTCAAAATGGCTCTGTGGAAGTTGAGGGGCAGTGATTTGTTTGTACTTCTTTTGGATCATTCTCGCATCTGCCCGCTTCATACCCTCGACATCGAGACATCACAATGAACCTTTAGTTTGCGAGAGAGTCGTGTCGATTTTGAGCTATCCGTCACCTCGATAGATTCAAAGAAAACAATGCTCTTTTTTTCTAGAACGTAGACTTCATCTTGAAGATAGGTAATATTTGTGAGTGGTGCTGGCTGGTTTCTTCTTAATTCCCTGCTTGTGTAATTAGCGAGGTCAGGATTGCGGAGCATCACAGGTGTCACCTAATATCCTATCACATACACGTCGATGACAAACAATTTTGAGAATGAGTCGGGGAGCGCTTCATGATTGTACGTGGATATGGTGTGGCACAGTTTGGAGCACAGCGCGCATAGATGGACAGGGGAGTCATGGATCTATCCACATAGACATTTGGATGAAATCAGGACCAATATAGTATTTCGCCATACCTTGTGAACTCAGCCTTAAATTGTATTGGGTACTTCCTCATTCCTCAGCACCTAGGTGGATCGCAAGTTGGTTGTGCACCTAGAGCAGTTTCGGTTCCACATCGACATTCAGATCTCAGCGGGATGTGAAGAGTGTATTTGTTATGTCTGTAGATATGAGAATAGTAACTAATCGAGACTCATCCACTATAAAAGTTGGCTTGGTAGTGCATGGGATAAACGAAGGGTACTGACTGGTCACGCAAGATTCGAAGACAGCTGATATTCGCTTTCGTCCTGCCTGTCCCTCATGGCACCAAGTCAATAAACAACGGCTGGTTGCTGTCAACGAGTACTCCACATGTCATATTGACGCAGTGTAAGTGTTCAGAGACTGATGCAGTGCCCAGCTACAATATATATGTCTATACCTACACTCTACCCATTTCAAGAGTTCTAGCTAGGCATGCCAGGTAGGTGACTTGGTATAAAAGTTTTAGAGGTGCACGACAGGTAGACCGGCGAGAGAATGATATGCGAGAGCAATGACGATGAACATGTTACCGCTTAGCATGCCTGTGGGTAATCTACAGTATGGACAACAGCACCTATGTAGAGATAAGCAGTGATTCAGAGCCATAGCATTATGGTCTGTGCACCAGTCCACTTAACGCGTCCGTTGTTAGGTAGGGTAGTAGCCCAAGAACCCGCGACGCGTCTCCTCTGTACGGAAGCCGGGGGTGCTTGCATTAGCGTACCAGAGACCTGGAGAGGCGACCTGGAGAGCTCCATCATAAGATCACGGTAGGTAAGTTACATTGATTGCTAACCGACTCTTTTCTTATCATTGTACAATATCTACTGCAAAACATTGCAGATGAAGCATTTGACGTCTGTCGCCATCTTCCAGTATGGCGGGCCCGGCCAAAGAGAAGAAACAACAGTCTCTAACCAGCTTCTTTACTGCGAAGCCTGTTAATGACATCGCTCGCAACTCCCAGAGCGGAACTCAGGCTTCATCCAATGGACACGCTGATGACTCCCCTGATGTTTCCCGTCATGTCTCCCGCAAGCGACCGCTCGAGGTGGACTCTGAAAACGGTAATACCACGCCACTGAAGAAGAAGTCTAAGAGCGCTATCACAGAAGATCAAAGCACAGCTTTCTCGAGTCCCTCCACGAAAAGCCCACCTGCCATTCCCACCCTAAGTAGGCCAACTGCCCGGACGGAACGCTACCTTTACGATGGGTCAGTTCGCCGCGACAGCGAGCCCCTAGTGCCTGGAGACGACCAGCAAGATGATGAACGGGCGAAGAAGAAGAAAGAAGAGCTGCATCGCAGGTTCGTGCAGAAGCTTGGCCGGCCCGACAGCATGGCACAGATCAAACGACGGAACTACCAAATCGATGACGAGACCCAAGCCCTCAATAACGAGGACGCAGAAGACGATGAAGAAGAGGAGACACCACAGCCCTCCAAGTCGAAAAAGAAGGGGGCTAAGACCGGCAAGCTCACGCCAATGGAGATCCAGTTTCTAGATATTAAAAGGAAGCATATGGATACAATCTTGATTGTCGAGGTCGGCTACAAGTTCAAGTTCTTTGGCGAGGATGCCCGAATTGCTGCAAAGGAACTCAGTATAGTGTGCATTCCGGGCAAATTTCGATATGATGAGCACCCCTCAGAAGCCCATCTCGACCGGTTCGCCTCCGCGAGTATCCCCGTCCATCGGCTCCCTGTGCACGCGAAGCGCCTAGTCGCAGCTGGCCACAAAGTTGGAGTCGTCCGTCAGATCGAAACTGCAGCGTTGAAGAAAGTGGGGGATAACAGGAATGCTCCTTTCACGCGAAAGCTTACCAATGTCTACACAAAAGGCACATATGTCGACGAGATAGGGGAGCTCGATCAACAGTCAGACACGAGTACCCCTGCGAGCGGCTATCTCTTGTGCATAACTGAGACAAAAGGGAAGGGGTGGGGCACCGATGAGAAAGTTGATGTCGGTATTATCGCAGTGCAGCCAGCTACAGGCGATATCATATATGACAACTTCGAGGATGGGTTCATGAGAAGTGAAATCGAGACGAGACTGCTCCATATCTCCCCTTGCGAGTTCCTTATCGTAGGCGAGCTCTCCAAGGCAACTGAGAAACTTGTTCAGCACTTGTCCGGCAGTTCTACAAATGTCTTCGGCGATCGGAGTCGTGTCGAACGGATTGATAAGTCCAAAACGATAGCAGCCGAGGCGTATTCGCATGTTGCCCAATTTTACTCCAACAAACTGAAAGAAAACGAAGGGAATGAGCAGGCCTGCGCGCTCTTAGACAAGGTGTTGAAGCTGCCAGAAGCTGTTACTATCTGTCTTTCTTCGATGATCAATCACTTAAAAGAGTATGGCCTTGAACACATATTCGATCTAACCAAGTATTTCCAGTCGTTCAGCGCTCGGCAGCATATGCTTGTCAACGGTACAACGTTGGAAAGCTTAGAGGTGTATCGCAATCAGACCGATCATAGTGAGAAGGGGAGTTTGTTCTGGGCCCTTGACAAGACCTTGACTCGCTTTGGCCGACGACTTCTCCGTAAGTGGGTTGGGCGTCCTTTGCTCGACAAAGAGAGTCTCGAGGAGCGAGTCGCTGCCGTCGAGGAGCTGCTCGAGAATACATCGACTGCTAAGGTTGACCAGTTGGAGCATCTTCTAAAAAATACTAGGACTGATCTTGAGCGGAGTCTGATCCGCATCTACTATGGGAAGTGCACCCGCCCGGAGCTTCTAGCAGTGCTTCAGACTCTACAGAAAATAGCTACAGAGTTTGCTCGTGTACAAGGTCCATCTGATGCCGGGTTCAAGTCAGCCGCAATTAGTAATGCCATCGCGTCCCTACCTCTGATTCTCCCCACCGTACTCTCTTACCTTGAACGCATCAACCCCGAAGCTGCACGAGCAGGCGACAAATATGCCTTCTTCCGAGAAACCGAAGAGACAGACGCCATCACAGATCATAAGCTAGGCATTGCTTCCGTCGAGCAAGAACTTGACGCCCACCGCAAAGTGGCAGCCTCAAAACTTAACAAGAAAACGCCCGTGTCATACGTGATGGTAGCTGGCATCGAATATTTGGTCGAAGTATCCAACACGGACTTGAAACACGTACCCGCGTCTTGGATCAAGATCAGTGGCACCAAGAAGCTCTCTCGCTTCCACACTCCCGAGGTCGTGCGCCTCATCTCAGAGCGGGATCAGCACAAAGAAGCCCTCTCTGCAGCGTG
Source organism: Xylariaceae sp. FL1651 (assembly GCA_025201745.1). Taxonomy (NCBI): domain Eukaryota; kingdom Fungi; phylum Ascomycota; class Sordariomycetes; order Xylariales; family Xylariaceae; species Xylariaceae sp. FL1651. The sequence continues at coordinate 1,291,724 of MU624229.1, forward strand.
CGATGTAGCATTTGCGTCCCTACTCCAATCCATAGCCTCAGATTACCAACCACTCCGCGATGCCGTTTCGTCTCTCGCAACTCTCGACTGTCTCCTCTCGCTTTCAAAAGTGGCGGCTCTACCAGGCTACAGCAAGCCCGTCTTTCTGTCCTCCGATACACCACCTACCATTTCCATAACAGCTGGCCGACATCCCATCGCTGAGCAAACACTCGCCACATCATATATCCCCTTCAGCACGACCCTTGCGTCCCCAACACCTCTCGCGCACTTGATAACCGGCCCAAACATGGGCGGTAAATCCTCCTTCGTACGCGCCGTGGCGCTCCTAGTTCTCCTCGCGCAGATCGGCTCGTTCGTACCAGCCGACTCCCTGACCCTCACATTGGCAGACGCAATCCACACGCGCATGGGCGCGCGCGACAACCTGTTCCGGGGCGAGAGCACCTTCATGGTCGAGGTGTCCGAGACAGCACGGATCCTCCGTTCCGCGACCCCGCGGTCCCTCGTGATACTCGACGAGCTCGGCCGCGGCACCAGCACCCACGACGGCGCGGCCATCGCCCAGGCGGTCCTGCACCACGTCGTCGAGAACACGCGCTGCCTGACGCTATTCATTACGCACTACCAGAGCCTTGCACGTGTGGCCGAGGGCCTCGCTGGGAGATGCACGAACGTGCATATGCGCTTCACTGCTACGAAGAAAAATCAGGGTAGGGAAAACAATAAGATGATCATGGACCGAGAAAGCGAAGATCCAGACGAGGAGCCAGAAAGCGAAGATGCCATCGCTGGCGACGAGGAGATCACATTCTTGTACGAGGTTGGCGAGGGCGTGGCGCATAGGTCGTACGGGCTCAATGTCGCGCGACTGGCGCGCATTCCACGTAGGATTCTTGACGTTGCGGCTAAGAAATCTCGGGAGCTAGAAGATGAGATGAAAAAAAGGAGGTTAGGAGGCGTCGTAAAACTTCTAGCGGATATTCTCGTAAACGGGCCGGATCAACTAGACCACCTTATATCGGGCATTGAACAGTTGTAATATTAATGGCGCCTGTACGGCATTGCAAATTCACTGCTTCTCATATGTGTTACAGGGGCAAGCGTTTATAAGGGAGCGCACCGAATTTTTAATGTAAGCAGAAAGTTATCTAGTGTACATGCTAAAGAGTGCCTGGATTTGATAGATCATGATCTTCTCGGAACCCTCTATGAGAATGCCTAAGATGATGGTCTCCTTGAGCATCCGAATCGTAGCCCATAACCATCAGATCGAAGCATTGAGAATGAAAGAAAAAAGAAAACAACCAAACTGATCCCAACCCACCCTACAAGCTCGGCTACGAAGCATTGTAGAGGTATGTCCATGGGCGTAATGGGTTAGGTTCCACTTGTAACCACTCAAATTCGGTATCTGAAGATGAAGTGTATCATTTGACTATGTTATCAAATGCCTACTTGAGGGTTGAAGTCCGGTGAATGAGAATCCAGCTTTCTATCTTCATCTCGTCCATATTTCCCTCCGATCTCGTGAGATCGGCGAACAAGAAGGATGTTCATAGTGGAATAATTGGAAAGGAAAAGATGATAGACTGAATTGGTATGTCGTCTTCATCGGCTATGTTTATCAAGACCTCTGCCTTGATCAGCAAATATTGCCTAGGTGAACAAAGTTCTGAGGTTGAAGTTTTGCGTAGAGTCCAGTGATTTCATTCCAGGTTCGTACGTAATGAATGTGAATCACTACTTCAGAAAGGATCATGGATCCGGTACAAAACTGTCAGATGGCTTGCTTGGTTCCAGGTCTGCTACTTTTCAAGAAATTCTTATGTCGGTAGTTTAGAAGAGACGAACGGCAATACCCATCTGAAGTTGCCACAAAGTTTCTGTAGACCATATCTGCGTACTGAATTCTTGCTTTTGGGAATTTTATTGAGTTGATGAACGTTAGGTAGACGACGATGCTGACTTAATCTCTAGTCGGCCTCAGAGGAGTTAGCGATAGCTCCATTAAGAAAGACGACACGCCAATCCACGAAATTGACTGACCAAGAGCGGCACTATGGAATGTAAGGAGTTGGGATAGTGCAGCCGAAAACGCCAACGAAAATTGAGGAAATCGAAGTGTTGCAAACCGTAGATCGTATAATCATCGTGGGTAACGTTTGCAAAGAGGCCTTGTGTTACCCACCGACGAAACTGAAACGGATCTAAGGAGCTAAACGAACGGCGAGAGAAGACTTATAGAGGTGACTAAAGGCCACCGCCGAAGTTTACGAGGGTATCATGATCGGTTCGCGCGTATGAACGCGAAAAGTAGCCGCGCGTGATAGAGAACTGTGTTTTCACAAAGGATACTCGTCGCCACCAGACTGATTATGGTGATACGAAGTACCAGTCGCACCAGATATGTGAGTCGAATCATAGGCCGAACCGTTGTTGATAGGTTGAAAGCCTGAAGGAGTCACCGCCTTGGGTTCTTCATCATATGAATAAAGGCGATAACCAAATCCATCTCGCGGCACGTAAAGCGGATTATATGTGCTAGTGTCGATCGAGTCACCCGAAGTGTGAAAATACGGATTAGATGAAGAAGATGGAGATTTCAGAAGGATATGACTGTTCTCCTTGCCGGAGTAGCGTTGAGGAGATTTTTTGAAGCCAGGCGTCGGTGAAGCAAAGGCAGCATTTGTATTACCTGGTCGCAGTGCCAGCCCTGGAAGGCGGTCATGCCTACGAGCTAAGAGTCAGCACACCGCTCATGGTGTCTGACCAATTAGACTCACTGCTGTCGTCGCAAGGCTCTTCCCACGGGAGTGTGAATGCCCACTGGTGTGTGGACGTGCGATCGAAAACCTGCAGTGAAGTCATCAGACACGATCTTGAGATGAGTTCATCGGAAGTCTGCGGACCGTCGTCATCGTTCATCTCACCGCCTTCTCGAAGTGTGTCTGCTTCAGTATGAATCCCGTGGTTATGAAGCGGTAGTTGTGCTTGTCTGTTGGCGGTGGATCTTGTAACTCTTCTGGTTGTTACAGCCGATCGTGCGACGGCCGAAACAGGGGTATCGCGCGACTGTCGAGCAGAGGAACGAGTAGCACGTGCTCTTCGCGTCGGCTGTGTCTGTTGGCGGGATCTAGCATTAGATCGACGTTTCACTGAGGCATAGGAAGATTTTGCTTGGTTAACTCGACGCTTGACTTGTGTTCCATCAAAACCTGCGTCATCCTCGTCCTGTAAACCCTGTCAGTTTAACTGGCTAATGAAGTATCTTAACTCGACTCACCATGCTCCCATCAATCGACGGCTCATCGTATACATCTCTCGTTCGCTGATAATCAAGGTTGGTATCCAGAACCTCCTCGACTCTAGTCACCAACTCAGAATTCGCTTCTAGTTTCCGGAGTACGGCGGGGTCTTTCTTCTGATTTCTCATACGCCTATCCTTCTCAGTCGCGGAATCGAACCCGGCCATACCCGGGTAGACGACACCTTTAAGGACCAAGGTACCAGTATCGTCCTCGATTGTCTCAGTGGTGTCATCAGATGGAAAGGGGCTATATAGCTCCGAAGGCTCGTACTTGGACGAGTCATCATCTTCTCTGAGGTAATCCTGGAATTGGCCACTAATGTTGCCGGAGTAGTGATTTGGGTCGCTCGGGAACAGAGATTCAGGCTGCCAAATGTATGGCGCGTGAGCAGGTTGGTAAGCCGGGCCAGGCTGTCCCTCGTCGTCATCTGATTCGAATTTGACTACATCGTCATCAATTCCTCCGTGCTGAATCTCGAGCCTCTGTATTTTTATAATTAGATCATTGCAATCTGGGCAGTGCCAAAGTACAGATAAGAGAGGAGTCCAAGTTACTTACGCTGCTACCTCGACTCCGGCGACTTGAGCGACCACCACGATTACCTCGACGTGGAACCATTGAATCACTCCCAAGACTCAACGTGGTCTGGCTTCGTTGTTGGCGATTGCCCCTTTGTTCCCTTGCATTCATTCGTGCTCGAAGTAATGCACTAATGTTGTTTTGTTTGTACCAAGCTTCAAATTCTGCAAGGGCTAGTGCAGCATTCTCATCAACATCACGGGATAGCGTCAACTGAAATAGGTTGTGGAGGTGGCCCTTGGAGCTAATGTGGGTCAACAGATGCGAAAGATCTGAGAAGTGCGAGTTCTTTGGGCAGATGAAACAGATGAGGGGAATTGTCTCTGTTCGTGACGGAGTAGGCTCGTCCTGTGGACTTTGGGCGCTGCCCTGGTATTGGTACGCTGAACTCATATTGCCAATTATTGTGTCCGAGAACCCAGTTATAGTTAGCTCTAATAAAAAAACCAGAGCTCCTCACAGGCCGGGTGCAGGGTGGTTTTGTTGAAGCTGAGTAAACAAGCCGGGGTTGCCAATTCCAGATGATTTGATTACAGGACCGTAGCTGATCCCAGTTGTATATGGCATGCGTAGTCCTACAAATCATTAGCATGCTAACAAATAGAAGAAATGAGAGGCAAAGTTCGAAGTCAGACTGACTGTAACACAAACACAATACTATTTGTTCTTGAATTGGCTTGTTGTTAGCTAGATGCGACTCAAACTCGTTATGAATCAAGCATCCAGAGTAAGAGGCAATCTGCTCCGGTGGCAAGAGACCAGATCCGAAAAGTACCCAGATCCTATATGTTCAGGTCCGCAAAAAGCCAGGCATGTATGAAATCTGAGGAAATTCAAGAAAGGAGATCCTTTAATCTTCAGGGGAGCCAACACCAAATTGCAATCAGGCCTCGAGGTGATTTCAGTTCGGAAGACCGAGTCTTTAGAGTGTCAAGTACTCTGTGAAGACAATGGAGAATGCCGGGAGACGTGAGAACGAAGTTTGCCGCAGTTGGAGGCACAGATTCCGTGTACAAGGCACTGAGCGTTGATCAATCAGCCCTCTGTTCGGAGATTTGAATATTCTGAACTATCACCCTTGTTAGTTAGTGTCAGTTAGTCCGTTACAGTATATCACGAGTTATGCACTGCGATTAGTATCTGATCTACTAAGCAAGTTGAGGCAAGTGAGAAGTCGTAACGAAATTGGAGAAATCTTTGAGTTGATATGTGAACGAAGCAGTACGAAACATTAAACAAGAGGAGGCTGTAGAGTAACTAAGGATTATGGGATGAGTGGAATTTCATGTAAAGGGTGTGTCATCGGTGGCTAGAAGAAGGCAGAGCCAGGAGTGCTGTGTTAGATCAAATACACCGCGAGTTGGCAGGATCAGGTTGAGAGCTTGTGTAGTGAATGGTGTTAGGAGTTCTGGAACCACTCATCATAGAAAGAGGTGGCAGCATGGATGGAGATGCGACAGAGCATCATTGGGTTGTAAAGAGTGCGAAATAAACATGTAATGACTATTTGCGAGTAGGGGATCCTATCATATTAAGCTCACGAATGAGGGTTCGAGGGTTGAGGGTTGGTCATTGGCATTATCTTTGCCATAAACATAGTAAATGCCGAGAAGGGGTAAGAAGTTCAATAGCAGCACAAATTGGTGACCAAGATATCAACATACCTCAAAGAAGGCCACTGTGAGGTCAAATATCAGTCCGAGAAGGTGGATATGGAAAAAGAACACTCTAAGAGAGAATCGAAGAAGAGTCACGATCGTGGTGGCTGTTGACCATGGTGCAGTGTGGTGAAGTGATAGTCGAGAAAGCGTGGATGCGGGTGAATGAGAAGAGTGAGAGCTAGTGATTTGAAAAATTCGGGAAAGAGACACGGAAGAATCGTGCCTTCTTTATCTATACTTGTGAGGGGGTGCTTGCCTTTGACGTTTTGCGGATACCGCATAGGAGTCGGCGAAGAAAATGCTTAGGTACCCAAGTACCATCCAGCACACCTGATTCAAGTGAGTCGGCGTCACGAAATATAGCAATCTAGTTTCGACATGTACATGAAGTGGTAGATAGACCATCTGCTCGAGGTAAGTCGGCGATGTGAGATGAGACAAGGGCTTGAGGCATCTCATGCATCCATTCACCTCATACGTCCCTCCACCTCGTGCGTCTGCTCATCTCATGCGTCTATTTCACATAAGCAGTTGGCCAAGGTAAAGTAAGTACCCCTAGGCACTTAATCTATATGCCGCAATTGAATCAGCAACGCACGTCAAATATCTACTTTTTACAGCCATACATGACTATCAGTAAGACAGATGACAACAAGGTAGGTAGTAGTACGTAGGCATAACTTCACTAGAAGGTTTGTTTGGTGTAGGACTGTTGATGACATTGATGGCAGATTCCTTAACCACTGTCACTATTTTTAATAAAATAAAATAAAATAAAAATACTAAGCACCTACTTAGGTAGCTTAAGCATAAGTCAGTGGCAAGGATAACTAGCCTCAGCTTGCTCTTCATCAATTGCCCTGATACAGTAAGGTTCACGTGAAACTCAATATAAATCTGAATGTAAGAGCTGGAAAAGCCGGGTCTGTAACTGCGACCTCGTGTCCAACATCCAAACCCAGGTCATCCTTGAGTGTCTTTTCCAAGTTCGGTCGTGTCTGTTCCTCAATACTAGGGGGAAACTGCATGTAGAGTGTCTTCCCTTCAGCCCGTATTGATGGCTTCTTTAGCTGCAAGTCCGGCTTCAGGGCAAAAGAATCTAGAAGTTCGCTCAAGGTCATGTTGGGATCCACCTGTAGGGGTTTCGCAACTTCTCCACAAACTGCGCAGTCAGGCTTTTTTTCGTACTTGAAAGTCGTCGTGTAGATACTATCGTCTCCTGAGTACATCATATAGCTTTCTTCAAAACCAAGAGCGGGCGCAGCAGTTGTGGCGATTTTTAGTGCTTCGTTGCAGCAGCTGGCGGCAATGATGGCGTTGGTCGACGCAATGGCGGGGATGATGTTCTTCACGACTCCCTGGGTAAGCGAGTAGGTTACTCCGGCGATCCCAAACTCCTGGGCTCGCGCCGATGCCTTCTGATATAACCAAGTGATATGCTCTGGGTCGTCCTTATCCAGGTTCGGAAACGGTTTCTCTTGGTCCCATGCGATAATGTGAGCCCACTCGATGCAATGCTCCGGTTGCCGAGGGATCGTAGCTAGAGTGCACAGAGGAACTGCAGCTCTCGGCGTGTAGAGATCTAGCTGACACTCGATACACGGAGTTAAAGTTGGGAATATGACACGAGTTTGGCCCTTGAAACCTAAGCCCTGGTCAGGAAGCTCCTAAGACGGTGCATCGCCATGCTCACCTTCAGTGCCACCATCGATTAATGGCTTCAGCGAATCTTGATTGTCCATGTCAACCATGTTAACCAGAGTTGCATTAATCCAGCGTCTCGCCTCGATACTGTCCAGGCCACAAACAACAATCTGAAACTGCATATAAAAGTCTTCGTCAAAGTCTTGTATACGACAGTTATGTGGTGTGATCTTAACGCCCTTAACTCTTCTCTCAACAAACGCTGCGGCGACTTCTGCCTTATATTTTCCTACGTCGTCTTTACGGAAAAGGAACTGTCGATTAAGGTTGGATATGTCAATAGTGTCTGGGGAAAGCGTGTAAAAGTTAGCTCGAGTCAACAAAGTCTAGAAACCGAACCAACCGACATACCCATATCAATAACGTGAATGTTTTTGAATCCCGAGAGTGCCAGGTTCTTAAGAATTTCGCAGCCCAAGCCACCAGCCCCTATCACCAATATCTTGGCTTGGTCCAGTGCTTCCAAAGCTTCTTCGCTAACATCGGACTCTGGGTTAAAGGGGCCGGGATTTCTTCGTATCCGGTCTAAGTACTGCCATCGCGTCGTCGCATTGCTGCCTGCCATTGTTCGTGGGACTGGCGCATATGCGAAAATCAAATGTGTTCTGGGGGACCGAAGTTCTAGTATTAGTATACTATAAAGCTAACTTCCAGCTAGTGGTGGACAGAAAGAGACACGAGGACGAGAACGAGGATAGAACACGAAATGGCAGCAGGCGTTAGAGTTACTGGTACGGCTGGCCTTGGAGGGGCAGTTAGCATCGTTGCAGTTATACGGAGCTCCTTATCTCTTATCGTCTATCCATGCATTTTGAGAAATGAACATGACATTCAATATAACAAGCATTTTATTTGAGAACCGAGGTACAAATACACGTTAAACAGTGCCAGAAACCATATTTTTATTATGTTGTAATGCAGTCGAGATTTTCACTTTGCTTAGTAGTGCATCGAGAACAGAAACTGACCATGATGATGAAATAGATCATTCTTATGTAGGGAGGCTCCTCATCGCTTTGAAAGTTCAATGTTATACCTCGAAAGCCCCATCAGCGAATAGTTGCATATGATTAGTTACGTAATTGAATGGAAGCTGGATAGTTTGGGCATATGCACTTAACAGAGCTAGAATAATGTACGCTGAGTGCATACCATACTTAGCCAAACTGTGCACCCTCATTTGACATCACCCTTTATTTGAAGCATTAATTATTATTACAACAGCGGCAGACTATAAGGCACCATTTACGAGCAGATATATGCCGTTTCATTATGCTCATTATCCAATAAAGGTGGCATGGAATTCTGTTCGTATGGACGTGGCAAAGGCCAACTTAACTGAAGCATGCAGGCTACCTATACCTCGACGATCTACAACAGCTGTATTAGCAGCCCAGAAAGGGCCAAACTATTTCGCATGAAATCATGGCAGATTTCTTCACCCCTGTGAGCCAGATTTATCGAAAGGCGAACAAATCCGATGAACTATTAAGCCTTTCAAAAATTGCCGGGCATGCAAAGGAACCACAGGCCAGGTTTAAGGGTGCATCGCCTGAAGAGGCATTAGAAGCCATCAGAAACCAACCCAGTTTCGAAACGCTTCGCGCCATTCTAAAATACCTGGATAAAGGTGGCAAAGACAGCCACGAGTTCAATATACGAGCACCTGCACCACTGAATGCGCAGATCATTCATGTTCTCGTTACAGAGATAGTGCCAAATTACTGGGCTACTCTACAAGAGTCTACCGACAAGAGCGACCTTAGAGTCCTCCTGAACTGTCTGCGGAGCCTAGCTGGTATCAGCGCTGCCCTTACACGTCTACGGACCCTGATATTCGAAGCCCGGTCAGAGCCGAAGGATCCGAAAATTCTGAAGAACTCTCATGTTATCTTCAGTCTCTCCTATACTTTAAATCTGTTGGCAGCTCTACTTGAGGATGATAGGGAAGTGATGCACATCTGGAGCGATATTGCCTCGCTAGGGAATATAGCTCAGATCCGGCCTCTGCGACAAGACTTTGTTTCGCTGTTAACAAGTGGGAAAATCATCTCAATATCTGCAGAAGCCGCGGACATCTGCCGACAGGCCGGCCAAACTAAAGAGTCTCCCTGGGTGGCCGATAGCAAGATTTACCTTGGCTGGCTTGCTCGTAACCTTGTCCAAATGGTCAAATCCAATATCAGCGAAGAAGACCTCGGTCTGTGTGCTGAGATTGGTACACGGGCAATGAGGCTTGGACACACCGGTATGTCTCAATTCTGCTTTACAACGCATTTACTGAACTGTGTGTCTAGAGATTCTCGTAAGAGAGCTATTCGCCAAGCTACTACTACCAGACGACGCCGGTCGTGGAGCATTCAGCAAGCTAGTTGGCGCCTATCCTCCCTCTGAGCAACGAAAAGTTCTCCTTGTACTCTTGAAGCTACTATCAGATCTTTATCTCAACTCCGTAGATATTAGCGAGTCAGATGAGGATTATCCTACCATTTCTGCGGCAGTGGGAGTTCTTCAGTCAGTTATTGCCAATAACGATAACCAGCGCAACCATCTCGTCGCTTGGCTTACAAGTGCGTCTGGGGCAGGAATTGGAGAAGGCTGCGGTATCAGACGGGCTGTAGTCGCCGCACTTTCTGACCACAAAGAGTCTATCTCGACAGTCCTTGAAAAGAGCCTTACTCAATTCGGAGATCAGTTGTATATCAAGCATGCTCCGATATTACAGCAAGAAGGCAAGCCATGTCGGGACCCAGAATCATGACTCAATAGCTAACAGCAAATATAGCGCACGCCCAAGTCCTACTCCTAAGCGCTGGATATCTTCACAGGGTTGCACCAATAAAGCTCACCGTCCTTATGCGGTCGAGTACATATCTCAATACAATATCCAATCGACTCGCTGTATCACAAAACCGAGCACGCTTTCTAGGAATGGTAATAGGCGAAGCGCTATCTGCACTAGTCCATGGAAAAGAGACGAAACTCGACTTCAAGATGGATGAAATGAGCACAGAGGAGGCAGACTGGTACAAGTCTTTGGTTCAAACATCTGACAAGGCCGGACCTCTAGACCCTTTGAGGGCGTCCCTTCCCTCGTCTAAGGCTAAAGTTTCCGATAAGACGACTAAGCCGGCAAAGAAACCAACACCACTAAGACCTAGTAAAGTTCCACAGAAAACAGGTTTCGTTATCGAAGAGGTGGAAGATGATGGTGGAGAGCAAGAAGACCTCGATTTAGTACCCTACGCGAAACCCGATTCCGATACGGAGGATTCTGACGATGATCCCACACTTATTAACCGGGACAAACCCAAAGCACCAGTCTACATCAGAGACCTTATAAGTTACATTCGAGACACAGAAAACTATGATAAGCAAAAGCTGGCCCTAACAACAGCTCCCACCCTGATTCGTCGGAAGGCGAACTACGGGACCGAGGTTGTTTCTCATGCTGAAGAGCTGGCATCACTCCTCGTTGGCTTACAAGACAAGTACGAGCTTGAAAGGTTCCACGATCTCCGTCTCCAAGGTATGGTGGCCATTGTTGTGGCGCAGCCAAAGAAGATGGCTCCGTGGTTCGCCAAGACCTTCTTCGATGGCGACTATTCGCTTTCTCAACGCGCGGCCATTCTCGTTGTACTGGGCCTCAGCGGCCGGGAGATAGCTGGATTTGAGACCTCTGAATATGCGTCAGCTGCGCAGTTTCCATCCAAGCTCCTACCAGGCAAAATTGAGAAGCATTACGTCCCAGCTGCATCCGCAAAAAATAGACTCCAAACGGGTGCCAACCTCAAAGCGCTGCCCTCGAACGCTCTCGATAATCTCGCGCAATCCCTATCACAAACATTCCTAGCGCCTCTAGCCGCCGAAGCAGCAGATGCCGTAACTGGCCCCGATGCCCTCAAACTCTCGTCTTTCACGTCACGTCTCCAGCAGTCCCGAAGCACAGCTCAGAACAGCACAAAATCTAAACCTAAGCCTCGCGGCATCAGCTCAATACCCAACACGACGGCCTCTTTGATCTCGACTTCCTTCTTCTTCCCACTAACCTCACGGTTCCAAGCCGCGATGCGAAGCTCCGCAAGTAAGATCATCTTCCAGCCGTATCTCCTCGCACTTTATCTTAAGACTCTCGCATTACTCATTCACGCGGCGGGGCCCTCGACGCTCGCGCTGCCGCAGATGACGGCTGAACTGTGGGACTTGGTGCTCGGGGTGCGCGGGCGATGTCTAGGCTCCAATGTTACCGACGGCGAGGGCGAGGGCGACTTGGCCGTGACCCATGCCGTACTTCTTGCCCTCGCAGCCCTCCTAGATGTCAATGAAGGCGACTTGCGTGGGTTGTGCGAGAGGCATGGGCGCGAGGTCGTCGAGAGCATGGAGTGGGTTGGCGCCGTGTTCCACAACACGCGTGGTGGTGACGGTGGAGGTGAGGAAAACGATGTCAAGATGCTGGCTGCAGGCGTGCTTATACGGCTGCGCGAGGCCGTAGATAAATATCAGGCTGTGCTGATGGGAGACCTTATTGGATTTACGTAAGATATGTGTGGTGTATATACTACAAAGAAACCAATTTGCCTAGCGCTAAGAGACAGCTAGTCATCTGATATTCATCAAAAGCCGAGTCGTCTGTATGTACGTGAGCATCTAGAAATAATGAGTTACACTGCGTAATTATGGCCCTTCTATTACTTTGAGTTCCTAGTATGGTTTGAGTCTCGGCCTCTGCTCTACACCTTGTGCTGCTCACGGGCTCCTCAGCCATTATTGAACGGATCATTGAGTTCACAAGCAATAGCCAAAACAAGGACAGAAAATCAACATATAAATGTCTCCTATTTCAAAGTGACATTATCAGCCCAGCTTCGGATGACTCAGACGCCTTTGTTCTTTCAAATGGCTATCCTGTGGCTTCCGAAACACCACACCTGAATACATCGCCTTGTTTGCTTCATGATTTGCGTAAGCTGCAACACTTTTGTTATATAGAGCAGTATAAAATCATGAAACAAGTATCCTATCTATTTTCTACTCCTTAAACCGCATCAATCACATTCTCTATCCTATTGCGAAAGATTAGTACAGTTTTGTAACATAAGCCGACAGATATCTTGTGGACCGGAAATTGAGGTTATTGACCAGCCGTTGTTCCTCGCAAGAGTAGCATATGAATAAGCCCAGGGTTTGAGAGATAGTCTGGCTGGTCCCTACTGCCATCTGTGCTTAGTTGAGTTTCTCTCGTGCCTCTTGTTTCTCTCGCTAGATAGAACGCAAAGTCTTTAACTCGATCAATATCTGTTCTCGTATCACCCCTGCGACCTGCAGTACCCAATCCTGGGCGCCAGGATGTGGTTGAAGCCTCGGTGGATAGTTCAGTATTATCGCAGTGGGCAGCTCCATATCCTCCATACCCTCTTGTAATGATATTGGCCGCGAGTAAAGAGCGGATCCAGTCACGATCATTGGGTTCAGCGTCGAGTACGCTGATAGCCATCCCTGTTGGCAATCGTTAGTTATGATACAGCGCTTGCGGGTATGTATACCCAATTTGTGTCAGTCAATGTGACGAGTGAATGAAATATGCGTAATGTGTATCGTACCTATCGGGAACATGTACAGGAAGTTCGCTTCCTCCCCAGTGCCGTGGCAACGACTCTGCCATTCAAATGCTCGGCATATCTCCACTGGGGAATCCAGAGTTAGTGTCTACTTCAATAGGATAATTCGGACATCGAACAAAGTCCAAATTATTACGCAGTACTTTCAGAGATGGGAGCACAGGGCCGCTTACTGGCAGGATCGCGCACTGATGCGGCTGATCCAGGTCGCCGAAGGGGCCAGAACGAGGCACCTAGAAAGACTCAGTATCACATTCACCATTCGGATTGTTTTTTGCACTCGGTTTAAGGCTGAAGCGACTTGAATTTTTGACAATCGCCCAGCTTATTCGTTGCTGAGGAACCCAGCCAGAACGCTGTGAAACAGCATAAGAAACCAAGTGTTTTTACGTACTGGTATGCAAAATTAGCATAAGTCTTTGACGAAAATTGTAAAAGATTTGAACAAGAAAGCTATATTAGCCAAAATAATCAGAAAGCAAAGCTTCAGCCTACTTACCAGTCTGTCAATTTCGTCGGGGGTGCACCGAAATTGAATGCAGCTGTTACGAAGCGTACACTAGTGTCCAACACTATGTATGCTCTCGTGGTATCGGGGCTATAGATACTTAAAGTATAACCGAGGATACCCTTAGGTTTATGTTCAGAGTATACGTCAAAAGATAATATTGCGGGCAATAAGAACAATAGTATCTTAAATTAACTGCTTTGTAAAAAATGTTCTTTTATAGTTATTTTTAAGAACTAATTATAAATATAAGTTAAATAGTAATAAATAAATAACTAGCTATACAAAAAATCCCTTCTTTTTTATACTATTTTTTTATTTTTATATTTTTTTATAATTTTGCTCGTATTTTTTAATAAAATGCCTAAATTATGTTTTTTTAAATCTATATAATTTAAATAATCTATAAATTACTTAAATTACTTAAATTATTTATAGTTACGTAACTGCGTACTATTACGTTTTTGCTTTGCTAAAAGTTTTTCTTTTTATAATCTTTTTTTTAAGCTATAGTTTTACTATTAGTTCGTAATACTATTTTTTTTTTTTTAGTTTTATTATTTTAATAAAAACTAACTAGTTTTTTGTTAAGTTTTTAATATTATTTTAATAAGTTTTTTTTTTATTTTTTATTATAGCAAGTCGTGTTTAAAAAAAACGTAATCGTTTTCGTTTTTGTTAACGCAAAAGTTGCAAAACTCGTTTTAAATATATTTAGCAAAATAATATAAAAATTTCCGCTTATTTTTATTATTTATTTAATAATATTATTTATTTTCGTATTAACTATATTTTTAGTTATTATAATTATATTTGTTTTTAGCATATTTATAACGCGTTTTTTTTTTTAATATTTAATTTTTAAAATATTATAAATAAATATATTCGTTTAACCGTTCGCCGTAAAATTAAAAAAAAAAAAACTACTAAAAGCTTAAAAAAAACTAAAAAAACGTATCGAAAAAAAACAAAAACGTTAACGAAACGACTTTTAAAAACTATCGAATCGTTTAAGTATAATTTGTCGTTTATAATAATAAAAAAAATTCTTTCGTAAACGCAGGCTTAAAATTTTTTTAAAAAAAAAGCGCTTAAACGAAAAAAAGCGAGCAAACGGTTTTCTTTTTTTCGATTAAAATAAGTTTAATTTTTCCGTAATCGACCCCGTTTTTTTAATTTCGGTCGATTAAAATATTATCGGTAAAAATCTTCAATAAAATTTTTTACGTTCGTAAAATGCTTTTTTAGTTTTTATATAGTTTTAGCGTACGTATAGCTTTTTTATTTAATAAAATATTTAAACTTTTTTTTATTTTGTCGTAAATTTAGGATTTTTTTTATTTTATAAATATTTTTATTTTTATTTACTTTTAGCTAAATTTTAAACGCAGTATTTAAATACGTTTTAATTAATAATAATATATAAAAAATTAGTTAAATAATTATAATATTTAATAGCTTTAGTTTATATATTATTAGTAATATAATTTTTTCGATTTTAAAAAGTTCGATATTTTTAAAATCGAGTTTTTTATTATTACGTTTTGTTTAAATATTACGTTTTAAAAAATAAACTTTATTTTTTTTTTTAAAAATTAGTTTTAATAATCTACTTTTATTGTAATATTTTTTTATTTTTCGTTAAACGAATGTAAATTTTTTTTATAACTATTTCTATAATCTTAACAATTTTTTTGCTTAAATTTTTACTGCTAACGCAATAATACTGTTAATATAATATCGTTATATATTTATATTGTATTTATAATTTATTTTAAATAATAATATTTTTATCGTTTTGTTTATTAAACTATTATACGCTAATTTTACGTTTAATAATAATTTTATTTAATTATTTTAATTTTAATTAATATAATAACGTAAATATTATTTTAGTGTTTAATTTAGTTTTTTTATTTAATTATTTATCTATAAATAATATACCGTAAACATTTTATATTTAATTTTTAAAGTTTTAATAAATAACTGCTAAAATTTAAATATTATTATTTTGCTTTTATCGGTAATAATTATTTTTAAATAACTATATTTATTAAAAATATATTTTATTATTGCGTAAGCTAAATTTTCCGTTAAGCTTACTTTTTTATAAAATATAAAATATATATATTTTATAAACTTATTTACTATAACTATAATAAAATTAAACTTTACTTTTATTATAAGTTTTTTTAATTTTAATAGTTTAATTATATAGTTAAATGTTATCGTTTTTTATATTTAGTTTAAAATTAATATTAATATTAAATTTTTATATAGTTTATGTTTTATTATTTTAAATTTTTTGCATAAATTACATTTTATAATAACTTTTTTTACTATTATTAATATTTTAAAAAAATCGTAATTTTTTCGTAGTTTACTAAATATTTTAAATATTTTTTAATGTTTTAAAAATAAATATTTATATATTTTTTTAATTAATTTATACTAATATATTTTTAATATATATAATTTATCGTTATAATATTAACTAATTAGTTTATTCGATTTTTATAGTATTTTTTAAATCTTTTTATTTTATTTTTTATATTTTATTTACATAAAATTTATAAATAAATTTCTATTTATGTTTTCGTATAGTAATATTTAGCTTTTTAGTAATATTTTTTATTTATAGTTACTTTTTTAGCTAAAAATGTTTGCTTTATCGTTTTTTTTGTTTTTAATATAAATAATTCGGAAATTAAACTATAACAAAAATTCTGCTTATCGTATTTATCGCTTATTTAATATTTTAATAGTTATAAACGTTATAAAATTTTTATAGTTTAAATAAACTTTTACTAATACTATAATGTTATTTAAATAATATTTTTATTATTTAAATGTTTCGATTATTGCTATAAGTTTTTTATTATAAATTTAATAGTTTAGTTTAAGTTTTAAAAACTTTTTCGAAAAAAATGCTATTAAATATAGTTTACCGTTTTCGTTTCGTTAAACTAATTATTTTTTTATAGCATAATTATTTACGTTGATTTTTATTTTATATTTTTTGTTTAAATTAAATAATTTAAATACCGGATCGTTTAAAATCGCATTTTTAAATATATCGAACGCTTTTTGCTTTTTTTTCGTTTATTAAAAAAGCTTATCTTTTTTAATAAAATTTGTAAAAAGCGCTGCGATTTTTTTAAAATTTTTAATAAATATACGTACGTAGTTTGTAAATTTTACAAACAATCGTACATTTTTAATATTTTTTAGTACAGGCTAGTTTTTTATTACTTTTTATTTAAACTGTTAAATTTGTACTTTTTTTAAAAATATTATATATTTTAAAAAATCTATTTGCTATTTATAAAACTTACTTTTTTTTAAATATATTTTTAACTTTACTTTTTATAACGCTTAAAGCATTTATTACATATATTTTTTATATTTTTCGAATATTTTTAAATAAATTAAAATATTATTTAAATATACTATTACAAATTTGTCGACAAATTTACGTAATATATTTATAATTATTAATTAAAATATTGCTAATACGTTAATAAAGCTAAAATTTATTACTAAAAACTTATATAATTTATATTTTATAATAAACGCTATTTTTTATTCGTCGCTTTTTTTAATTTTAATATAATAGTAGGCTTTTAAAATATCGAATGTTGTAAATTTTTATGCTTTTTTTAAACGGTTTTTTAAATCGTTTATTTATAATATAAGTCTGCTATTTTTAATAATAATAAAGTTAAAATATCGCCAATTTTTGCAATTTTTCTATTTTCGTTTGCTATTTTTTTTTAGCTTTTTTAGTATTTATAATATCGGTATTATTGCCGATAACTTAAAATGTCGTATAAACTTTTTTTTTAAATTTTTATTAAAATATTTTCGTAGTTTTTTAAATTGTTTTTTATTTAACCTATATAATTTAAAAGCTTTAAAATGCGTTTTTTTTTTTAAATTAATCGCATAATTATATTTATTAAACTTTAATAGCTTTGTTTTTTTACTATATTTTTCTATAAACAAACTTTTAAATTTAGCGTACTTTTTTAATACTTCGATTGTAAATTTTTTATTAACTTATTGTAATACTTTGTTTTGTATTTTATTTAACTATTTAAATTTATATATAGCTCGTATTTAAAATTTTGCAAAAGCTAAGTTTTTTTTTAGTTTAATTATTTTAGGCAAATTTTACTAAAAACGGCTAATTTTTTAGTCTATTTTAAAATTACTTTTTCGTAATTAAGTTAACTTTAATATTATATCGTATAATATTTTTATAATATCGAGCTTAAAACGTTTTAAATAATTTTAAATAATTACTAAAAGTTTTACAATTTTCCGTATAATTTTTCCGTTATTATAATTTATAGTTTTTTTATCGAAAGTCGTAAATATATAAAGTTTTTTTTTTTTTTAGTTTATACTAAGTTTAATTCGTTAACTAAATTCGGGAAAATAAAACTTTTATAAACGCTTATATTAAATAAAGCTTTTAGTTTTTTTTTATTATAAATTACGTTTATTAATATTTATATTTTTTTAAATTACGTTTTTATTTTATATAAAAACTTAAAAATTTCGTAAACTAGCTATTAATTTTATTTTACAGCTATTTTTCGTCGTTTTTTGCTTATTAATAAACTTGTCGTCGGTTTTATTTTTTCGTAAATTTTGCTGCTTTATTATTTTTTTAACGATTTTGGATAAAAAGTAATTTTCGTTAATTTTTTTTTTTAATTTTTTTTTTATTTATTTATACTAAAAAACTTTGTAAAATATATAAATTTTATATTAAATATATTAATATCGTTTTTAAATCGTAAACTTTTTTTTACAATTTTCGGGATATTGTAAATTTTATTTAAATATAATATATCTATAAACTACTTAGTATATTACTACTAGTTTTTTAACTTTGTTTTTTTTATAAAAATATTTAATTTTTATTTTAGCTATTTAGGCTAAAAACTAAAGATTTTTAATTTTTTTTACTATATATTTTTTATATTTATATACTATATAGTTTATTTATAATATTTCGTAATATTTTTTATAACGTAATTATAACCGTTCGTTATTATTTTTAAATATAATACTATTATATAAACGACTAATTAAAATAAAAATATCGAACTTTTTCGTTTTTAAAATATTTATGCCTGCTTTAATTATTATATTTCGGTATTTTTTATAATACCGTAAAAACTATTATTTTAATTTAGTATTAAATTTTTGTTTTATTCTTTTTTTAATTAGATTTATTATTTTTTGTTTTAAGCAAAATTTATTTTTTTATATACGCGAGCAAATTTATCTTCGAGTTATCTTTTTTTATACTAATTAATTTAACTATTCGTTTTTAGTTTAGTAATCGTAAGTTTTGTAAAAATATTATAAATTATTGTTTAAACATTTTTTTTTTTTGGCTAATTTTTTCTATATATTATTTTATTTTTAATATTTCGATATACGTATTAATTTGCTTTTATTTATCGTATATTTAATATTAATACTGCTTTGTCGATTAAAAAATATACGTAGTTTTAAAAATACTTTTTATTATTTTTTAGTTCGTAAAATTCGTTATTTTAATTTTTTTTAGCTAAGTTAAAGCTTTTTTGTTTTTTGTTTTTTTACTTAGGTTTTAGCTATTTATTTTAGGTTTACGCGTTTTTTTATTTATTTAACGCAATAGTTATTTAGTGTTATAATTTTTGCTAAATTTGTTTTATAATTATTTTTATAACTTTAAGTTTTTATTTTAAAATTTATATTATTTTTACTAAACCGCGTTTTAAACGTACTGTTTTATTAAATTGTATTTTTTTTTTTAAACTGTTAGTAGTTTATTTTTTGTTATAAATAGTTTATTTATAAATTTTTTTTATTATTTATGCTAAATATAATTATATAATTAATTAGTTTATTAATATATATACTTTTTTTTATACTATTAGGTTTCCGGTTAATGCTTTATTATTTTGTTTTACGTTTAAAACTTTATCGTTATAATAGGCTTATATTATATTAATTTATTAACTGCTTTTTTTAGTTTTAGATATTTTAATTTTTAGTATTTAAAGGTTTTTGCGTAGCTTTTTTTTGCAATTTTTAACGTAATATCCTAGTTTGTTATAATTATAGCATTTAAAGTTTTTAAACTTTTTTTTTTAATTTTTTCGTTTTTATTATATTGCGCTAAATTTTATTAGTTTTGCGTATATACTATATGTTATAAATTGTTAACGTTTTTTTTTTTAATTAAGCTTATTATTATTGTTATTATTATTTTTTTTATTAAAAAGTTTTCGTCGTTTTTTGTATAGTTTTGTATTAGCTTTAATTACGTTGCTAATATATTTATTAAAATCGTCGGGCTATAGCAATTTGCTAATTTTATTTTTAACTATATTTTTTAACTTTTTATAAAATATTATTATTTTAGTTTAGTCGTTTAAGTTAAAAATAGCTGCGATTTTTTAAAATTTTGTCGTATATACTAATGCCGATCTTGTTTATTTTAATTTTTTTAAATCGTTTTAAACTTATCGTTTTTTTTTAAAATTAATAAACAAATATTTAAATTCGTTTTTAAACGATTTATAATTTTAAAAAATTTTTTATATATTTTCTGGATAATTTTTTATTAGCAAAATCGTTGCTTTAAATAAATATAGTTTAAACTATAATAATACTCGTTTTTTAAACAATCTGGCTATTATATAAATTTTTCCGATTTCGTTATTTTTTTAAAATAAGTCTTTGTAAAAATATAAATACGCCTTAGCTTATGTTAAAAATCTTTTCAGCTTTTTTAACGTATTATTAAACTTTGCTAAATTTAAAAGTTTAAAGTTTTTTGCAGGTTTTTTTTTTACTCCTATAATTATTAATCGATTATTAATTTTATCGACCTCTGCTTTAAAAAGTTAATTCTGTTTTTTTATGTTTAAAATGTTATTTCGTAATTTCTAATTTTGTATTTTAAATTTATCGGCTTTTTTTTCGAGTTTATTAGTTTAATTTATAATTTTGTTAAAAATATTAGCTTATTCGTTTAATTTCTGTTTTAATTTTCGGATTTAGTTATATATTGCTATAATTTTTGCGCAAAATGCAATAATAACGTTTTAAAAACTAAATAATATAATTAACGCTATAATTTAAATATTGCTTTAATTAACCGCTTAACGTAAAATAAAACTATTTAAAATATTATAAAACGTATATTAATATTTAATATTATATATGCTTTCGTAGTATTAAAGCTATAAATATTTAAAATATAACCGAAAATATTTTAGGTTTATATTTAAAATATACGTTAAAAAATAGTATTATAAGCAATAAAAACAATAATATTTTAAATTAACTGTTTTATAAAAAATGTTTTTTTATAGTTATTTTTAAAAACTAATTATAAATATAAATTAAATAGTAATAAATAAATAATTAGCTATATAGGAAATTTTTTTTTTATACTATTTTTTTATCTTTATATCTTTTTATAATCTTATTCGTATTTTCTAATAGAATGCTTAGATCATGTTTTCCTAGATTTATATAATTTAAATGATCTATAGATCACTTAGATCACCTAGATCACTTGCAGTTACGTGACTGCGTGCTGCCACGTTTCTGCCCTGCTAGGGGTTCTTCCCCTCATGGTCCCTCTCCTAGGCCATGGTCCCACTGTTGGTTCGTAACAGCAGCGCTGGATTCAACGTTATTTTCATTAAGAAAATCATAGCTGGCTTGCTTTGCGCATCTCTCGATCACCGAGCTTGCACGAAGCGGCGCAAAGTCGTTCAGCAGAGCAAGCAACCACATCAGCACAGCATTGTAGAGCATAATGCTGTTGAGAGATACAATTTAGCAAGGCTCTAGACAAATTTTCTTCAGAGCTCCCCTAGCACTTTTTTAAAGTCGCTGCTCGCGAGAATCATTCAGGACTAGCCGTTACTGCCCGTGATGTGGATAGTTAAACAAGGTGAGAATTCAAGGGATGTAGAAATAACGTACTCGGCAGCCAATTCACTCCGCGCGAAGCGTAGTCTATCTTGTCTTCTGGTAGTCCCAATTGACCCAAGCTCTCTAGTTGCCAGGTAGTTTGACTTATAGGCGGACTTTTCATCAACGCTAACATCCGTGCCAAATTGAGCTTGCCAGTGCCAACGCCAGCGGTATAGCCGACGCAGATTAGAGCTGATTTGTTCGGAAAGCTGAGATTTTAGTAGGTTTAAGTCAATGGGGCAGCTAATAGGGTTTTTCTCGAATGCCCGACTTGAGCATATCTCTGTATCATTGTTAACTGAGGGTGGGCTGACAACGGGAGCAGCCCCGTAGTGGAGAATAAGACGCCTGTGTTTCTCCAAAAGCCCAGGTATATAGGCAAGTATATCTAGAAGGTAACTTTGCGGCGTTTTGACCTCAGGGCTCAGAGCATATGGGATTGACTGCCAACTGTCACCTTCTAGGAAGGTCGTCCTTTGAGTGATCAGGCCTACAACAACCTATTTTACTTCGTCAGCAAATATTTCACATATAGTCGAAAGAATTATCTCAACGAACCAAGGTCGCCTTTGAAGCCTCAAGCGCATTCAACAGAGGCTGGCGTTGAAAGAATCGGGGACCGCACAGGGCAATGATCTTCGCCAGGCCCTGCACATCTGCCTGCTTGTCAGTTCCCGCGGAGCAGGGCCCAAGGTTCCAAAATTGATTGCAGGGTACTATAACGTACGGAAACTAGTAGCTGCGCGGTCGGTCAAAGTAGACTAAAGCAATGAGATTAATCCTGTAGCTCAATAGGGGTATGGTAGCAACTCACAGCATGCATCATAAGTACTAAGATTGGTACAACGAGTTCACAAGCCTGGGTTTTAGATAGCGTAGATCCGCTCCCTAGCTCTCGAGCGAGATCTTGCAAGCATTTACCGTACTGAACGTAGCTCTGCATTTCTAAATTCGCGACTTTATGGGACTTTCCAAAGGAGAATTGTGCAAGTGCTTGGGCAGAGTTGAACGCGAGCTGGCCAAGCTTCCCCTGAGCGGCTTGAGTGAGCCACTGCGCACCACTACGATGTTTCATGTTAGTGTATGATGTTGAACATGCTCCTTATACAGAGAATAGTCTCGAATTTTTTGAGTCAAGAATATCACGCTTTGCTGAGACAGTATTTTCTGTTTCTTAGAGTTCGGAGTGACAATTGGAGCTGTTACCTACTATCCCCGCCATATGAAGTTCTCGAAGATGGACGCAAAGTAAAATTCCTGCCGAAATGCTTCTAAGCTCATTGGTTGAGGTACTGACGAGCTTTGAACCAGCTGTTGACGGTGGGCGTCTGGAGGGCTTCGTGTCGCTTTTGGCTTGACCAGATTCGTGACAAAAATACTATCTAAGCCTTTGTTGCTCGATGAAGTCTCGGCGAAGGCAAACGTTGATGTATGTCGCCATAGAGTCTCACGGGAGTATCCGAGACACTCAAATCCCCCTTTGCTGCACCGAATACAGCAAGGCTTTGTTTCGTCTGTACACCCTTTAGCGACACGAGTATTGTCTGATTTTTCCTTGAATCGCCTCTTACCGCATTTCACACGTCTCTTTAGGCAAGTTTTGCAGCCTAGCTATCATCAGCCTGGAACTCGATTTAATTAACATTCGTGACGTCGTAAATTGCCTGAATCAAGTCTCTGCTTCGGACACTAGACGAAAATATGAAAGTGAGTGTAGGATGACACAGGAATGATGCCAAGAAACCCACTTGCCTTTACTGCGACCTGGGACACCAACCATCACGATGTGGACTTCACAACAAGTAACGAGATCAGCAGTGCCAATCCAAGATTTCGTGGAATGACTGCCTTCAAGAATTGAATCCTCAGTATTGAAAGAATCGTTTGGATATTTTATATCTACAAACTGTAAGCTTATCATGGTGTGACACGCTATAAGATCAGTCAGCTCGTGAAATGCTTCCGTTTTGGGCCCTGTCGCCGCCCATGCTCGCCCCCCTGAGCGAGCCAGCTGCAATTCCAAGCCAGCCTACTATTAATAGCACACCGTACTTGCACAAATTAGGATAAGCTTTTCTCCCCCTATTCCTATTTTATTTTCTCTAACACACAGCGAGACGAATCTATTGAAGCCCTATTCTGGTTCTCTTATTATAAGCAGCCTTCTTATACCCATCCGTCAAGGAATAAAACTCCAGTTAGGCAAACAAGCCGCAACACATCTGAGATTCATTTCTTTACATGCTTCGAATTGAAAGTTCGTGCTGGCCTGCATGCATACACGAGACCAGAGTAGTTTCCTTCCTAGTCAGACCATACACGGCAAAGTCATCATCACACCCTAGTTTACATTAGAAAAATAATAAATGACTAGCTACTGAGTGCGCATAGATTTGGTGTTCTTTTATAACAGCTCGAGCTGTAAACACAAAAATGCGATGGAGGCACAGTGGCCGGGAACCCATTAATATGGTTTATAAATATCGCAACAGTTCTCTGCTACGTATACATTTGCATTTGTAAAGGGTGCTCATTTTGTCTTCGTGATGTACAGATTGTGTATTCTAGTATGTTTTAAGTGTCTAGGTAATTAACTATGTCAGCTTGTATAAACGATGGTCGTTTTAAAAGAGCACAGCTGTACTATTGTAAGGTTCATATAACACAACCAACTAAAAGCTTGTTTTTATGACTATATATGTATCACTGAGCGAAGGCGAAATATAAGGCGGCACAAATAGCTTTTTTATCTCTTTTCAATACAGATAAACTAAGACCTAGAAGCTCCTCTGTCTGGCACTCCACAGCAATCTTTGTCAAGGGGCGTAAGTATAGCTAGAATTAGACAGAAAAAATATCACAGCTTGGTCATTAAGCAATTCAGGTCTTAATCGTGCTATTCATTAACCTCCAAATCATGCGAGATCTACATACAGAGACATATATACATAACCTAATCAGCCGGGTAACTGTTGCGTAATGGCTTCTTTCTTCTCAAGTTCGCAACGCCATGTAGTACTAAAATTTATATTGAAAATAGGCTTACTGTAACGCTTTCTATGAAATTACAAGCTATGGTACCCCGCAGTCCAGCTTGAGAGAGAGACCAAGTCTAGCCTGCGGAGACCCTTTAGCTGTCGTTATCAAAGCCGCTAAGTATGATAATGATTGACCTGCTGATTGTTGCTGCTATATAATTCTTCTTGGTTGCCTTAGTTAGCGCGCCCAGCACCGCGTGCTTCTCTTTACTGCATCTCCTATGTTTACCAGTACCATCTAGAACACTTCACTTTCACTGCAGCTTTAGTTATTTCTCAAACAAGCAGTCACTTGTCATCAGTTTTTTTCTAAACTCTACGTTCCCTGAAGAGTTTTTCAACCCTCATTTCGATCTTATTCTAGTCTGCAGTTCATTTACTTTCGTCGATTCAAAGCCAAGCTAACGACATCTTTTCTCTCTCTCTCTTTTTTTTTGCACTTTGAGTAAAGAGGATCAAAAAAATTGTTTCTTCCCATCCATACGGCCTTTCTGGCTTGCTTCGCGCTACACGCGAAGATATTGCAAATACTCAAACCTCACGCTTCAAAATCCTGCAATGCCAGCCTTTTTAGGAGAAGAAAAAACGCGTCATCAAACATGAACTTTTCATGGATATCAATATCAACCATCGACTTCATGTCAGTATTCTCAACATAATTGAATAATACGGCTCTAACACTCACCTGCAGAGTCTTAACAAATTCACTATTTAGCTATTGCAACTCATATAAGGTATAAGTCGCAGCGTTCAAGCACTATAATACCTACAGAAGGCTAACTAGTAATTAATCAGGTCCCCTAGACCATCTTGAACAATAGATACAACAACCCAACACAATATGGCGTTTCGAGATGTGTTGTATCGACTAAAAGGCATTAGGGACTAAATCAGGCAGTTTTTCTCTCTCAACACGCAAAGCGACTTAAATTCGTTCATATTACCGAAAAGACACTTGTCTACGTAGATGCGAGTCGCATTTACCTATCCTATAGTAGACACATTTGTGGTGCGACGAAGGTAGGCCATGAGGGAATGGCATATCTGGTTACCAAAGAAATGCTTTTTTCCTCCAACAATGACAACGACTTAAGTGCCTCCCATTGCCCTCCAGGTCCTCCCAGGGACTAGGAGGCCGCCTCTGCTACCGCAGAAGGTCCTGGCGATCCATATCGCCGGTTTCAGTGTAAGTATAACCCTCTCCGTCGGGTCGAAGGCGCCACGAAGTGCTAACGATAGCGGCAAAGCAGTGACCAAGTAGTAAGCTATCGTTCCGCGGGTTCGATAAGGCTAAGTATTGACATCAAGATGGAAGTTATCCATAAACACCACCACCACTACCAACAACATGCCGTAAGTACGCAGTGACTTAGCCGGAGGTAAGAAAGGGAAGCTAACCTGTTAGTCCTACAATTCTGTGTTGCCGTTGTATCCTTTCAATGGCTAACTGGGAGGGAGGGGAGCAGCCTCGCTGTAGTTATACCCCGAGTAAGTAATCTCAGCTCAAAGTATCGGGCTGGTGTCTAGCCGTTGAGATGCAGGTAGCTAATAAGTAATTAGTAGTAATTAACAAGTACCGCCGCTGCAAAGTCAACAAAACTCGCAGGAACTTCTGTGATATCGAGCGAGTTAAACGGCAGAAAATCATTAAAGCTCGAAAGCCAGCGGAGCAGTTCGGCACGGAATTTAGGGAACCAGAGACATAGGGTAGCCTTTTTTTTGCCCTGACCACAAATCCGAACCGATCACGGTCCCAGATTTCGACTTTAAACCGACCGCATTGTCGAAGAAGACGTCGGCAAATCTAGCTAAGAGGGCTAGAGGCTTTCAAACCACTTTGCCCATTGTCACCATTCTCTCAAGCAACCAGACTCATAACAAGAGCGCAAAAAAATAAGACGAATACCACTTGTTCTTGCTTGGATACGACGTAGTCTCAGTCACAAAGGCCAAGCGGTCTGCTCCTTTTCCACTAACAGTACCACCAATCCAAGAGCCGTCGATTCAGGGTAGTAACTCGAAGTTGTTCCCGTAGGTTCTTGGAAATGGCACTCTAGTGAGCTCTTCAAGCGTCTATGTAAGGATCTAGGCTGACCTAATAATAGCAGATTCTCTACACCAAGCAGCGCTCCTCTCGTAAGTTATCCCCTTTTATATATGCCTTTCAGCATATACGTAGAGCTTCTGAGTACTAAAGAAGCAGCTCGCTGACATATTTCTAGAAACCACCATGCCGCCCGCCTCCCCTTCTGACCTAACCGTGGCGGAAGCGTTTTCTCGCCAGCCACAGTGAGTATGATATTAGTGCTTTAGTGGCTGTATGCTAATAAGCTCGTTAGACACGACTCAGACTCGGAGTCTAATGGAACTTATGATATCCCGGCCCGGCGCCGCTCCTGGCGTAGCCAGGATGGCGATCAGTTCGCGTGGCGAGCACACGCTCCCTTCGGGGCGTGTGATCCCCGTCACCTCGGTACCTCTGCTTGCCTTCGTTGGGCGAGGGTCACCAGCCGTGACCAGCTCTGCTCGTGGCGCTCCTTTGCGGGGGCGCGCGGCCCGCCGTCTGTGATCAGCTTCTTCGGGGGTTTCTCGTGCAACTCCTTGTTTGCGATGCGTTCGCAGCGCCCTTACGGGTCGCTCGGACGGCGTCTGTGAAGAGATCATGGGGGTGGGCTACCAGCGCTCTTCCTGACTCGTACATGACCGTTGCTAGGAGTTTGAGCCTCGCTAACGCTTCGTAGCCGTGATCTTGACAAGCCTTGCCTTCACTGTACGAAACACTTTTGTCTTGACTCGAACCACCAATTTTAATACGACACAAGTACGCTTCATGCGTTTCCGGATCTTATTCGAGTACTAATCGTATGTAGTGAGCAAAGTGAAGCTCAAGGAAGTGGAAGAGAAACGGAAATGGGAAAGGAAAAACACGTTCGACCTACATCGGTCATCGTTGCATAAAACAACGAAGAACTTAACGACATTACCGAAACTATGTTTCGTACCCTTCAACAACAAGAAAAGAAAAAAAAATCGGCGCCAGTTACTACCCGCGCCTCAGCTATACAAACTGCAACAAGATATCATAGTCACAATGACGGCGAGGACAAAAAAGATGAAGACCCCGCTAATTTCCTTGTTCTATCCACGATTCGAAATAAGCAAAGCCTATGGTCTTCCTATCTGCAACGGCGATCAGTACCGCTCTATTAGAGCGTTATCAGAGAATACGTCGGCGAATCCAGCAGATGGCTGGAAGCTTTCAAATCGCCTTGCCCATTGTTACTATTCCTTCAAGCAACCAGCCTCATAATAAGAGCGAAAAAAAATGGACGAATATCACCTTTTCTTGCTTGGATACGACGTCATCCCAGCAAAAAAGATCAAGCGGTCTGCTCCTTTCCAGCCTACCTTGCAGCCGATCCTGGAGTCCGTCGATCCAAAGTTCTAATTTGAAGTTATTTCCTGAAACTAACCTTCATATTCTCAATCTTGTACAGCTAGCTTATGCGATGATTATCTTATGCTTAATGTCATAGCTCTTATGGCACACGATGACTTACACTGATTCTGACTATAAGCTTGCATTGCAAGTCAGCTGAAAACCACGAAAAGCCCCTGCTTATTTAATGCTTTATCCTGTGAAGTGGCTGTGTTTAAATCACGTTTTATACGGGAAAATGGCATGGTCATTCAATCAATTCTTATTCCATGCGCCTTCCCGCCTGGTATCTACCTAGAAATCCATTATACACAAGGGTACGCCCTGGAATTTAATCCTCCCGGACCCGAGGCCCCCCAGCCCGACGCGGCTCCATGTCCGCTACCTGTGCACCCATTAAAGAAAGATGCTCCCCGAGACTTCCGATTAGTCTCCTCATCTCTTCCGCGACCTCCGCGCTAGAAGCGCGGCCCTCTAGCACGTGCGGAGCCGGCGGCTCCACGGGCGGCAGCTGAATCCCGTAGTGCGGCGGGTTGGCGAATGTCTGCGAGTCGCCCGAGAGGCGACCATTCTCGGGGTGGCTAGGAACGTTGCTAGTGACGCTTATTGCGTCCTCTTGGTCCGTTGCCTCCGAGGCCGTATCTCGAGCAATTTGCTGAGCAAAATCCGAGTCCTCGGGTACGTATATAGACGGTTCTCGGGTGGTAAGAGAGAGGGGTGCGTATACGG
Source organism: Xylariaceae sp. FL1651 (assembly GCA_025201745.1). Lineage (NCBI taxonomy): Eukaryota > Fungi > Ascomycota > Sordariomycetes > Xylariales > Xylariaceae > Xylariaceae sp. FL1651. The sequence continues at coordinate 1,320,309 of MU624229.1, forward strand.
ATGCATGGCGTTCTAGATCAAATGGACCGGCACCGCCAATCTCCGAGCCAGCCATTGAGGCAACGTCCGAATGTGAGGTTGACGGCCTCGTTAGCTCCGGTACGCTCGGCTCTGGCATGCTCATGTCGAGGTCTATCAAGCTACCAACGGACATTCGATCGTTTCCGGTGCGAGGAACTTCTAGTTCATATCCATCGGAGGGCAATCCAATAGGCTCAGTCTCGTGATGCATGAGTCTAGGCCGCTCTTCACTGAATGTGAAGTGTGAGAACTCAGGATTTGCAGATGCAGGCGGGATACTCGTAGGCCATGACCAGTCTGGAGCATGTCGTCCGTTGTTGAGATCTGCGGGATCACTCAAGGGAGCTCGAGTATGTGATAGAGACTCTCCAGCTGAAGAGAATGACCAGCTATTGTCCATTGAAGCACGAGGGCCAGGTCCAGGTGCTGGTCTGATTGTCCCCATGTCGGCAAAGCTGGATAACTCTGCGCCACCTAAAGAGGCATCCAGATCTATGAGAGACTCTCTGAGCGTTGCGTGAAGGGAATCGTCGCGGAGGGGAAGGTCAGATACTGGCGGCTCAGAAGGAGGTGGAATCATGGGACGACCATAATAGGCGCGGGAGTTCTCATCGTAGTTCGAAATGGTATTGGGGTCAAAAACTTTCTCCAGAGGAGCCTTCATAGCAGCCAGTGCCTGAGGCGGCGGTCGTCTTCGTCCTTTTGTTTTGGGACGGGCTGTATCTTCGCCACTAAAACTACTTGGAAAGTCGACGGTCGTGCCATATACGTCTCGTACAGCTTCAATTTCGGATCTGCCATCTCGCTCACTCTGAAGTTGTTCGTCGAAAGCAAGCGTTGTAGAGAAGTTCCACTCGTCAGCGGCCAAAGAGGTAGCGCCAAGATCGGCAGGTGCTTGAGCTCCAAAGCCAGCAAAGAGAGATTTCCTGCTCCCTCCACGATCTTCCCAGAGTTTGAATGCCTTGACGAGAGCTGCGAGGGATGAGGTCGGGTATCTAGATTCCGTACTCAATATGTATGGGTGCTGTTGGATTTGCTCAATGGAAGGGCGTTGTGTGGGATCATCTTCTAGGCAGAAAGCCACAAGACTCTTGAGGTTCTCAGAGTACTGATCTCCAACTAGCCGCGGCAGATGTTCGCGTAGATATTCGCCGAATTGGGGGATTCGGATGTTAGACCTAACATTCGGAGGGAGTCCTGATGCAATCTCGTATACCATAGATCCAAAAGCCCAAATATCGACCTCAGTGCCGTACTGTGCATTCTGGTCAAAGAGCTCTGGCGCCATCCAGTGCAGGGTTCCAATAAAGGTTGTGCGTTTGTCGAATTTTGTCTCCACCATGCCGGCCACCCCAAAGTCACATAGTTGCACACCACCAACTTCTGTGACCAGGACGTTCGCACACTTAATGTCTCGGTGAATAATTCCTTGCTTGTGTACCCAATGAATAGCAACGGCAACTTCACGTAAGATTGGGATAATCCACTTCTCTTGTAGCCCGCCTGGTGCCGTCGGCCTCATTAGTGTTGCTACGCTCCCACCAGCACAGTACTCGGTCACCATCCACATGGCTTGACCGACAGGCAGTGCTTCAATAACAGTATTTACGTTCTTTGCCCCACTCTCACTCAGAAGGCGTAGTGCATTCACCTCCTTTAAGAACTCACTGTATGTGTCTTGGAGCTTGGGGTTCAGCGTGTCTTGTTCGTCAACGTCGATTATTTTAACGGCTACGACGTTAGATGTCTTAATGTCATTTGCCTTATAGACTCGGCCGAAGCTGCCCTTGCCGATCAGTTCTGTAAGGCGATAGTCTGGGAGGGGTTTGCCGGTTCGTTGACACTCTTCTTCAACCACTGTTTGCATCTTTTGAGCGTCTTCGAAAGCTTTTTGCCTCGAAGCGGACCCTCCCGCGCCCAGAACTTGCAGACTCGCCATAGCTTCGTGAACCTGTTCACTTCTTGAATACTCTCGCTAGTAGTGGTACTATACTGACTATTAGTTTTTAGTTCAAACTCACAGGAAACGTTGGATTAATGAAAGCAGGAATGAAGCAGGCTAGGCCTCGGGATAAAGGTAAAGAATATGCTGAGTAGGACGGCGAAAGTAGGAATCAAGGAAAGTGACAAAGCAGAGAGCTTATGAGACTCATTTAGTCTCATTGCATGAACTGATTCTGCAGGGACTGCGCCACCTTCCCAATTACTTGCCTCGCACAGTCAACGAGCTCCGGGATCGGTTTCAAGGTGGGTTGGAAAGGAGCAGATCGCTTGATCTTTCTTGCCGGGATGACGTCGTATCCAAGCAAGAAAAGGTGATATTCGTCCATTTTTTTGCGCTCTTCTGACAATGGGTAAAGTGGTTTGAAAGCTTCCAGGCAAAAGGAAATCGAACATGAAGATGAGAAGGAATAACTCACTCGGCACAGAAACGCGGCGTCAAGCCTATGTGGGCGGTGTGCTTATGTGCACCGCGGGGTAGTAGCTAATGTCGAGGCTCTCACAAGTCTCGCTGCTCAGAGGACAGTCGCCGAAACTCCATGCCCAGGGGTGTCACAATACCCGACACGTTCTCCTTACGCTCCTCACCGAGGAAGCAGAGAAATTGCTCCGGACAAACTCGTGACGTCTAATTTAGTATCCGTATAGGCAACTGGCCAGCAGAAGGCGTTTCGGAAGACGTGGCTGAGGATACCGCGATGCCCAGAGCAAAGTTACTAAACAGCTTGACGTGAAGCATTTGGGATGGTATTTATGAGAGTTGTCGGGAATGAAGCCTTGTTCCAGGTCGAAGGCCACTAATGGTACAGGGGATCTAGTTTCGCGCTAATTCGAATACGGGACTAGCGCGGGGTGACATGCAGCCAATCATTCTGCAGAGATTCAACCTCACCAGACATGCACGGCTACTTGTATTACCGTATAGCCTGAATTAGGTTGGCAGGGTTGGAAACACAGTAGTGGTGGTATGAGCTGCAAGCCTTCATGAACCCATTATGCCGGTCTTGACTGCCTTGGTGTTCAAATGAAACTACCAGTTTCTCATCTTGTGTAACTTGTCGTGTAATTTCTTAATGATAGATTTGTAAACCAACACCCCCTTCCTCCCCGACCTCTTTTGTTTTTGTTTTGTTGTCAATCGGTTGTAGATAGGGCCATGAACAGGAAGGACTTATTTGTAACTATACACATAACCGCTGGGTTAGAGAGTAGTGGTATTAACTCCACCAGTTGAAGATCCATGGTCATTTGTAAGATGATGCATTAAGCAAGGTTCTGTGTTCAAAGGACTTAGATAATGTTTACATTAGACTGCTTCGTCCGCCAATCTCCATGCTGCCTTGACCATCACGCATCTCTCCGCTACGTCCCACAACGAACTCTCTATAGATGCGCGCCAGCCGACTTCGCTCTTGAGAGCTGATGCTCGCCCTTGTTCCTTCTAGTGCCTTGATCATGTGCTTCCAGCCGATAAGCACTTCGGTGTCCTTTCCAGACTTCTCTTTTTGGGTCTGCTCTTCATCAACGGAACCCACGCCTCTGTTGCCTAACTTTGCACGCTTCCTAGCTGTCTTGATCTCTGCCAGCTTGGCGGCAATGGCGGCATTCTCGGCTAGTTCGGCCGATCTGTTATGTCCTTTCTTTGCTCGATCCTCAGCCTCCGCCAGCGACGCTTCAGCACCGTAGCGAAACTGGATGAAGTTGCGAGCGCGCGCAATAGTAGCTGTTTTGTCTCGCATAGTACCAGTGCCTCGTTTGCCCCCAGAAGGCTGCAACTCTAGATCGTTGAGCACGTCATGAATTGCCTCCAGCTGCGCATTAGACATGAGCGCTTGGAGATCGGCACCCGAGAATCCTTCTGTACGCTTGCCCAATTCATTCAAGCCGTCTTCCGAGGATAGGAGTTCGTCGCTGAGTTTGACCTTCTTTCCCAGGGCTTGAAGGATATCCACACGATCTTCGAGATTAGGGAAGTCGCACAATAAGCTCTTGTCTAAGCGGCCAGGGCGGAGTAGGGCGGGATCAATAAGATCCGGTCGTGATGTGGCAGCCAAGACATAGACTCCCAACAATCCCTCGGCTCCATCCATTTGTGTAAGAAGTTGATTGACTACTCGATCCGTAACGCCTGTTGAATCATGGCCACGTTTGGGGGCGATCGAGTCAAACTCGTCGAAAAAAAGAACACAGGGCTTTGCGGCCGAGGCCCGCTCGAAGAGATCTCGGACGCTTTTTTCACTCGCACCGATATACTTGTTCAGAATCTCGGGACCCTTGACGGAAATGAAATTGAGACCACACTCTCCGGCAACTGCGCTTGCCAAAAGTGTCTTGCCGCAACCGGGATACCCGTACAAGAGCAGCCCAGAACGAAGTCGAAGAGGACACTGGGCAAAGATAGGAGCGTATTTCGTTGGGTATTGTAATGTTTCTAGTAGAATCTGCCTAGTTTCCTTGAGGCCACCAATAGAATCGAAAGTAGTTGTTGATGTCTGCAGCGTGACATTGCGGAGTGATGCAGGAGTAAATCCTTTTAACGCATTATCAAAATCTGCACGGCTTAGTTGAATAATATCAAGAGAATGTTTTGAGCTTATTCCGCTGACCGACCGTATCAGCGCTTCATTCCGAGCTCGTGAGACCAGCAGGATGAGGTCTCCTGGCATGTATCCATCAGTCTCACCAGCAAGGTCAAGGCAGTCAAGATCGGGGTCTAGAAGAAAACCGTCTACCCCAGGTTTCGATATCGAGTTACTTCGGCTTCGTTGGCTACCACCGTCCATCCACGCGCCTCCTTCTTCTACGCTGCCGTTAGCCGTTGTTGGTCGGCTTCCATCGGTAGTTGATGCTTGTAGGAGTGCAGGAGAGACTGTATGTTGCTTGACCACCATTTCTAGCACCCGCCGTCGTCCTTCCTTGTCGGGGGCTTTCAAGTCTACGATCTCGCGGACGACGTGGCCGCCAATAATGATATTATTGAGTGAGTCTTTGCCCTGGGCTGTTGCCAGGAGAACAACCCCGCTTTCACGGCCACAGTACTGACGAACAATTGCGCAGATAGTCTCGCTAACCTGCCGGCTCCGCCCGTTATCATTGCCCACCTGTAGCTCAGTTTCGACTGGACAGAGTTTATCTAGATCATCGAGAATGACGATAGCTCTTCCACCAAGCCTGGCGCCCCAGCTCGCTGCCATGAAAACTCGATTAAGAGTCTCCTTGATGGTAGATATTCTGCTTTCGTCGTTGACAAGCTTCCGGCATGTGAAATAGGTAGTGTGGAATAAAAAATCATCTCGGAGCATTCGAGCAAGATTTCGCGCGACGGAAGTCTTGCCGGATCCCAAAGCGCCGGTAAGCAAAACTGAGGACATGTGTGATAGATGGGATCTTAACTCGGCAAGAAGGGGGTCGATCCCCACCAGGCCAGGGGCGATTAATGATGCATCTTCATTAATGTCTCCTTCACCAAGCCATGCTGGTCGGGGTATTGGTGACTGCACATCGATAGATAAAGGGCGTTCTGACCCAAGGTACCACTTTAAGATGTCTTGTGAACTTGAATTGGCGTTTGGCGTTTCAAGTTTGATAATACCACCTTCCCAACCCTGAGGCAGTACAAGGCCATCATATATACCCAGAACCATTCCATCAGTAAGCGGCCCATTGAGAAGACCAGCCCCCGAGCCTTTTGTACCGTAAATATGAGCAATTCGTTTACTGGCTTCTTCCTTTTCAGCCTTCGACTCTCCACCAAATTTTAAACCTCCTGTACTTTTCGAGTTCAGAGTTGCGAAAGGGAAAACTTTCAATCTCTCTGCAGTACTTCGTAGAGATGGCTGCGGCGCGGGCTCGATTTTGGCAATTCCTCCAACAATTCCTAAACACCCCAGTGCTACGCATAAAGGGGTTGAAAGAGCAATTGTCTGGCTGTTAGGAGGATCATCCCACGGCCGAAGATGAGCAATTACTTTTTCGCTGGACTTCGCAGCTTCAGGGTATGCGTTTTCTTGTTGCTGTTGTTGAGGGTCAATGGGAGCCTGAAGGCCTGCTGGCTTGACGATGTGGACGGTAACATAATTAATCCCACGGAAATCCTTGGTGAAAAGTACATCTCGGTCAACCCATACGCTGAGGTCTTGTGCAACGGGTTGGTCATCAAACCACTCGCTGCAAATACTCTGCGCGACTGCTCTGAAAAACAAGGCCGGCCTTTTTTCTTCGCGGCCACTTTTTCGACGTATTGTACTAACCGAACTCTTTCCGCTCCTCCTCGACGTGCCTCCCACACTACGACTTTCACGAGTGCTCTTGGAGGGTTGCGCTCGAGTTTTCGGCGCCACTATGACCTCCGCATCCGGGGCGATTTTGACAAACGCGACATCTTCTGGGGGAGCCGGCGTAAGCGACAAAACTTTAATGTTGGCAGTGGACGTAGGGGATAGGTGGAGAGTCAAGGCGTGAGGGCCCGATGGTAGACCTTGATTGGGAGTATAAGCAGGGTTCGGCACAGCGCGAATTTGGGATAGCATATTAAGTTCTAAGAAGGTCGCATGCAGTTCAATGATTTCCCAATCTTCAGGTGTCAGAGGTTCTATATTGACCGTATGCGCGAGAGGAGGGTCAACGTGTATGATTGTCATGACCTTGTGGCCCTCCGATAGCCCCAACGTTTCTGCCAGGGTGGCATCAATCTCGACAGATGTAACTTCGCGATCTCTTCCATTGCTAATGCCATCACGATCTACTATCGGCACAAGCTTGCGTTTGCTAGGCATCCCTGTCCAACCGACATATATCGATCGTTGAGCCGTGGAGGAGTTGGGCTGGCCGGAACCATTTGACGTGGGCGCCACGCGATAACTAAGCTCGACGACAACATTTTGCGCAGGCTTAGGAGTTTTGATTAGAAGACAGGATTAGAGAGTTGCAGGAAGGTCAAGCTCACGGTATTAATATTAACAAGTAGGTTGACAAGCGACACAGGAAGGTTCACTAAGCAGTTCTTCAAGTGTACAAGCGAGATCTCAGCGGCGGTTGATGGCGCATTCTTTCGGGGAGCCATGATATTTGGCTATAGTAAGGGATCAAGGCCCAAATCATTGGCAGCCGCGCATAGGAGGAAAGCAACAGAAGAAACTCGATGACTATGTACAAACATGTGACGCATGCTCTAGAGTATCGTTAGGGTGTTTAATGTGCATGACAAGTCTTGGGTGTTAACTGACTGATGATGCAGAAAGCGAGCAACGCTCCCATGCCGGGAACCGAGGCATTGGCGGAAGCGGCGTGCTCTTCTAAGTGAATAGCTACTGGTACTCGATAGCTGCAATTGGCTAACTGTTGGTAGGGATAAATTTAGCGAGGGGCGGCAGCTGTGATGGAACCTCCATTTAGTTGTGTGTGGGTCTCTGATGCATTGATTATGGAAATCTGCAGCCACACAGAGACGGGTCTAGTGGGGACTCAGACACTCTAGAGATCTAAATGAGCGTGGCTGGTGCAGCACGCGAAAAGTCGCGTCTACACGCGTACCCCTTGGCGCTTCCAGCCTCCCCTCTCTTGTCGCCGACTCGCGATCTGTTGCGAAGATGATAGCGGCGCACACCCTTTTTTTGGTCGCATCTCAGTCCTGTAAATAACACAACCTGGACAGTCAAGAAACATAGCACGAAAGAGAAGACAGCTGCCATGGCGCTTCTACAATATCGGAATATCGTCAACTATGAGGCGCAACAAGGTGTGTAGCTCCTTGTTTACTCTCCGCAGTGGTTCCTCTTCTTAACACTCTACTGTCTCAGCCGCCTTCGAAGACTTCCTAGAAAAGTTCAAGACGTCTCCCGAGCAGACCTTAACGCATGCTATCGGTCAGATCAACATTGACGAGGATGACTTGAGTGATGAATATGATTTCATGGACGAAGATGATGATGCGCAGGAGCGACGTCGGAGAGAGAAGGCCGCCTCAAAATTACCTCAGCATAAATACGCCGATATGATGCAGAAGCTCGCGGACCGGTCAATTGACGAAGTATTGATAGAATTGGACGACCTCGTCACTGTAAGGCTCTCAGGTGTGCACCTACAAGCTTCTGCTAATCAAGCGCAAGTATGAAAACGACACAAACGAAGGCCTCAAACTAGTAGAGTCTATCGAATCCAACACAAAACACTACGTAGAGATCATATCTAGAGCTATCGACAAGAAGATGCCTACACCCGCCACTGGTGTCACGTACGCTCGCTACTCCAACCTCACCCGACATAATGTGTACTAATTCTGAAAACTCAGATTCAAAGACGATGTTCTGGACGTTATTATGGAACGAAGACAAGCCCGAAACCGCGACCTCCTTGAAGCTGCTGCTAACAACAACAACCCCGAATTAGTCGAGAACACATTTCCTGCGCAACTCACCCGCCGGTACACACTTGTTTTCAAGCCGAGAACGTCGGATGCAGACAAGCCAGTGAAGGCGCTTGCTGTGCGACAAGTAAGGGGTGACCATCTGGGCCATCTCATCACTGTTCGCGGTATTGCCACTAGGGTATCAGATGTCAAGCCAATAGTCCAAGTTGGCGCATATACATGCGATCGTTGCGGATGTGAAATTTTCCAGCCGGTTAGCGACAAGCAGTACGCGCCCCTGACAAACTGCCCGTCAGAAGAGTGCAAGGCGAACCAATCAAAGGGCCAGCTATTCCAATCCTCGCGTGCCTCGAAGTTCCTGCCCTTCCAAGAAGTCAAAATTCAGGAGATGGCAGAACAGGTACCCATAGGCCAAATTCCCCGAACCCTTACTGTAATGTGCTACGGTAGTGCGGTGCGGCAAGTCAATCCTGGCGACGTCGTCGACATTTCCGGAATCTTCCTACCTACACCATACACGGGCTTTAAGGCGATGCGAGCCGGCCTGCTGACAGACACCTACCTGGAAGCCCACTACATCGTACAGCACAAGAAGGCTTATGACGAGATGATTATTGATGACAAGCTTCTGCGACGCATCAGTGCTTTCAGTCAGTCGGGCGCAGTGTATGAAATGTTGGCAAAGTCTATTGCCCCCGAAATCTTCGGACACCTCGATGTCAAGAAGGCTTTGTTACTACTTCTCGTCGGAGGTGTTACTAAATCAATGGGTGATGGCATGCGCATTCGTGGTGATATCAATATCTGCCTGATGGGTGATCCTGGTGTGGCCAAATCTCAGCTGTTAAAGTACATCTCTAAGGTTGCTCCTCGTGGTGTCTATACCTCTGGTCGTGGGTCCAGTGGCGTCGGTCTAACCGCAGCCGTTATGCGCGATCCTGTAACGGACGAGATGGTGCTAGAGGGTGGTGCCTTAGTTCTAGCCGACAACGGCATCTGCTGCATTGATGAATTCGACAAGATGGACGACAACGACCGAACGGCCATCCATGAAGTCATGGAACAGCAGACAATCTCCATTTCCAAGGCAGGTATCTCTACGACCTTGAATGCGAGGACATCGATCCTCGCCGCCGCCAATCCCATCTACGGCCGCTACAACCCTCGCATCTCCCCAGTAGAAAACATCAACCTACCCGCAGCCCTGCTTTCCCGTTTCGACGTGTTATTCTTGCTCCTCGACACACCGACCCGAGACGGCGATGCTCAGCTCGCCAAGCACGTAGCCTACGTGCATATGCATAATAAGCACCCCGACTTATACGCAGCCAATGCGAACGGAGACGCGGCGGCAGCAGGCAGCGTGGTTTTCACACCGCACGAGGTTCGCGCCTATGTCGCGCAAGCACGCACGTACCGGCCCACAGTTCCAGAATCCGTGACGGAGTACCTAACCAAGACGTACGTGCGCCTACGAGAGTCGCAACGCCGCGCCGAGAAGCGCAACAAGCAGTTCAGCCACACCACGCCCCGTACCCTACTGGGCGTCGTGCGTCTCGCGCAAGCGCTGGCCCGTCTGCGGTTCGCTAACGAAGTATCGCAAGACGACGTCGACGAGGCGCTACGTCTCATAGAGGCATCGAAGGAGAGCCTGGCCGCCCACGAAGGCGTCGGCGGCCGTCGGGCCCTCAATGCTGCCAGTCGCATCTACAACCTCGTCAAGGCGCTCGCCGACGGCGGGGCGTGCCGCGCAGACGAAGAGGAGGACGAAGAGGAAGGCACCGTCGAGCTTAGCATGCGTAAGGTGCGCGAACGCGTGCTGGCTAAGGGGTTCACGGAGGATCAGTGGTTGGCTGCGTTGGAGGAGTACACGAACTTGGATGTGAGTTTCCCCCCTTCTCCCTACCCTTTCTCTCCTTTTTCTATTATTTCGCCCCCTTTCGTGGAATAAAAATGGCTAATCATCATCACTATAGGTCTGGCAAACAGCTGGCAATGGCAGCAGGCTTGTCTTCATCACAGCCAACGATAACGACGGGGACGATGGCGATATGGAGTAGTGCTTGTGATACCAACCATATTAATAGAAAGCGAGAGAGAGTCCTTATCCGGAAACTTTAATGCAGGCGTTTCGGAGGACAATTTGGGACCTTGATTTGACGAGTTCTGGGTTTATTGTCACACGCAAAGAATATCACGAGTGTAGAGATGATGCTGTAAAGTTGAAAGACTAGAACTGTGTTCGCCTGATACTTCAACCTGCTGCTGTCAAAACAGCAAGACAAAAGGGATAAAAGAAAGATATTCAGAAACATGAAATAAATGATTAATATGTAAGCCGTCTGATCTAGTGCAACGTACTCACTAGCCAATTATTCCTAGGTTGTTGAGGGTTAGATCTAGCAAACTAACAAGATGCAAGTTACAATGCGCAAGCAACAAGTAGAAAGCCATGCAACGAGCTCTTAAGATGCAGAATAATCCTACATGTCTAACTGATAAATGTGAAACAATCGGTCTAAGATAGGAGGAAGATCGAGTAAGTGCACACATATGCTTCTAGTTATTTGACAGGGTGGTATTCTACAATGTACAGTATGCAAGTGATACAGCGCCTTCTTCTCCATACATCCCTCCAATTTCTTCAACCTTGTGGCAAATACAAGCGCAAGCTCATAGGCCCGTTAGGCACCTGCCTAGAGGCATAGGTCTTAACCAGTCCAACGTACTCCGCCTATCTACATCTGAGCCCGAATATCATACAACGCAACACGCTCCATCTCGCCGAGAACGCCGCCTCCCGCCATAGTCCACTTCTCAGTAACGTTCTTCTCATCGACGCGCAGGCGCAAGAGGCCACTAGCAGCCCAATACTCCATAATAGCACGCGCCTCGACCTTCGAGACGCCGTGTACATCCAGCACGCGGACGTCGCGCAGGGTGTCGAATACCCGCTCATCGTACTTGCAGAAGGGGTCGCGCGGAGGCACCTCTTGACCCTTCTGGGCCGCGACCGCCTGCTCAATGGCCTTCTCCATTGATGGGATCAGAGGCGCATTACTTTTCGCCGTGATGCCAATGATGGCCGCGCCATTAGGGAAAGCTCTTTTCCCGCCAAGCGCATCAGTAAACATGCGCACGATGCCCAGGTCGTGACTGTGAATCAGCTCGAAGGCTGGGGACCGGTACGCGCTGAGGCGCATGATGTGGGCGAGGCCATCGAGGTTGAACAAGACAGGTGGACGGCCGGGGAGAAGCAGTTCCTCCCAGAACGCCCTGAACACGGGCCAAGCAAATTCGGGCTCCTTGGTCGCGTTGAGCATAGCGGCTAATGTCATGTTGCGCGTCACGGAGATGGGCAGCTGCATGTGGTCCAGCTGTACCTTGTGCTGCGACAGAACGGACTGGTTCGTCTGGTATATAGCCTGCATGAGCTTCACAGTGTAGACGGGTTGCGAGAACATTTCCGAGTTGGGCATTGCGGAGTACTCGGTTGAGGCCGTTGTCAGTTCTTGTCCTGTAGAGCAGCTATATCAGTTGTCATACCATGCAAGCTGGGACCATGGTGCATAACGAACCTTCAGGTATATTGATGACCACCCATTGGTTCAGAAACCCAGTAGCCAAGGCCTGGAGACCAAGTATGCTCTTCCCTGACCCCTTATCCCCAGTAAGAACCAGCCTGAGTGTCTCTTTTTTTTCAATGGCGTCCGTTATCTGCTTCGCTAAGTCCACCGTCTCGCTCCGAACCAGCATATGAGGCGACCGGAACAGACCCCAGTTCTGTGCGGTCTTGAACGCCTCGCACGCCCTCAGCCGATCTATAACCTCACCAGGAATACCAAAGACCTTGCCAATGGACTCGGGATCGACGATATTTGTAGGGCTTATCTGGTCAAGGCCCTTAACCTCCAATGCATTGTCGTTGCTGAGCTGAATGCGCTTGCGGAAGGCTTTTCGTTCACCAGGCAATGGAGGTTTGCCCTTATCGGTTTGTCGCTTCTTCTTTCCGAGAACTAGCCTCTTGCCGGCACGGATATGTCTCGTGTTTCCATCTCCGGGGGCTTTCGCCAGTTGTTGTGCAGAGGTCGAAAACGCGGCCGACGTCGAGACAGAAGATGCTGCTACCGAAGCAGGCACAAGCAGTAGGCGCTGCGAGGGCCGTGCAAGGCACCTCCAACAATTTGTGCTTGCCATTGACCCAGTTGCAGGCGATGCACTGGTGATCTGGTGTTTCGAGTAAAAGTTGAATATGGACACGAGACGACAGCTTCACACCGGAATTGAAGCTACAAGTCGGGCCCAGTAAAATTTCCCAGGTTAGGGAGTCGCTGCAGGTGCCGCGCCTGAACAGCAGACTGACGGAGAAATTAGCGCTCCGAGTCAAAGGCGCAGGCAAAGGTTCTTATCGATTGGAAAGGTCCCGCCAAAAAATCATCGGCGAACTTCAGCCCATCGGACTTTTTCTTATTATCCCACCTTAGAACATCATCGGTGCCAGACAAACAGCTTTGCAATTGCGACAATTGCACAATTGAACAATCCGACCAGGTTATATCACTTGAATTCGACATCAGTACAAGGATCAACATTCGGAAAACCACATCAACACCAACCAAAGTCAACACACAATGTCTCTCCCAACGGGAAAGACACGAGCGAAGCTCGACGTAGCCGTCAACAAGCCAACGCCCTACACCTTCGACCTCGGCCTCCTACTAGCCCACGACGCAAACCCCATAACCTCATCCATACCCGCAGAACTTCCGTCTGATTCTCTAGGCGTCGACCCCCTAGAAGCACAACTCATCGCAACCGCCCGGGACGGCGCACAAGGACTAATAAGTGCGCCTCGCTCCTCCTCCATTCCCACCCCTTCCCTTCTCTACTTCATAGCTGCCTAAACTAACATGCAGAAACATAGACCAACTCCTAACCACCTGCCCCATCTCCTCCACCCCGCAAGGCGTGCTCCTCACTCTCCCCGCGCCCTCGACCCCCCTCCCGCGCGAGAAGCCCCTCCCAGAGACCAAGGCGCCCACGAAGTGGGAGCAGTTCGCCGCGAAGCGGGGCATCAAGCCCAAGTCGCGCGAGCAGCGCCGGATGAAGTCGCAGAAGTTCAACGAGGAGACCGGCCAGTGGGAGAAGACGTGGGGCTTCAACAAGGACGGCCGCATCGACCGCCGGGAGAAGGGCATGGTGCAGCAGGACTGGCTGGTCGAGGTCGATGAGAAGAAGGAGCGTGAAGAGAAGGAGGCGCGGAGTAAGGGCAAGGGAGGCAAGGGGAAGAAGAAATGAGGGTTTAGATGATGGCGTAGGGATGGCGGTCTAGACGGGCCATGGAAAAGTGTGGGCGTAGTGAGCAGCACGGGACGCGAGCGTGCGCCTCTATTCGCGGGCTTTGATACCCCCCAGAAGCAAATATCCACAAGAGAAGAGAGTCTCACCATGTTTAACAGCAAATGAGGTGGCGTTAGGGTCGGAGGGTGCATTGAGTTCTGACACGGCAATGGCATGGCGTTTCTGGGCGACTTGGACAAAATTTATATATTCGTTCCTCGCTTTCATCACCTCATATGGTACATACAGCAAACAAGCCATGTTCCCCAAGCTTCGTACACGAGATATCCCAAACTCCGTCACGACCCTCAAGGCAGAACGTTGGATCGCGTAGCATGACATCACTTCGTCATCAGATGCTCCTTATCTGATATCCTTTTTATCATCTTCACAATTGCCCTCCCTCTTCCGAACACACATCCATCTTCTACCAACAGTGTCCAGAGGGAGAACCTTCGTATTCAAGCAACAACAAAGAGATTACATCCGTTCCGAGGCAAATGCCACGCGGCATGGACAGGGGAATCAAGCGGCTCCGTTTTTCCACTTTACCCTTCATGGTCCACCAGTCTCTTCCGATCCCAGCTGATGTCTCGTGAGACCTGTCAGCTTTAATAAAGATATGCGCAATCATGCCGCGAACACAAGGGGTATACCAGGAAGGGCAAAAAAGAACAAAAAAAAATGGTAAAAGTAAAAACCTGCCGTCTTGTAGAAAGAAGGTTGAAGGCGATTGAGAAATTTGTTAATGCTTTGAGCTAAGCTGTAAATCTTAACAAGGCCGTTGGACTGCCGATATTCAGAGTCGATCGCCGAATATTAGAGACTTAGAACAGGGCGGCAGTTGTGAGTTTATGTAGCCAAGTCCAGACCAGAACAGACTTAGACGTCGGTTGGTCCCATCCAGGAGGACATAATATCGTTACATAAAAGGCAACCAAAGCAGATTGCCTTCATGAATTGCGGAAAAGGCGTCATTTCCACAAGAAGCCGTCATATATAGCCGGTTGCTCGTCTGGTATGATATCAAAAATTTAACGGAGACAACGGTTTGATAGGGGACAATGGCCGTAACTCTCTAGTCCGCTGCCCAGAGGCTTCTCGTTCATTATGAACTGATAGATTCGCCAGCGATGAGGAGGAGTAATCCACAGTCAAGTTTCCGTTCGACTGACTAGGCGATAGAGTCTTTTTCCTTAACTTACCGTTCTGGGCCTCAGTTGCATGCGGTAAAGCCTTGTTGCTATCCGAGGAGGGCATGGCCCGGTTATCGTGTGATTCGTTACCGTTTGGAGGGGGAGGATCTGCGCTGAGACCCCGAGGCAGTGGTTGCTGAAATAATTGATATTCTTCCTCAATGTACTTGGCTTCGTTCTTGCAACCTTGCCAGCATAATCGCCAATCACATACGAGAAATTTGAAACAGAAAGCATCTATCTTCATGCAAGGCTGAAAACAGATGCAAAGGTTCCGAAAGTCCATCTTGTTCTTATCAGAATGGGCTAACAGCAAGCTGAGGTGGCAAGTGATAGCGAACAGAAGATAGTACTTGAATGGCGGAAGATTGGATAGCTCGTCGACAAGCAGTTGTGGAACTTTTTCAGCGCCAGCGCATTCCCTTGAAATCCGCTCCTGTGCTTCTTTAGGGAAGAGTTCATCTGGGAGCTCACGTAGCCATGCCTTTAACATGGAACCAATGATATTAATGTCGTAAAGATCGTCTTGAGCAAATAGATCGACGTCGTATTCTGTAGTATGATTAGAACACAAACTGGAAAGAGGAGCGCTGGGGCAATTACCCTCGTCAAACCGTCTCTGCCATTTCTTGATTTGGGGGCCACTTCCAGGCACACGGTAAAGACCCTCTACATCGGTTCCGTTGAAGTTGAGATAATCAATAGCACGCCATGGGAAGGCAGGCATCCAAAACTCCGTCTTGTCCCGTGATTCTTCCAATCTCTTCGAAATCCTCGTCTTCCGTGTCTGTTCGACTAGTGGCAGATTGATGACCTTCAAAACGTAATGCTCGTCGTCTACCAACGGTTCCCTCTCGGATGTACTGGCACTGCGGCCACTTTTGCCAAATAAACCTTTGCTGATCATGTCGGCTGCTCGACTGCCCGAGTTCTTGAGCCCGCCAAAGAATGTAGATCCCCCGTTGTCTTTGATGGAGGAAGGATGACTCCTATTCTCTTTATCATTTCTGTGCTCTTTGTTCGAGGACATGTCTCGAACAGCCCGGTCCGCCGAGTGGTTACGCGTGGATGAATTCATCATATGTCTGAAAGACCTGTCATGGGCGTCAGGGCTAATTGGGGCTGTCTTTAAAGGTGGCTGCCCATTGAAGGCGGCTGATCGCTCTGGCTCGGTCATTTTGATTATGACTGGTTCCTTTGGACCGTGGCCATCCTTCTCCTTTAATGATCGATTGCGACCCAGTAATGTAAAGGGTTTCGGCTTGTTCCTTTTGTTTGTTGAATCGTATTCAGCTGTAGACGGCAAAGATACGTCCGATCTAGATGGCAATACGGCAGCAGGTTTCTGTATAGATACGTCGGGAGAGGATCGATCTAGTAGATGTATATTCATTAGCGCCCAGGTGGTCGCAACTGCGAGAATCCAGGGGTACTGCTGTGTGCGACTTACCTGAGGATTTGGAGGCCTTACTAGGGACCCTCTCTGCCATTATAGGAAAGTCGGCGCCACGGGACATAGCCTCACTGTTGCTTGCGGTGTGGCTATGGTGAAGCTGATGGTTCGACTTTGAGGGCTTTCCAAAATTGAAGAAGCGGCTGCCACTCCTCGAGTGCTTCTCGTCCTCAGTATGACCATGAGCCTGAGTAAGAACTGGTGACGTTGCAGATTGCTTAATAATGGGCGCGGCAGGTGTGTGCTCTGTATTCTGGTTGGAACGCCAGGTTTGATGTTGGACGAGATGCGTGTCGTCGGCAGAGCGCAGCGGCGGCTGCTGGTGTACCTCGACGGGCGGCGGCCGGGGCTCGCCCTGCTGCGTTTGTGGTCTTCTGGCTGGGTTAAACTTGCTGAAGGGCGAGCGAGGGGACTTGGCCGATTTGTTTGAAGGGGTTGGTGAGATAACTTGAAGCGTATTATTATTCTCGGCGGCGAACACAGAACGCGGGCTTGGTCTGTCTGCCACTCCCGGGGCAGTGGATTCGGGAGAACTAAGAGTGACAGTGCCAGTGGAGGAGGGCGGGCCCTTGGAGTCAGTACCAGCAGACGAGCAGTCGTCTTCAGCCAGAGCGAGCGGCTGGGGAGCGGACCTGCGTCCCATTATTGCATGTGCGGTGGCGTATTACGGCCGCTGCAAGCCAATTCAAGCAATGTATCCGGGTATTACTGGCAGACGAGCAGGCACGCATCGGGCAATATTAGAAGGAAGGGTGACTCGCGTGTCCTGCCGCAGGAGGGAAGCCGTGGCAAGGAGTGGGCTGTCTCGTGCGTCGATGGAATGCTGTATCAGAATACCTAACTCCTGGGGGATGTTAGGCAGGTCGCGCAAGTGATTGGTAGCGGCAAAATAGGTAACGGCTATTGAAACTTGCGACGACAAGCAAAACACTCAAACACCCACCAGACCGGGGCCAACACCGGAAACCAACAGGACGAGACAAAGAAAAGGTGGTTGTAATAGAGCAAACAGACGTAGCGTATGTAGGTAGATACGCACTAAGAAAGGGGGAGGGAGGAGACTGGGAAGAATTGGTTACCTGAAATGTACCGGTTCTGTGACCAAGCTCCAAGCTCCCAGCTCCCAGCTCCCAACTCCAACCGCGGACAGAGGGGGTGGTTTCTGCTTGGTTATTATGGTTACAGGAGACTGAATAGGCTGTAATGAGTTGAAGAGGAGATGTGAGCCAGGAAGTGGGAAACGGAAACGGGAAACAGAACAGAACAGAAACGGAAAAGCCGTGTCCTGGTCTAAGAGGAATTAGATTATAAGAACGATATTCGCAGTTATTCGCAGTAATGCAGCAATGAATGATGCTCAAGGTGTGCATGTGCATGTGCATGTGCAGTGTGTACATACCTAATGTATTGGATGTACAGTACCTACCTCAGCTTATCGGCGAGAAACGAAGGTATTTGATTGCATGTGCGTGCAGTTACACAGTGACTGGAGTTCCTTGGTGACTGGGGAAAGAATCGATTCTTCGTGTTATAATTTAACCCGATTTGACCCAGACCAGGGATTAATTCCCCTCTGCTGCTGCTGTTGTTGTTGTTGTTGAAAAACGGGGACTTTTTTCAGGCACAACGGTATTTGGCCCTGCCTACGGAGTAGAGCGTTGATGAGCTGGGTCAGGGGGGTGGAGGAGGGCAGTCGCGGGTGTTATTTAGGTAATGCGCCTAATAGTGTACCTACACCCTCTCACGATTCAGCTGTGTTTCAGCAATACATCAAGATGTACGTAAAGTTGCAGTCGTCCTGCGTATACTCAAAAAGAGAAATGCATAGAAGTACCTTCCTATCTAGGCTGGAAATCCCTATCCCAACCTTATCTAGTAGGTAGTTGGTGATGGGAGTAAAGAAAAGGTTTAGGTTGTAAAGAAGAAGGATGAGTCCAGTCCAGGCCGCGATGCAATAGGTGCACCGCCGCCTTTCCACTTTTTACAGTCCCAACCTCTTGAACACTGAACAAAGAGCCGTGGATGTTTGCTCGTCAGTTGGCTGATGGCATGATGGCATTGCTACGAATCAGAGTCTACTCCTCTTATGGGCTAACAATTGTAGTAGTATCTGTTACACGACCTCAATCCTGGCATGTGGGCGGGATCGATGGATGGATGAATGCGATGGGTGGATATACTTTAGGAGTATATTGGAACCAATGCCGTGCTTTTATGTTCGTAGGAGTAAAGAGATATCAAAGTACAGTTTACTACTCCGAATCATCAACAGCATACATATACAGCTACAGAACCACTGTGTCGTAATGACAACTTGTAAATTAAAACCAGATTTTTTAGCAGGACTGGAGGATTATATACACATAGTGTATAGTAACAGCGCTTGTATTTGTCTTATTATTACGTGGGTTAGTCGTTACAAATGTTTCGTCAACAACTCGCTCTTATTCGCATTGATGCTTTTGGTGGTTCACCATGGCGTCTCAGTATATTCCTTAGACGACCGCGATATTCATCGTCGGCAGCATCGGTAGATACAACGCATTGAGCAGCCAATAGCTTCTCTGGAAACAGTGTCCTTCTACTATAGATAGTATTCAGAGCGAGTGTTCTTTTCATAAAGTACATAGGAACCAGCCATATCACCTTAGCAGCGGGCCCTTCATGCTACATGATACATTCGTTCTGGTTTGAGAGGGTCCTAGAGGGGACCAGGGGGCTTCGAGAGGGATGGATGGAATTTATGGACACTAGATGGACTTGACAGGGATTTGCGGCCGAGACATACGAAACGGCTTTAATTCTGAAACACGCTGTACCACGCACTTTCTTCAGCGCCAGCAAAAGCAACTCTGCCGCGCGCTATTCCATCACTGGAGCAAGTCATCCCGTCTACATCACCTGATCAAGTCTGCATGGCACTACAAGGTACATAGTCTATGTATCTAGCTTGTCTAGTTGGAGCCCGTCACCAGATAGGGAAATTTACATCCTATCTACCGTATCCGGCATGTACCTCTAATTCACGTTACGTTACTCAAGTCTAGTGTGCTGCTACTACACCTGTATTCCAATACGTATATTGGTTAAAAACGATAAGAATGAAAAGATCGAAAAACAACGCAGATATTTGTCAACGTTTGGTAATAATAAATTATATACAAGATGCATAACACAGGAGTCGAGGCTTGCAGGGGCCCGGGAACTATACGTATGAAAGAACATACAAAGTGAAGTGTCGGAAAAACAGTATAACCTTCATGATCCAACCTATATACGCTAGATTAAGAGTTATAACTTACTTATATACCTTTGGGTGTGTATGCCACCTTCGAACAACCACTCTTAAGTTATTCAACTCGTATGGGAAATTTAGCTTGAAGTTGGCCCAGGATTCTGCAGTGATATGATCTCACAGAGGACATGGGATAAAAAAGGTCCTTACATCTAGATATCTCGATCTCTAAGGGGGGCAACGGCTGAGCTCGCCTATGTTACAGAAGCGGGCTGACGTTAAGCTGCAGCCCTCGACGATCTGCGGGCGTAATGGGTACAGATAACATCCGAAAACAGCATATCTGCAGTTCTAGATCAATCTCACCGGCCTAGGCTTAAAAAGCGTCTAGCAAGGCTCGGATAGTGTCTTAGCCAAGCGACCACGACTCATAGCATAGCTCATAATTCGACACAATGTATACACACAATGTATACACACACGTCGGGATATTCATGCTATTCAATTGGCTTTAACGATACAGAAATAGTCGAGTAACCATGGTGATGAGCAGAAGCCTTGCAAAGGGGATTGCAGGAAAGCAAGGCACGCGCTCCAAAGACAAATCATCAGTATCAGCATCGCTCTCCGCAATACACTCTACAAAACAGGCAACGCCCAAACCCACCCAAAAGAAGCTATTGCCATTGCTGTCATAAACGACGCAATCATCCTTCACCACAGACTTACACCCATCATTTCAAGTTTAGTCCCTCTTGTCACTCTCGCATTTAGGTTTCCCACGGCCAAGACGAGCAAACTCAGAGACAAACAGCAAGGCAAGTCTTCTTTGCATCCTAGCACGAAGGCCAAGATAGCAATGAAAACAAGAGACATACAAATATTGGTTCGCGTCACCTAGAAGCAGTGTAATACCAGAGCCACGGTGAGGTGCCGACCATGCGCAAGTACAGTATACTGCGGTAAGGAGCAACATACTACACTTGATCTGAGCCATATAGCAAAGAGCGCTGGAGAGGAAAGGGGGGGGGTGGGAATGCGTAAAGCTTCGGGACGGCAGGAAAGCGACTTTTGTATTCATTGAAAGGGTCCAGGCAGTGAAGGTAAAGAAGGTGAACCCCTCCATACATAATCGCAGGCAGCAGCTCGAACCCCACACCTGCCCGGTTAACAGCTGCGAGCGGAGATGGGTGGGTCTCGTTAGTTCACTCCTCTTCAGCCATTCATTCCCCATCCACCTCTTCCACCCTGACAAAAAAAAAAATCAATGGTTGCCTGTTGACTTTACTTGAAGACCGTTGGCAGGCTTTGGAAAACATCCGTCTTGGTCCGATGTTTCGGGAAACCCTGCCGCCTGAGTCCCGAGTCATCGTTCTCTTGCAAGATGGCTAATTTGCAGAATCTCCCAGAGGAGCTCCAGCTTGCCACGGCCCAGCATGTCAAGTACATCCAGAGTTTAGATACGAGGAAGGACGAGTACGACTACTGGCTGACCGAACATCTGCGCCTGAACGGCCTCTATTGGGGACTAACTGCACTACACCTGCTCCGACACCCCAACGCGCTTCCTCGAGACGAGACAATCGACTTCGTGCTGTCATGTCAACATGAAAACGGGGGTTTTGGCGCTGCGCCGCGACATGACGCTCACATGCTCTACACAGTCAGCGCCGTACAAATTCTTGCCCTGGTGGATGCCTTCGATGAGCTCGAGAAGCGCGGCACAGGCAAATTGAAGGTCGCACAATGTGAGCTGGCCACGACATGATATTTCCATTTCGTCGCCGCCAGGCTAACCCCTTCGGCAGTCATAGCAAGTCTCCAAGATCGAGAAAAGGGCACCTTCGCGGGTGACGAATGGGGAGAAGAAGATACCCGCTTCCTCTACGGTGCACTTAACGCCCTCTCTCTTCTTGATATGATGCATCTGGTCGATGTCGACAAGGCTGTAAATCATGTCGCCGCCTGCGCAAACTTTGACGGGGGCTATGGTGTCAACCCAGGCGACGAGTCACACTCTGGTCAGATCTTTACATGCGTAGCTGCGCTTACTATAGCCAAGCGACAAGACTTGATCGATGTAGACAAGTTAGCCGGGTGGCTGAGCGAACGGCAGCTTCCCAACGGTGGCCTCAACGGTCGACCGGAGAAAAAGGAAGACGTCTGTTACAGTTGGTGGGTACTGAGCAGTCTCTCCATGATCGGACGAACACATTGGATCGATCGGGAGAAGCTCATCAGCTTCATTCTTAAGAGTCAAGATACCGAGCAGGGTGGTATATCGGACAGACCTGGTAATATGGTTGACGTCTGGCATACCCTCTTCGGCCTCACCGGTCTCAGTCTGTTGGGTTATCCTGGTCTGGATGACATTGATCCTGTGTACTGCCTGCCCAAGTCAACGGTAGAACGTGTGCTAGGCAAGTCAAGGTAGTTCCAATCTGATGCCAGCTTATTAGGCTATCTACTTGGTGGCTGTTTCGCACGAGCAAGACTATCGCAAAGTTCAGGCAACGTTTTCTAAAGCGTGATGAAGTGTGTACAAACCTTCTACTCGTTTCTCTAAGCCTCTCTTGCAATCTAATAACCTACTAGCTATTTGCAATGGCAGATAGGATACAAGGCAAGAGTAAATTGATCGCAGCTGTCTTTTTCCTATCTTCTTGATCAATACATCTGTGGTCATAAGTGGATTATACAAAGCAAGCGTACATGTAGTTGTATATCTCTGAACCTTCCGACTGAACTTGAGTATAATTAACAAGCTAGAGGCAGCGTTTGTCTTTGTAAATGTGTATGTTCCTCGCAAGCCGCCGAGTTGTGAGGTTGGAGAAAAAGCTAAGAGCTATGCATAGACGTGTCTTTTACTCAAACTACTTGGCTTCTGTAACTCTGACACATAAGATAAGAATACATACTATCATCTGATGCTAAGATATTACTAATTCTCCATGCTAAAAAGATATGCTAGCTCTTTAACAGCCCCTCCTTATATATCAGCTCTATCATAGTAAGTGTCCCTCCACGGCATCCGTCCTCGACGTCTTGACTAGTTCAAATATAGTAGTGAAATAGAGGGTTCTTCCCCAGAAATGGCTTATCTCCTGTAGACTCAATGCCGAACGAAGCCCGGTCATTCGCCGTAACATGCACTCCTTTACCGGAACAACGATGCAGATCTTGGGACTGGACCGCCGGGGCGGGGCAAATGGGTTGGCGACAATGCAGCGGCGTCCAACCAGAGACAGTAACCACGCCGGAAACGGGAAACCTCTACTATGTATAGAGCAATCCTGTCTTAGGCTACATGCGACACCTTATCTCCTCGCCAGAGGGTAGGGTGAACAGAGTAACGCACCCCAGTTCCCGGAAAAGACGATATGACATATACTATCTCTTGGCTGTACAAGCAGTGCCTCCTGCCCGCCGGTGACCGGAGACTATATGCGAGGCACCCGAGCTCCGGACGCGTTCATGAGCTGTCGTGTAAGTTCAACCACCCGATGCACATTGACGATAGCTAAAGCGGCGATGCGAGTTACCACGCCACGGTCCATTGCATAGGCTTGTCCTTTTGATAGCTAGCCACCCAAAAGGCAGCCAAGGTAGAGGAGATCCATCCAGGCTATCGTAGTTATAATTAGGTGTATCTACCCGTTTCAACTACCACGAGTGTTAATATCAACAAGTGTGTCCCCTAAATTGATCATCGGCCGTGCTAGTGAGCAGAGGAAGCAATTGGCTCTATCCACTCGGTCCTCAAGTCTTAAGTATATATATTCCTCTGCTTCGACAACTCAAACTGGTGTTGGGACACAATGGGTGTTATCCTCAGCAAGACAAAAGCAAAAATGAGCTCGGAAGAGAAGAAGCCAGCTGGCCCCGTGGCCATGACCTACTATCCCAAGGCGTCAAGCATCAAGCCGCCACTAATCGCCAACGAGAACGCTTTCTTGGGTGATGTATCGGTGTCGTGAGTTCTTCGATCTTGCCCGCCTCCTCTTCTTCCTCCCATTCGCTTCACTACATCCTCTCTAGAGCCCAGTGTAAACAAACACCACTTGCTTACCCCTTGCCACTGCCTGTTATCCTAAACTCATTTGATCCTCAATCCCTCGCCGCCTACCACTCAGTTTCACCGACCTACAACTCCCTCCTCTATCCCAAGCACAGAAAAACAAGCCACATCCACACCAGCCCTCCTCCTAGTCTAAGCTAACTCCGCCCTTCCCGCCAAATAGAACCGACAGCGACAAGCCGATTTCAGCAGGGTTCTACCGGCTAGAAAAAGGCACGCCACTCGTGTACACATACACATATCACGAGATGAAGGTGATCATCGACGGCAGTTTCGACATCACGGACGAGGCGGGCAACACGGCCCACGCGGTGGCCGGCGACGTGTTTTACTTCCCCAAGGGCTCCAAGATCACGTTTACGACCGACGACTTCGGGCTGGGCTTTTACTGTGGACAGCGGCCTAAGGATACCGCTTAGAGGAGGAAATAGCGGAGGGTGAAAAGGGAAACGGGCGGAGGAGGAGAGATACATATAGTCTTGGAAGGAGAATAACACTTCCCTGTGCGCCTGTCTGCGGTGGTTGCACTGAGACATATTTGGTATGCTACGGCTTAACTGGTTCTTTTCGTAATGAGATACCTGTCAAACGATAACTAAACGATATATTTTATCATATCCTTGCTATTTCAATTCATGGACTTTAAGCGGTAAATATACAAACCCTGTGTTGATGATTACTGAAGGCGAATATCAATTACCAGGCGAAGTGGGAACCTTAGTATTTGTTGTAGAGACTAGGCTTGTATGCCAATATCTATCTAATCTCGGGTGTTAACGTGAGTGAAAAAAAGAAGGTAAAGAGAAGTCTGAAGACAGAACGCAATAAATAAACATGGGTACGTGTTAAAAGAGGAAGGAAGTGGAGAAGGAAGGAAAAGAAAAAATAGTTATTTGACATCAGTTGAATTCGAACACCTAACTTCCTAATACAAAAAATGCAAAAAAGAATCTAGTGGCTTAAGGCGAACTCAACATCCACTGGACCGGAAAACCCTTGAATGCCTATGACCCTGCCTCTGACACAAGAGTTTATCCTGGCGACTGTTTTACCACTACACCATTCGAGATGAATAGGTATTTGGGAACATCTGTTACTAGGAAATGCTCTCACCATAAACTATAACCTTGCTCCTTCCTCCTCCTCTTCAGGCTCAGCGAGATGGCCTGTGGTTGCAAGGCTACCTATTCCAGCGCTGGCTTGTACATTCTACTGTTGGCGACAACGCTCAGGCTGCACCTACCTTTGTGTTTATCGTAATTGAGCGTAAAGGACCCGCTAGATCACACTCGTATGCTTATATCTCTAACTTCACTCACTGTTAAGCAATGAAACTAAAACACTACTACTAGGAGGTTTCATGGTTATAAATAACTTGCCTTTTTAGAACATGTATATCCTACAGGCACATAACTCACACCACTAGCCCATGTTAAGTGAGAATAGAGCTTTCTTAAATATTACGGATACGCTTAACAGCTTCTAGGCTTTAATAACACTATTTACATTACAGTTAAGCTTTCTGATACACGTGCACGTTTCTCCTTTAGTTTTTACTGAGCCTGAGGCTTACTGAATTTGATAACTTCCGTATCTAAGGTTGTAACATAATATTTGCACTATATTTTTAAGCCTATAAGCCATTAAGAAGCTGTTACTTACTAGGAATTCTAATTTTGGCCTGTTAGTGTATGACTGTATATTAATCAATTAATTACTGAAAACTGTTTTGAAATAAGTACTATATTGATGAATCAGGTCGACTATGTACCAACGCTATAAGTTGTGTCTTTCGTAAAATATTATTCCTCATAGCCTCGCTAGGTACCTACCTCTCGAAGCCAATACCTTCTTTTTTGCAATCTTGGTCCATCATTGATAGATGCAGATTCTGTCAAACTGTAGAATTATAAGTCAGTACTCAAAGTGTCCCGTACAACGAAGTTAAAAATGCCGGGTTTCCTACACTAATAGGTCACTACTCCAAACGAATAAGGAGCAAAATAAATCATCTTATAGACGTTAATAGCGAAGTTTAAATAATTCTACACTGATCAAAATATGCACAGATTAAGCGGTACATACTTATATCTCGATTCGATGGTCGCGCTCGAAGTTAGTTCCGGTACTGAATTTATGAGTATGATTTTGCGGTTCATGTTAGCCACGTGGCATGATTCTAGGACAAGTAACGGTTCGACTGAGACCAGATCCTGGAGTACTATTATTTCAATAGCAATATAACAGATTCTATTTTAATTTAGCCCGAGAACGCCAACCTATTCTGCAGCAGAACTCCGTCCGCACATGCAAGAAAGCAATATATAACACATTCACCCATCCACACACACACATACTCCTCAATTCCCAAACTCTAGTTGTCTAGTCTATTGAGTCTCCCCTTTCACCAACTAGAAGGTGTAGACCATGTTAGTGACCTGCGGCTTGAGGACCTCACACTTCTTCTTAAGCGTCTTGACAGCCTCCATAAACAGCTCGTCGCTGTCCCACTGGCCCGTGCTCTCAATCGAGAAGATGAAGTGGTCCTTCTTGCGCCCGAGCTTGACCTTACCCTCGAACTCCGGATGCCGCAGCACCTCACGACTGACGGTGTCGCGCATGGGGTCCTTCACGACGGCCTTCAACTCGCCCTCATGGCCTTCGTACCCACTCCCCTTCGTCCTCGCCTCTTGCCGCGAGACTTTCTCGAGCCCCACCACGCCCGGCATGAAGCAGCCGGCGAACTTCTCGGCGTCAGCGCCCAGGATCGGCCGCAGGATCGTGATCGTAGGCATGAGCCTGTAGCTCGCGGTAGCGACGGGCGAGTACTTGGCGTGGTCCCAGCCGAAGCCCTTGTGCATATGCATCTCGATATCGAGCTCTTGACCGGGGCGCAGCTTCGCGATCAGGATGTCTGGGTTGACGGGGCGGATTGCGTCTTCGCCCGAGAACCATTTTGGCTGGCCGCCGAGGGGTTCGAAGACTATGTCCCGCGCGTATATATGCGCATTGTGGTACAGAACCTTCGGGTCCTTGGCGTCTTTCGGCGCATCCTTGTTGTGCGTGCATTTGGCTGCCAGCTTCAGGCTCACGGTGTTCGTATCGTAGGTGGTTGAGTATGTGTCCTCGTCCGGGCCGGGCTTGCGCCAAAATCCCATGAACTCACGCAGACCCTTCTTGCCACCCGTGAACGGTATGAGCCCGAGTCTGTGTGCGAGGACTTCATCTTGGATCACAGATGTATTGTTATTAACAAAGACGGTTTCGATGGCGAGGGTGGGAATCTCGGCGATTAGAATGCGCCGGAAGGCGTTGGCTATGGAAGCGTCGACGCCGATAAGGGAAAACTGGGCCTCGAATTGATCATTTTGGTGCCATTGGACTCTGAATGTGCGTCGGAAGTCTTCCTTGTCCCAGGCATGTTCTTCGTTTGCGTAGTTATCTGGATAAGCATCGGAGACCGTATTTGTTACTGTCTCCTTATTGATACCGACGGTCTGCCAGGCTGTTAGTCAATTCTAGGTAGGAAACTAAATAGATTAGAATTCATACATTGCGCTCTTCAATTTCTGCCGCGCTGGGCACTCGTCGCCCAGAAGAAGGCGCCATGATGTCTGGTTACTGTGTGTTAATAGAATATGGTGGGGTTGGACGGAAGATGCAAAACGCAAAATAAAAAAGTTCAAGAGATTTGGTTATCGATAAGACCTGTTTCCAACGCCCACCCCACCATCCCGTCGGTACACCCCACTAGCTTTACGACCGAGTAGATGGATGAACGGAGGAAAACCAAACAACTGATCTGGGATTAAAGAAGCGGTCAAGGTGAGATAACGGGCTGGTTTCCCCTGAGTCTCAGCTCTGTACTCTGTTCTACGAATTCGTAGTTTCGTGCATTACAAGCAGAACTCCGCTATGAGACTTCGAGGGGTTCCCAAGCGAGTATTGTTCTAACCCTTCTCCATCGCATTGGGTGTTGCATCTCTCCGCCAATGCGCCGGTGAGCGAGGGTGACGTGATGGGGTGGTGACGTACGAGAATGTTGTACTAGGCAATATAGGCGCGGTACTCATCAAACTGCCCACCAGTCCTTAGACTTTGACTCTATCGCTTGGAAAGGCGAGAAGTCTTTGACGGCGGCCTAAATGTTCTCTCCGATCCTGAAACTGGCGTATTGAAGCGCGAATTCAGGGGTCTGGGAATATGGGGTGAAGATGGGCGGGATAACGGTATGGTGGGGATTTGGGTCCTTGTCTTGAGCGCTTTCATGTTCGACCCCAGTACCAACAGCGCGGGCTTGTCTCGTGAGTGAGGCTCGGTAGTAGGCGATCGGATTCTGGCGCTCCTTGGGTTTTGTAAAACTAGGCGATACTCCCTTCTATGGCTGGACTCGCCACATTCGAAGTTAAGAGAAAGGGCGGAACGGTAATAGCGGCTGGTTTGGAAACTAGTCGAGCTATGACCTGGAATACGAGGTGTGACTGGACTGATCTCTGCTGTACTTGAGGAAATTGTGATCTGTAAGAAATGAGTATGGCGGCTACGCTGAAGTGATAGCTCATGAATTGATTTTAATTTAGGTTGAAGGGTATGTACAAAAGATTAGATCTGTAAGTTTGTTGTTGATTCTATCATTGACGATTCTGTGAGATTTTCATCAATCACAACCTGATACCTATATAAGTTTAGGATACATATGTTACAGCTAGTATACATATATAGTAAGTTTTCAGAACAGCTTGATCCCATTCCCGGCGGCCTGCTGCATGAAGAACCCCTTGAGTGGTCCCATTGCATTAACAGCATTGAGGCCCCATGATCTCAAAGGAATTAGCGGTCCGCTTTCGACCGAATATAACTTATGTAGCTTGTCGACGACGCCGAGAAGCACATGGTTCGCGACGTATCGTTCAGCGTTGTATGACTCCAGAGACATACGGGTGCCAAGATCCTGCCCATGCGATACAGCGTAGTCAATTGTCTTGGCTAAACTCTCAACGTCGCCTTGCCCTTGGTTGAGACCCTGGCCGGCGAGCGGGTGGACTGTATGCGCGGCATCGCCCACCAGTGCTATACGCTCACCAATATAGGTGTCTGCGTGGCGCATTTTCAGCGGGAAAGATGCGATGGTGCCTTCTTGTACCCCGACGACCTTCTGCGGTAGAGCTTGGGGATCAAAGTGCGTATGTTGTAGTCTCCATGACAGCTCATCCTCATGCCCAGAGCTCATTGTGTGCATGAATTGCAAATCTACTGGGCTGAGGCGGAAGGCTGCATTAACGAGAGCAATGAAATCCTTAGCTGGAAGACTCTTTAGCAACGCAGCATTCGCGGGTGTCGTAGACCAGACGAGAGTAGAGTGATTCCCAGGAAGAGGTAGCATGGCGATAGGTCCAGTCGGTAAGAATCTCTGGTATGCAATCTTCATATCGTCTCCGCCCCAGCCGCTGCCTTCAAGCTGCAACGTCGCAACAACGCCGTGACGTCCGTAGTCCCAACCTTTGCTGTCTATCCCAGCAAAAGTTCGCACCGGGCTGTTGGCTCCATCAGCGCCGACAAGCAGCCTCGCTGCGAGCTGCTTCCCACCTGCTAGCTGGAGGACGGGCCATTCCCGAAGATCCAGGTCTTCCGTCTCTTCGCCCAAGGTGATATTCTCAACTCTCGCTCCGTCAAAGGTTGTGATGCCGCTCAGTTCGTCAATTCGCTTGAGAAGGCCCGAAGTCAGATTCAAGTTCTCGATCATGTACGCGATCGTCTTTCCACCTGGCGCCGAACCTGGCGCCCAGTCAAACTCGATGCGCGCACCTGATACGCCATCCCAGACCTGCATCTCTTGGTATGGCTGGACTCGCTCACGTTGTATATGATTCCATGCTCCGATCTTGTTAAGAAAATTCGCTGAGGATGGCGTTAAGGAACTGCACCGATTCGAGAAGCGATCGGAGGGGAGGTGCCATGATCGCAGCTTGCTCAAGTCTTGGGCTTCGACAAGCGCTACTCGCAGGCCGGCTGTGGTGGGATTCGCCTCTACAGATACGGCGTCAGAATTGGCTTTAGAATCTTAGGATACTGAACTACAACGCACTCAATGCGGCGAGGAGACTGAGACCAGCAGGCCCGCCGCCAACGCAAACCACATCGTAAATGTCAGGCCTGGGTGCGCTTGCATAAGACCTGGTCAATTGCTGTCTCAATCGTCGGTTACAGCTACGGCACAGATTTGGCGTCGACCGTGGAAGATGTCGACCTGCAGGTGTGAGCGCTTTCATCTTTTCCGATATAGAAAAAAGACAAAACGATGATTCTTGAAGAGTGTCGTTCGTGCCAAGATCTCGAAATAGTCTCGACCAAGGGTAGCTGTTTTAGTCCCTAGCCGACCGAAGTTTCCCCACTTTAATGCATCGACATGTGAAATTCTGGTTCAAGATATTTAGCTTTTGCACCGCTTATAAGTCCTCATGAAGCGCGTAGCAGAACGCATGCTTAAATGGAGAGATACTATATTTGTTCCATCTCGGCAGACAAACTGATACCGCCATGGAATAAAACCCTAGCTACTGGCGATCTATGCATATTTCCCATTCCCCGATTACCATAAAACTCGTTACGTCAAGCGCTCAGTGAACAACGTGATATACAAACATGGTAGCAAAACTCCTTTCCCGCCTCTTCTCATCCGTATACATATCACCCACAGACTACGACAGGATTCTCCCGCATGAATCACTATCTATCATGCGAGAGACTCGAAGTCGCTGGGGCAGATTCTTCAGCGCCAGGCTCGGCAGGGTTGTCAGTTGACGTCCCTATCGCACCAGACATAGCAGAGCTCTCACCTTCTGTCTGCTGAACGCCACTAGCGTTACCAACGTCTGTCACACTGTCGCCGGCTACTTCATCTTCTTGATTCATCTCCCAACTCTTCAGATCGTCCTCGGCATCGTTGAGGACCTGTCGAGCGGCGCTCCCGTTCTCGTACACGCGGCGTCCATCGCCTGGCGTCACCGGAGAATCGTCCAGGAGGTCGAGAAGACGTTGCCCATGTCTCGCGAGTATGATCTGCTTCTCGGCGCGCTGTATGACAGCTGCGAATTCAGCTTCGTAAGCCTCTTTCAGCTTCTTACGAGTCTGTCGCGTTACCAGCCGCATTAGCATGTTTCACCCGTATCTTCTGCAATCCCGTACCTGGGAATGTGCAAGGATTCGATCAGGTTTGGAAGGGAGAGCATACGATATTCGTCAGCTGTGCCTCAGCAACCAAGTTCTCAGCCTCTGCCCTCACCAGCTCCTGCTCTAATATGACAAGCTTCGTGCTCTGGGGCTCCTTGAGCTTCAGCTTCTGGATCTCGTCGGCAATTTTGCCCTTACTATCACGGCTCGGCTGCACGCTCTTCTCCGTGTTACGGATCGTCTTGAGGACGCCGCGCGCGTCATCGAGGTTGTGGGCGTAGCTCTCCTCTTGTGCGCCTAGTTCGCTGAGAATGACGCCGATCTTGTCGCTGATGTCA
The DNA here is from genome assembly GCA_025201745.1 of Xylariaceae sp. FL1651. NCBI lineage: Eukaryota > Fungi > Ascomycota > Sordariomycetes > Xylariales > Xylariaceae > Xylariaceae sp. FL1651. Next base: position 1,351,508 of record MU624229.1, read on the forward strand.
GACACGGCCTCATCTTGCGTCTGCTCGCCCCATTCCGACAGTTCTCTGGCAATCGTGTCTCGCTCTTTGCCCGCGGCTTCGTGAGCTGAGATGAGGTTGTTAGTTGATTTGATTAAGCGATATAGTCGGCGGGAGAGTTCGGGCTGTATCGACCCGCGGAGCGATGCAAATGAGAAGCCCTTGCGATGCGTAGGTGATGTCGTAGTACTATTGCCCTTGCCGGACCGGATGGACAGCGAGCGATTCCTACTTTTCCAGTCAGTTTTTTTTGGAAATACTCGTCAACAATTTGTTATCGGAGGCTTGGAGGCTGGTACACGTATGGCGATGCAAGGGAAGATCGACTGTGCGCACTAGGCTGCGGTGTAAGAGGTGCCAAAGGCGACCGCGGTAAGCTTCTCTCAAGCTCTGCCACCCCCTTGGAACTACTCCTGAAAAAGAGATCCATCGTAGTGACCTACATGATATCTTCAAGTTTCGAGCGATCAAGGTAATATGATTGAGTCTATATTGGTTGACGAATAACTACTGACATGTTAGTTGGCTGCCTCTTTCCTCGCTCGCCACTGCGCAACAAGCTAGAGAGCAGTGGCAGCCTGTGTGATGCTATTCATAGTTGGAAGCAATGATGTTTACTTACTACCCGACAGAGGCATGCGCCAACAAGCTGAAGGTTACAGTGACTGGAAGAAAAAAACGGGAACTTTTTTTCCTTTGCAAAAATCACCCACTAAGTTTAGACTTAAATAACTTAATATTTTACAAAACAACTATATAAAAAAAAATTAAATAAATTAAATAAATAGTATTGATATTTCCTTTTTTTAAGATTTTATTTTTTTTGATTTTTTATGGTAAAGTTATAAATATTTTAAAATTATATATTTTAAAGGGTTTATGTAAAAAGTTTAAAATTTTTTAAAATAAAGATATTTTTACGAAAATAAATCGAAAAATTAATTAAACAACCATATAAAAAACTTTTTAATTTTATATATAAAGCATCTTTTTCAAAATTTTAATTATTATATAATATTGTAAAGTTATTTAAGTTTAAAATAGTTAAGTTTTGTTGATTTTGGGTGCGAAAAAAAAAATTCCCGTTTTTTATTTCCAGCCACTGTAGTATCAATATTGGGAAGGTCAGAGAAACCCGTCTAAGCAGGGATAATTGGACAAGTTTATCAAGACCTTGTATTGACAATCATATATTCAAAATATAAATCTATCCTAAACTGATGCTAAGTGAGGATTCATAGAAGATTGAGCCATGTAAGACCCTCGTTTTACTAGCTGGTGCGTACGTCATATTTCATTGCCCTTACAAAAGAGAGACCGATGCTACCGGCAGCTGTCAAAGATAAAACAAAAAAAGACGATAAAGCACGCCAACACCAAAATGCACAAGCTTAGATGAACATGGTGCGTCATTGATGTCATGTCTTTCTTTGGTCGACTCAATATTGAGGACATAGCACCCCCCTGTACCCCGCCTGCGCCCGAATATAGCCCCAGCGCTTTCCATCCGTTACATTCTAGCGTGCTGTATCGATAATATGACGACAGGTGCCATCCCACCAAAGAAAGTTGAGCCTAGAGCCAAAGCCAACCGTTCTGGTCTCCGAGTATATCCACAAACAGATTCACAGATATTTAAACGTGCACGCATAGAAATATACATTAAGTAATCCATATAAGTCCCAAATCCGTAATCAAGTGAAGGACGATCGTTTTTTTGGGGTTGTCATCGTCCGTATAAGTCGATAAGATAGTCCGAGGGTTCGGAGAATAAAAGATGACGTACGAGGCCGCTACCTCATTATAGGACTTCTGATACTACGTCCCTTTTTGGTTCTAAATGGCGAAAATTGGAGTGCCTCGCACTGCAGTCCCGATGCGCACAAAGTCATTCGAGATCTCGCATGTGGCCAGATAGATTGATAGATGGAACCAGTCAGTCCACACCGTTAAAAGCTTAGCGGTATCTCGTCTGGCTGGTGCGCTCGTACACGATCGGTCCGCTCTGCCGGTGGCTGCTCGTGCTCACCCGCGGATAGCTGACGCGCACCGGCGTGGAAGCGCGCGGGTGGTGGTGGTGGTGTTGGTGATGGTGATGGTGGCCTTGGTGTTGACGCACGGGGATGTACTCCTCGTGGTAGTAGTATTTGCGCGATGGCTCTGTGCGGAAACACATCTTGGCCGGTTCGGTGTGATGATAGTACTTTGTGGTCTTCGTTGTTGTGTAAGGCATGAAGATGGAAGGTTAGGCTGTCTGCGGTCCTGTTATCTCAAGGACCGCGAACTTGATTGGTATATGGTAGATATGAGTATCAGCAAGTTGATTGGTGATTCTAGAACAGTCTACTCTCCAAACTTGAAAAGTATATGTAGGTCTTTATCTTGGCAGACCTCTGATAGCCGATTTAGTAGATAAGATCAAAGTATGAGCAAGAACGATTCAGTCAAGAATTGACAGGATCGTGGGATTTATAGATAACGAAGAGGAAGCCCGAGCATTGATGTATTGCTCCGCCTAGGGCATTCTAAGCTTACCATATCAGCTATTCGGTCACCCGGTCTGGAGATGGTGGGAGGCTTGGGAGGCTGGACAAGGACCTACTGCAGGTCTTGTCTGCCGCGGGCTCCTTCGCTCCAGGCCGAGATCATCGGGCCACTATGATGAACGTGGGAATCCGTCACCGAGATTGATGAGGTGAATCCAGCCAAGCGAGACACTGCCCAGTTTTCTGGAACTCCGCCGCCAACATCTGATTCCGCTGATCTGGGTAGGCGTTATGAGGAAACGCAGCCATGTCTACATTTTCAAGCGTCTCTGCAAGATCGCTGCGTTAGGAACTCGTATAACTAGGAGATACGATGTCATTGAATTGAGCAAGGAAACATGAGAATACGCGGAGTATACGCCCCCATTCAATTTCAGGTCGAAAGTAGGTTCTTGCCGCTGCCGGTTCGTATACAAGCTATGAATAGGGACCGCTGAAACCACGAAACCTGCTAATCCCCGGTTCTTTACAACGCCGGTCCACATCCACGAGCCTCATTGCTACCCACCTCCACATAGACTTCTCGTGACTTTCAGTTATAGACCAAGGCAATAAGGCGTAAAGGCTTGATGAGCTGAAATACGAAGGAAACCCCACACAGCTTCGCAGCTGAGTCGTATTAGCTAGCCTAGATATTTGCCATCTCTACCCATTCGGACTATCTAGACAGTAGAGTATCAACAACGGCAATGCCATACGAAAGTTCTTAAACGGCTTTTACCTCAATTACATAATGCAACAGCGTACTCAGGGTCGAAAATACCTCCACCTATCGCCATTACATCTATTACGGCGTATAAGCAAGCGGTGCTAATGCAAGACCCCGTAACTCATTCCTCCTCTCCTACCTATGATGTTGCTGCGACGTCAGCATGCATTTCTCCACACTCCCCCGATTCTGTGCCAAATGCTCCGCCGATCCACAGGCGCCTTATCATCGAAATTTCTCTTCTGAATTGAACGATGCGAACTACTGCGGTCCCCGCCGACTATTCAGCGTCTCATTGGTGGCTAGAAGACGCTAGGTCCCTGCATAAACTGCACTTATCCCTCAACAGCTCGGTAACAGGGGATCTGACTTGAATGCATGGAGCGACGTGATTTGCCCACGTTGATTACCAGACTGAACTGGATGACGGGACATCGAGATTCGAAATTTGCACTTTGGTATGAGCTGCAAGCGGTGAAAGTGTCGGTATAGGAACGATGTACTCTACCATAGTTCAACACACCGCTGCTGCAATTCCTGCTGCGGGATCCAAGTATCTACTTAGAGATGTGTCTCGAGTGCTTCACTAGGAGCTTTGCAGACAGGCGGCAGCCTTCACCTTGATTCACCGTGGCAATTTTGTTAGTATTTCACCCCTTGGCAAGCAGAGATCATCATAAAGTCGTGTTCATCTTGTTCCTTTTTCTCTCTAACCGAAGCCTTACTATGCTCAAGATCTTTATCTCTCGGTGTTTCCTTTTTATATTCCTACAAGAACGTCTAAAATCTTCGCTGTTCATCTTCAACAATAAACGCGGTGTCATTACTTCGTCGAGAATTTCACGTCCAATTTTGAGAGCAACCACATGCCCACAAAGACCGTCATTGTGCTTGTGAAAATGACGAAGGGCTTACGAAGAGCCGCCATAGTTGAGTAGTCGTATGACACAATCAGTTCGCGGTCCCGCAACTCGTCCACTAAGTTTCGTGCCTTGATCGTGAGAACAGTTCGGCCAATGGTATCCAGATAGGTCTTTACGAGCTCAACACTATGCTCGGTAATCAAGGACTCGGGGGCTGTAGTATAGAACTTAATATTCCTGTCTATGTGTTAGCTTGTCTAGGAAGGACTCCGAGGATATTTAAGAACTTACTCTGCACCCTCAGGCAGGATTACACGGACATTGACATGCTCGTACTCGACGCCCTCAGCTTGTTTGGGACCCTCAATAAGAGGCACATTCAGTAGGAAACTACCGCCTGACTTCTTCAGGTAGTTGCTCGAATCGGCGTTCCAGCCAACCGTAAATGGGTATTTCCAACCACCAAAGATCGGATATCGGGGTTTGAGCTCGAGAACAGCTTCGCGTTTGGTGCTGCGGAAGCGTGATGTTGACACGTTGCCAATAACATCCGTGAAATACGCATCCTTACTTCCAGCGCCAAGAAGGAACTTCATTTCCTTCAGCGCGTAGCTTTGCGGGTTGAAATACTGGGATTGAGCCCACTTGACTCGGTTGAACTGGTTTGAGAGGTTCGCGCCATAATGGAAAAGCGTATATCTCTCTTCGAAAGCGACGTTTCCTCCCCAATGACTGACTTCGATGTCGCGCTCGAGCTCGGACACGTGGGTAACGGGCTTAGTGAACTCGTATCGCACCTTGACGGGAGAGCTCGCGCCAGCTGGGACTTCGGGGAAGGGACCGTAGGTAAGCTTCGCTCCTTGCTTAACAGGAAATTCTTTTGTCTCTCCGCTTCCGGCGATCTTGGTATAGTCTGGAACGTCGGAGGACGGCAGCTTCACCTCGGTTTTTTGCTTCAATGTAGGATATGCTGAGGGGCAGTACGCAGAGAAGGCGTATACCAGGTACTGCTTGTCCGCCTGTTCGATCGAAGCCGGCAGCGGTTTTAGGGCTTTTAGATAATAGAAGGATATACCGATGGTTTGCTGGCCCTTGGGTGGTAAAGGCGAGGGCAGTTTGATTCGGTAAAATTGGGTGTCACTGTTAGTCTGCTGTTAGTGATAATTTTGGTGTAGGGGCTATACAACCTGGGGAAACCCGGCTTGCCTTGACGGGTCAAACTCTACTGCATCAACAGTAAAGCCCACAACCTCGGGGTTCTTTCTGTCCTTCACCTCAATGCCTCCGACCTTCTCCATTTGTTCGCTCGTGAAAGGCAAGAAGTATTCATCTTGGGGTTCAGATGAGCTATTCTCGATTACGACGTTTATGGACTCTTTTGCGTAGTTTTTCTCTAATGAGACGATATGGACCAAATTGGCATTTTTGAATACCTGGGGCGGCTTGAATGTGGAGGGGAGAATGACCTTAGACGAAGCTGGTGCGACAACGCTGTCAGTGGCAGATGTTGAGGAAAGTAAAGAGAGACACGCAGCCGCAATGGCAGTGAACTTCATGATGAAGAGAAACCGACTGGAGCGCTCATCAATTGAGCTGCTCCGCAATAGCGATCGGTACCTGGTACGAAAGAAAGGAAAAGGGAGATGGGCAAGCAGTGGGTGGCCCTGTCGCGTAAGTTGGTGATGTTGTCTTGGCCTTGGGGACAGCAACACCTCTCCAAAAGTTACAGCTTACGTTGCTTGATGCACCTAGCGGGACCTGGAGCTCCAGGATCGGAACTGAGGAATTGAGTTGATCCGGTGGGTATTGAGGCCGGACTATACCTGATATGGCTAGACAAGATACGTACCTTAGAGAAACAACATGTGGCACCGAAACCCCACGCCCAACGTGGGGCTTCCATCTTAGGCAGTGTACTGGGACATGGAGGGAATGCTTGTGATTGGGTGAAAAGGCCAAGTTAAAACCGTACATAGAAATTGATTTGATAATGTGTTGATGTCTCAACAACAAATTTTCTCTTCAGAGGGTATCGTGACTTTATCAGCTAATCGCTATTCGCATTCTTACCCTCTCTGCTACTTTGTGTCTTGAACATCAGTCTCTATATATTTATATTTACATAGTAAGATCTATATGTAAATAGTAGGCGCTCTATTTGTGACTTATATGCTGTGTGGCTGCCTGAGACAAATCTCATTTCACGTGTAAGTTTGAGGAGACCTCAATGCTTGCAATCTTAGTAGTACTTGTTGGCGGGTGACCATGCAGGTGTCAATGCAGGCTCAAGTGTTACAGCCGAAGCTATGGGCGTCTTCTGCAGTCTCTTCCAACGGACGAAAGCACACCGCTGTTCAGGCCCACCATGGCTGCTAAATTAATCACTAGTTGTCCGGTGTAGGTACTGTACCTATCACCAAGTTCATCTGCCTTGTTGGCAAGCCCCCCATTGATCTCATTTTATTGACAGTACCTGGGCTTTGATATGTTCTAGAGCGGGCCGCAAAGTCTAGCAACGCCGCACCTGAGCAACGCTACTACCATATGCGATAAATGCGGGCTGGAAAAAAGAAATTAAACAGAAATAAAATTGGACATTGCAGGTGCTGCGTACTTATCTGTTCTCATACTGTTGAGGCAGAGGTAGGTACCGTATTGTGCATAGACGTGCCTTGAGCCCTAGCTGGGTGCGTGAACTCAATCAATTACATGGAGGTCTTTTGGTGCTGGTGGACCATGACAGCAAATCAATTCAACCCAAGCTAGGGGAGATCCGTTGGAGGGGCATCGAGGGGCCAAGGGGGGGTGTGCCCCTCACCAACCCCCCAAGCTTCGTCACTATAAGGTATCAAAATACATAACCTCGCTGCCAAACGTCCTTTTCCATCCTCTCACACCTGATCTTATAAGACCAGACTAGGTCGAGCTGAGTAAGGACCATTGTGGGCTGAGTCAAGCTGCGCTTTGTGCAATCTTCAACATTTATCCCTCATCATTTCTTGTTCATTTTGTTTTGCTCTCCTTTTAAGACTTGGTCTATTGTTCCCAGTCCTCTTGATATTCAAACTTGTCAACATCAACTCTCATCTGACAAGGCTGAAAACAAAATGGTTGGCCTTGGACGAAAGCCGCCATCCCGCAAGGGTATGTGCTCTAATTACTTGTCTCAACTTCCGAAGTTAGTGTCTGTTGTACGAGGTTCTGAATAGGAAGCTACGCAACTACACAACTACACGATCCTCCCTTGAATTAACTATACCCCTTTGAAGACACCTTTGAAAACACCTTCCCAGACCATCTGCTCACCTGTGCAACGTTGAACACCTCTGTAAACACATTCACCGTGTCACCTTCGCTTGGTTCTAGTACTCGAGCTCCGTTTGCGTCAAGTGCAGCGTATGACACAGAATGACACGCACCTTCCTGTCAGTTACCCGTGCAAAGTGAATGTCCCATTCAAGACCCCTATTGCGCGTATGGGAGCTGTACCTATTCCTTTCATCCACTTTAAGCCACATTCGAAGATCCTGTTTGGCCAGTTTCATTTTACTCTATTCACTACTGGCTTAGTTGGGTTTATATGAATATGGTCCAGAGAGCGCTGGGCAGAGACTACCACGCGTCATATCTACCACCACTATCTTCATTACACTGATGACCTCAATTGCTTGACTGGTCTCTCTCGCATATCAAGTCTGCTACTTATTTACTTACTGACATAATGAAATCTGCAGGATCCATGGCCGATGTGCCCAAGGATCTTTTGGCGGAGATCAAAAACTTGGAGGAGGTCTTCACCATCGATACTGCCAAATTAAAGCAGATCACGAAGCACTTCGTATCTGAACTCGAAAAAGGTTTGCCATATCTCATGATATTGATAGTTAGGTAAAATTAACTAATGAATTCAGGTCTGAGCGTGGAAGGAGGTAGCATTGTAGGTCTTGTCCACATCCGCATTCAGCCCATGGAAGGGCTCGCTAATTGAACATCGCCATAGCCCATGAACCCGACTTGGGTTATGGACTTCCCTGATGGATACGAGACGGGTACATTCTTGGCGTTGGACATGGGCGGTACCAATCTGCGTGTCTGTGAGATCACTTTGACGGACAACAAGTCCGAGTTCGACATCATTCAATCCAAATACCGCATGCCGGAGGAGTTGAAGACAGGCGATGCCGAAGAGCTGTGGGAGTACATAGCGGACTGCTTGCAGCAATTCGTTGATATGCACCACGGCGACCTACCCGAAAGCGAAGGAAAGATCCCACTTGGTTTCACCTTCTCGTATCCCGCGACGCAGAACTATATTGACGAGGGCGTTCTTCAGCGATGGACTAAAGGCTTCGACATTGACGGAGTGGAGGGCAAGAATGTTGTTCCTATGCTTGAAGCTGCCCTGGAGCAGCGTGTAAGTTACTGCCAGTCTATGATCATGTTCGGAAGTTGACGTGTGCTTAGGGCGTCCCTGTTACGGTTTCTGCTTTGATCAACGATACCACGGGGACACTTATTGCTTCTGCCTACACTGACCCCAAGATGAAGATCGGCTGCATCTTCGGAACAGGCTGCAACGCTGCATACATGGAGAACTGCGGTTCTATTCCTAAGCTAGCGCACATGAATCTGCCCGCTGATTGTCCCATGGCCATTAATTGCGAATGGGGTGCATTTGACAATGAGCACAAAGTACTACCTCGCACGAAGTACGACGTTATTATCGACCAAGAGTCTCCACGACCAGGCCAGCAAGCCTTCGAGAAGTGCATTGCCGGCTTGTACCTCGGCGAGATCTTCCGTTTGGTCATGGTGGATCTTCACGACAATAAAGATGTCCACATCTTCGAGGGTCAGGACATCAAGTATTTGCGGAAGCCATATACACTTGATGCATCTTTCCTATCGGCAATCGAAGAGTTAGTCATTTTGATCGCTGTCCAAGCGAGTGAGTAGCAAGAATGCTAACGTTTCCTAGCGACCCCTTTGAGAACTTGCAGGAGACTGCAGACTTATTTCAGGATAAGCTACAACTAGCTTGCACCCGTCCCGAGCTTGAGCTCATCCGCCGAGCTGCCGAGTTAATCGGTACACGCGCCGCTCGTCTCTCTGCCTGCGGTGTCGCTGCTATCTGCACCAAAAAGAATCTGCAGCCTTGCCACGTTGGCGCCGATGGTTCTGTTTTCAATAAATACCCTCACTTCAAGGCTCGGGGCGCTCAGGCTCTGCGCGAGATCCTCGATTGGCCGGCTAAGTCGAACCCTCATGAAGAAGACCCCGTGGAGGTTCTGGCTGCTGAAGACGGCAGTGGCGTGGGTGCCGCATTGATTGCTGCCTTGACCCTCAAGAGAGTCGCCAAAGGCAACGTCGCTGGAATTCTGCATCCCGAGCACTTTAGGTAAATGGACATGAGGAGCCGGTACAGCGAAGGATTGTGTATTTCTTTAGATTGTGCCGAAATATGTTTTTAGAAAGAATAGACATAGATGGCAGTGCAGACAAGGCATCAATATACAAACCATGTGTACAGTTTGTGTTGGCATCCTTATGTACATGCTTTTAGCCCATCAGGGTAATGATAGGAAGCCGGTATTCTAACGCTCGTTAACAAGAGTAAGTGGACGGTTGCAGCTTGGAAAGAACTTACTATCAAGAGTCCAGTACCGCCTCTTAACGCCATGCCATTCACCCTTTCCCTCCTCTTCGAGGCCCTTCATGTCCACATCCAATTCCTCCCACTCAACGTCCAGTCCGGCATCGGTCAGATGCATCTCTACGACTTTGGTATAGACGTCGTAGCAGACCTTGCGATCAGCGCCCAGTCCATTAAAGAAACCGAAGACGCCTCCCTCATCGAGCAGTGCGGGGACGTACTCGGTAAAGAACATGCGCAACTGACCGTAATCCTCGCCAAAAGTATCGAAGTAAATCGCGTCGTACATCTCGCCCTGCTCGAGCAGCTTGGGCATGAGGTCCTGCCATCGGCCAGCATGGACTTTATACGCGCCCTCGCTCTGTCCGGACGCCTCCCAGTCCTTCCCGAACTTGCAGTCGGGGCTGTCCTCGATGTGCTTCAGGACCTCCGGGTGCGCCTCGATGATGTGGTGGCGCGACGGGCGCGTCTCGTGGAACATGGCGTCGATTATGCCCATGCCGAACCCGATGTTCAGGATCCGCTTCCCGCCCGCCAGGCCCGGCAGCAGGGCGTCGACGGACGACCGCATGATCGACGTCTCCCAGGCCATCATCACGCCGTTTTGCGCGTCGTCCACGAGCTTGCCGTCGCTGTATGTCAGGTTTGCGCGCAGGTAGGCCTCGCTTGTCACGGTGCCTTCTGCTGCCTGCGGGGGCGAGAATGCGCGGTCGGGGTCTGAGTCGAGGATTATGTCTTCGGGGGCGTTTTGTTGGTCGTCTTTCTGCTCTTTGCTGCCCTTATCTGCTTGTTGTGCATTTTCGTCCTCGCCCTCGTTCTCGTCCTCGTCATCTTCGGATTCAAGCGCCTCGTACCCATCTAACAGTCCGAACAGCAGCTCGGCGCGCATACCGGCCCCGACGCAGAGATCGTACAGCTCGTTCCACCCTAGACGCGCCGCCACACAGCCCGGTGTTTCGTTGTTGCTGTCGACGTCGTTCCAGATCGCGCCGCTGAGAAACAGCTCCTGGACTACGGCCTTCACTGCCCCGAGGTCGACGGGTGCTGCTTGCTCCGAAGCGTCGGCATCGTCTGTTGTTATCTTTGCGCCACAGGATCGAATGGCGGCATGCAGAGGCGTCTCCCCGGTCGTCGGCTCTTGGACGCTGGCGCGTCCGGGGATCGAGAGTAGGGGCTTAAGACCTGCTAGGTCGTGATGCCAGGCGTGGTAGAGAATCTGGGATATCGAGGCGGGACAGGACGGCGGGATGCGCGCCCCGATTGTGTCGTCAGGCATATCGGTGGTCCACAAGTGCTATAGTGTGATCTATATGAAACGGACTTATTTTTTATTTATTTAAAAAAAGAATGAAGTATTTCTTGAAGTGCACAAGCCAATGCTAGTTCAGAACCATAAAATTCCAAGCTACGCGGGGACCTTGCGCGGGGCCTGAAAAGAAATATTAACAATTACCGGGTAGCGGCCCTAAAGAGGGGTTGCATTCTTGTCAGTGCTTGGTACTATGTAACTATGGGTACACTCGGCGCACTGTAAGCTCGGCTTACTTCGGACGGGATAGGTCTGGGATACAGTAGGTCCACCCACAGGGTTTAGAACGAAACAGCCCCGCTGGAGCTCTTAGAACGGTCTTGTGACACGTGCCTTTCGACACACTCTCATTGGCCAATGCTTAGCTATAGTTGGCGTCATGGGGGGAAGAGGTTGATCGAGTTGAGTGGAGAACTTTGGACGAGAGCTTGTCGCTCAATTGACCACGAGGGAGAGTCTGCAGCTTCACCCGGCCTGTTACGTTTTAAAAAGGGCGAGGTTTGCATTGTCAAACTGCAGATGCTGCATGCTTGTGTTTGTACTTGTGCTTATCTTTACAGTGGCTGGAGGGTTCCCTGCAAGCACTGACGTCCCTCCCATTGGCTCCCTGTCTCGCCGACCCCGGCTTCAACATCTCGAACGCCGAACCTCATTCGTGAAAAGTCTGATGTAACGAGCGCCCATTGCTTCCTGGGTTACCCACTTGTGTTATTTTCCCTTGTGGTACTTTTGTGTTTGTGCTGTCCGAGCCCAGAGCTATCGATGTTTGCTCATGCTGATAATTAGAGATTTGAAGACCAACAAGACTTATTGGCGATCTTCGCGTTACCCCAACCACAATCGACCGTGGCACGCCCGCCCGGGCCTAGTCGTAATGAAGTTCGGAGAGCAGCTGCGTTCCAGCATCATCCGCGAGTACCAATGGTACTACATTGACTACGATGGACTCAAGGCCGAGCTCAAAACTGCCTCTGGGCCTCTGATCGACGTGGACGAGGACAATAACGAAGCCGGACCATCAGACCCTTCCGCCGCAAAGAATAAGAAGAAAGTGCTACAAAGGCATAGATGGACCGAGGAGGACGAACAAAGGTTCATTGCCAGGCTCTATTCCGAGCTCGAAAAGGTATATACCAAGACAAAAGTCAAGGAGTCCGAGATTCAACGTCGCATAGCCGTCAGTGAGCGAGAAGTTAGGGAGGTCGTTTCCAGGGTTACAGAGAGAGGGCTAGACGAACAAGGGCCTCCCGAGGAGGAGTTCATAATGCTAGAAGGAGACCTGAGCGACATCATTGCCGACGTTCACGATCTCGCCAAGTATGTCCAGTTGAATTACACTGGCTTCTATAAGATAATCAAGAAGCACGATGTTCGTTTCCCTGTTACCACACCCAAGAAATAGTATGATCAGACTGACACATGATCCAGAAAATGACCAATTGGCACCTACGGCCTTCATTCGACGCCGCACTCAAAAAGAAACCGTTCTACAATGAGGATTTTGACTCCGAAGTCGTAAAGCTCTCGAATATGTACAACAACGTTCGAACTAGGGGAAATCCAGTGAAAGGCGACAGTGCAGCCGGTGGCAGTCAGGGTAGTTTTGTCCGCCAAACGACAAAGTACTGGGTGCATCCAGATAATGTCACCGAACTGAAACTCATCATACTCAAGCACCTTCCGGTTCTTGTTTTTAATGCAAGCAAAGAGTTTGAGATTGCAGACTCGGCTATTACCTCTATTTACTACGACAACCCTGACAGGTGGGACTTGTACGAGGGGCGGCTGAAGAAGACTGAAGGAGCAGAGGCTATCCGTCTACGGTGGTATGGTGGCATGCAAAATGATACTATCTTTGTGGAACGAAAGACACATCGCGAAGACTGGACGGGAGAGAAGTCTGTTAAGGCTCGATTTTCGATAAAGGAGAAATACGTGAATGCGTTCATGAAGGGCGATTTGCTTCCAACTGCGCTTTTCGAAAAGGCCCGGAAAGATGGCAAAAAATCCGAGAAGGCCATTGCCGAGGATGAGAGTTTAGCTAGAGAGGTTCAGTATTCGGTCTTGAAAAACGGATACAAGCCGGTCTGTCGGTCTTTCTACAATCGAACAGCTTTCCAACTGCCTGCCGACGCTCGAGTACGAATTTCCCTTGACACCGAGCTGACGATGGTGCGCGAAGACAATCTAGATGGTGTCAAACGCTCTGGTGATAACTGGAGACGAATGGATATAGGAATCGACTGGCCATTCTCTCAGCTGCCGCCGAAGGATGTCGTACGCTTTCCCTATGCTGTCCTTGAGGTGAAATTACAGACCCAGTTTGGCCAAGAACCCCCAGAATGGGTTCGACAGCTGATTTCAAGTCATCTCGTAGAAGCTGTGCCTAAATTCTCAAAGTTCATACATGGAACAGCTTCTTTGTTTCCAGACCGGATCAAGCTACTTCCGTACTGGATGCCGCAGATGGATGTGGATATCCGCAAACCAGCTACGCATGACTTTGGCATCCACCGGCCGGGTCACTCGCAGAGCGGCACTACGTCTGACGACGAGGAAGATATGGACTCAGACGATGATGATGATGCGCCAGAGGTAACGGCTTCCGCATCGTCATCAAACGGTCGTAATGGCCTATCACGCAGTACGCAAGCGTTGGTGCTTAGTGACATTGAAGGGCAGACGACACAGACGCCAGTGCATAGCACCGATTATCCCTTGTATGACTCCGACGATGATTCAGATGATGAAGACCAAATTGAGGAGGCCAGGAGGATCGGAGGATGGACTTACTTCTCTACGCTAGCACAGAGCTATGCCAGCGCAGCACAACGTGGTGCGTTGCAAGTACTGAAGGTGATTACACCCAGACCCCGAGCTACGACAGTACCACGGAGCAACCGCAACCAAATGTTTTTCGGCGATCAAGACATTCAGAACAAAAAGTTCAAAGCTCCGAAGGGCAAGAAGATCTACGTGCCTGTTAGAGTTGAGCCGAAAGTATATTTTGCGGCGGAAAGAACATTTCTTGGCTGGGTGAGTGGCAGCCGTTCTTGCAAATCGCTGGAGCGGCAAACTAATGATATTGTAGCTCGAGTTTTCCATATATGTCGGTACGATCGCTGTCACGTTGCTCAACTTTGGCGAGAAACCATCAAGGATTTCATTTGTGGCCGCTGGAGTCTTCACCTTGTTAGCTGTTCTAGCGCTTTGCTATTCAGTTGGCATCTACCTGTATCGAAGCAAAGGTATCCGCGAACGCAAGGTTATCAAGTATTATGATAGGATAGGTCCGACTATACTGTGCGTGGCCCTGTTCGCCGGTGTTGCGCTTAATTTTGCATTCGAGGGCAGAGACAGAAGTCTGTGGTGATTTTCTGTATAATGGGCGGTAAGTGTACGTAGCCAGGCGATTCGAAATGTGGAGTTGCGAAGCCAACATGACAGGCTCGTGTACCAGTTGTGTGAAACAAAATTGAGCACGACCAGACCATTGGATTATCTGGTGGAAGCTCCGCATGTAACTTGCAAAGAGTTAAGCATATATCGGATCCGTCAGGACCTGGAAAAGCTGCTGTTTATATAGCACGCTCGTTGATTTTGAGACAAGTTCTATACTAATCTTACTGAATTGAACATGGGATATCGAGTTCCGCTTATTCCTATCTGCCTAGCAAACGCAGCAAGTTACTTCACGTGTATTCTGCGTGACTGTGCTTGAAGATACTATACGCGCACTTTCCTCTATTCAAAAAGCTTACCCTGACTGAAGCTGGGATGTCTAGGTAAGTGTTTACACGCCTATTTTTATACCCATATCAAGCATCCAAGATAAACCATGGCTCAGCTATCCGAGCGGGGCTTACAACTTGCTAGGAAGTGTGCTGGTGGTCTTCACCGCCCAAGGCGCCCCTAGTCACCATGCATCCCCAGCCGAAATCTGTTAGGACTTGCTAACGCGCCAGCCATGGCTGTGGTCAAACCAGGATTCCTCTGTGATAGCTTAGCTAGGCCAATGAATATTTCGATTTGATCCCGAATAGCCTATCCATTAGGCCGGGTACTGGTACAAGGGTTACGAGGTTGGCCCTTGCTTTGGCGGCTGTTGGCCTGGTATATTACTCAAAGAACCACAACCGCACTTGAGACTGTCTCCGACTTTTGTTTTCCAGGGACGTAATCATCTATTGATTTGAAAAAGAAGATCCCAAGTAGTTAGCTAACACTAGTACACGATGTCATCCACCATTGATCCATCACAAGTCGAGTTCGGGCAGTCGCTGCCTCCCCATGGCCCGCATACCATCACCATGCACGTCCCCGGATGGAAGACGGCTGAGAGGTTCCGCGATGGCGATATGTCCCTCATGGTGAAGATGAAATCGCTGTACCCGCGCTTCTCGCCCTTCGGGCCCTCGGCAGCCGTGAGTATACAGCTTGCCTACCTGCCTCTCAATCTAGTCTCCTGTTCCCTTCTTCCTATGCCCATGTACTCTTTTCAGCTTCAACCCTTTTCACATCCTTGCCCGTTTCGTCACGCCAAGAGATTTCTAAGACCAAAGCCAGATTCGTCCTGCCTGCCCAGAAATAGACTAACAAGGTTTCCGCAAAAATAGCTCTGCCAGTCCATAGCGCAGAAACTCCGCCTGCCCGAGGGCTACGGCTGCGCGGCCTTCCTGTCGCCGGACGTCTGGGCCTCGAACCAGCGCCACGCCGTGTCGCCGCTCCGGCGGGAGCACCGCCTCGACGCTGACGCCGCCGAGCTCCGGTACCACGTCGTCGAGCTCGGCGGCACGCGCCTGTACGTGCTCGGCTTCCCGCTCGCCAAGACCATGGGCGCCATCTTCCAGTGGCAGCACGGCGGCCTCGGGTTCAGCACGCGCGCGGCCGCGGCGCTGCTCCCGCACGCGGACGCCCTGGTTCACGTCGGCGAGTTTCCGGCCAGCGGCGTCGGCGCGCCGGCGCCGACGTTCTTCGCGGAGGGCGGGAGCCATGCGGCGTTGCGGGAGCGCGTCGCGGGGCTGGTGATGCGCGCTTGTGCCGGGGAGCACGCGGAGAGCGTCGCGGCTGACGACGTGTATCTGTACCAGACGGGCATGGCGGGTATCAACAGGCTACACGAGGCGATTGTGTCGCTGCGCGCGGGGCCGACGGCTGTCTTTGGGGCTGTGTTCCACAGCACGGAGCATCTGTTGGAGGAGAGCCAGGGCGGCATCAAGCACTACGGCCGCGCGGGTGATGCTGATGTGGATGATTTTGAGAGGTACCTTGAAGAGGGGGGGCAGTGCAGTTATGTCTTTACTGAGTTTCCGAGTAATCCCATCATGGTCTGTGTGGATTTGATGCGGTTGCGGAGGCTGGTGAGTTTCTTTTTCTCTTGCCGTAAAAGTCGGGACCGAGGAGGGACCCAGGAGCGTTCAAGAATGTTTGCTAATGCAAAGCGCAGGCTGACAAACACGAGTTTTTCCTCGTGGTCGACGACACATGCGCGTCGTTTGCTAACATCGACCTGTTAGCCGCAGCCGATGCGGTGGTGACGTCGCTGACGAAGGCGTTTTCGGGATACGCGGACGTCATGGCTGGCTCCATAGTGCTGAACCCGAATCGCGCGCGCGCATACGCAGCCCTGAAGCCCGCACTCTCGTCGCGCTTCCGCAACGAGCTGTTCGCGGCCGATGCGGCGCACTTGCTATCGAATAGCAACGACTACCTTGCGCGTTGCGTTGTCCACAACCGCAACGCCGCCGCGCTGGCCTCGTACTTTCACTCCTTGGCGCAGGACGCGACTGTCCCCGTCACGCGGGTATGGTATCCGCCATACTCGCCCGGATCAAACTATCTCGGGCCGTTCATGCGGAAGCCGACGGGGGACTTCCCAGCTCCGGGGTACGGGTGTCTTCTGAGCGTCGAGTTTGAGACAGTGGAGCACGCCGCCGCGTACTATGATTCTCTGAATTTCTTTCATGGTCCCCATCTCGGGGCGCACCTAACGATCGCTTCGCCGTACAATATGATGGTGTATGGCAAGGAGCACCCTGAGGTTTACGCTACTTATGGGTTGAAGCCACAGCAGATTCGCATTACCGTTGGGCTTGAAGACCAGGAGGTTTTGCTTGGAAGGTGTGCGGAGGCTCTGCGTCAGATGGCGCAAGCGATAGCTTAGGATAGCAAATAGTAAATGAATGTAAAAACGACTAGTATGCGTAAAGCACTCAGCCATAGTGGCGTTAAATTGGCTGGCTCATTCTTGTGTGAACGTTTCAGCAAGATTTATGTGCATTTAATTTGAGGCTTCACTTACTGAGCAATTATAAAACAATTAAATATAGACAAGGGATTGTTGTCTTACAGTTGCATATAAATTGCTTAACTGACTATTAGCTCTCAACTTTTAATTACAACATGAAATAATTGATTGCTTAAATAGCCGTTCTGATGAGACCCGAGGCCCTTAATATGATATGGCAGCATTTGGGCACAATAATGCCAACAGCCTGCTTCTCAAATAGGAGTGGCGATATCCTATTAGATCTATCGGCTTTGCGGCATCTGGGTGTAGGTCCGGCATAGCTGGGATTTGGTTTATGTGCTAAGTCAATCCATTTCGTGACCTTTTGTGCCGGTCGTGGGATGACATATTAGGTATGTAACCGACGATGTTCGCACCCAATAACTGACAACGAGCTGCGAATACTTGTATGGGTCAGCTGATCTAACACTGCAATGCTCACCTGCTAGACCATTACGGCTACAACGATTCTTTTTACAGAATAAACAACAAGTCAAAATGCTAGCAACATTCAAAATTATTTGTTCCAGATCCATGCCCAACATATGATGCTTTATTCCGGTCGACAGAAGTCCCTCAGCAGCCGTTCGGGGTACGGCCTGATGTGGCTTTCTATTCTCTTGTGCCGGTACGCTGTCTTCTATACTACCTGACCAAAATTAGGGCATATTTTCCAGAAGCCCGCGAAGAATGCTGTTCTTGACAGTCAAAGGTAAGCTGCTTGAAAATCCCCGTACTAATTTGGGAGGAAGTTTAATGGCTTCTTCGTCCTTATCAAGGTCCGCGAAGCACAACCATGGATAAAGCCGGTATCTCACAGTGTGCTCTTGGATTTCCCTTCGACGCTGCGTTTCCCACTCAGTGCAGTACGAAACCCTCAAGCCAAAGGGCCCATAATTCCTTGAATATGCGGGCCATCTACTCATGCTTAGTTCAGGCTGTTACAAACTCTGGCATAATAGGGGCCTGAGGATCTCTCGGGTCGCTTTTTGTTTCCTAACTGATCCTCCAGCTCGTTAGCGACCTAGACCTAAGCTTGAGGAATTTGCGAAGAGCCGTTCGCTTTTTTCGGTGTTCGTTTTGACGACTAAAACCAACTCATTGACTTAGTGACATGCATGGAGCATCGATCCTGCAAGTGCTTTGGCGCCTACCACTGGCACTCATATTACGCCCTTGCCGACGCTCATCAACTTCATATTCATACAGTTGGCTATATTTGCGACCCCCGAAATCGCCCTGGATATATCACACTTCTGAGCACAATATAAAGGTTTGCTACGGCAAAGAAAATCGGAGATAAGGCGTGTCCTAAGACTATCTGCCCGAGCAAGAAAGAAGGATTCAGTCAGTTCACATCTGTTCATTAACTCATTAATGTATTATCATTATTACACGATATAGTTTCATACTTGTAGTATAGATTAGTACACCAATTGAAATTATATAACTACGGGCCGCACTCTTGTCCCATAATTACTCAATGGTTGATTTCTCGGACATTCTATGAAGCTCATTACCACTCTATATGGTCTGTGACGTACTATTTATTGACCAGTGAACATGCTATGAATACTCTCAGTCCTCAAAAACTGACTTGGAAGCTTTATGCTGACATCAATCATTTCCGATGATCCACTGATATGTCTATGCTCTTCATCATGATCTAAAGCTCGGGGAACACCCGCTTTACTTCACCGAAGCAAATACCACCGAACTAGAAACAATCAATACGTTCCCGCCATCCTGTCGAGACTTGAAAAAGGTGCTCCGCTACTTCACTGTTGCGTTACTTTTGCCTGGATTTATCTTGAATGTTGAACTCTGCCTATCTAAGAGTACAGAGTTCCCAAGAGTTTTTGAGATAGCACAAACGCTTTAGTAGAAGCGAAGACAAAGGGCTATCAACGGCGCTTATTATGCACGCTAGCACATATCACTTACTAGCCTGGTCCTTGGCTAGTGTAACGGTTTGCTCTGCCGGAGATAGTCATCCAGAGTGGCAGAAGCCTGTTGATTAAAGGCATTCGCGAGAGACAGCCATGTCCATGTGGTATCTTAATGGATTTGCCAGGTTATGTAGGGACCGTTTTAGCCCAGCTTGATGCTTAGAGCTTTCTTGGGGCCTTGCAATGCTACTATAATTTTGCCCTGATTGCTCTTGATATCTCTCCGGGTCTAGGTTTCTGTTGACGTGAAGATGCCGGTACATATCTAGATTGGGTATACCGTTTGCCTTGGTAACCTATTTACATTCCTTTTCCGTAGGAGCGGTCAAGCATAACCCCCATAAAGACTAGAGCACAACGTATGCCTAGAGGAGCCCGAAACGTGACCGACCTGCTTGAATGGTAACCGGCGTAGAGTAGTGTTGCATCATTGCAGCAGCGAGGGACCTCGAGAGACCTTCTATTGGGCTTGGTCCAGGCAGTTTGGGTTACACTATTGAGAGTCTTTCGTTCTCTCCAGATCTACCACCACCCAGCTTTGAGCTCGGTCGTTACTATAGAGGTCACCGATTGGCCCCTATTGGGCCCTTTGACTATTTGGGTCATCAGGCTGTGTTCAAGTTACATCTTCTTTATTCAGTGACCAACATAACGCTTTGGTCAGTTTGTGGTCCCTCTTGCCACAATTACACCGAATCTTTCCTGGAACATCATGCTATACTCAGAGCAAGCTTGCCGGGGCGTCATGCTGCCGTAGAGCACAGGCGTTCAGGCTCACATGCAGACAGGATATCTACTACGAGTGGTTGCGCTTTTACACCGAAGGATCAGGCAGCACAGTACGTTCAGCAGCTGATTGCTAACCATTGTCATCAGGTCAATAGAATGAAGGCAAGACCTGAAGAGGGATCGAGGTTAAACACATGAGTATTCCAGTGCTTCTTTCCTAGGAACATTCCCTTGAAGGTATTGTCTATTGTTAGAAGCAAATGATAGCTGTCTCCGTCTACTTTGAAGGTGAATACATCTTTTACTAAAAACTTTCCAACAGTCCATCTTTCTCAACTGTACCTTCGTCATAAAATCTCCCCCTGCCGCCGCTCCAAACCAATATCCGTTTTTTCACCTGAATCATTACCACTTTGGCACATCTCCTTCCTAACGAGACTTCTGAGTAATTACTCCTAGTAATCGTCCAAAAGCTCCCGCCTCAACAATCAAATAAACAGCATTTTTCTCCTACGCTAGATAACGCGTCTACACTCTTCTACATCCTTTACCATACACCTAGATCTCGCACCTGCAACTTTTCTTCCTCACTGAAGACTGCGTTGTGGCAAATACCTGAAGATCCGGAAACACCAGAGGCGCTCTACCAGGCTATTTCGTGATACTGACCAAAATGTGCTTCACCGAATACATCGGATACACCTGTGGGCACACCTCGCCAGCGGTCAACCGCCCTTGCCCCATGACCACTCACTTGCATACTAACCCGTGCTGCCCAAAACCGGCATGCCGTCCATTCCTGATGCAGGCGATGTGCCACACGTGTAGTCGAATCTACCACGGAAGGGGAGTGAATATTGCTGAACACATGCACCGTTGGATGCACGAGCGCGGAGCTTGTTCATGCGCGGTGAAGTTTCCGGCCCTTCAAGAGCCGCGGGTTGTACATCGCTCCTCCATTGCTTCGGACGAGAAAGCCACTGCCGCGGTATTTGACCCGAGACAAAATAACCACTTCGTTCCATCGGCGTTTGGCGGACATACGCAAACTGGCCCTGGTGTTGGTGCCTCGGGCGCAGGTTCCTATGCCCCCAAACATGTTTCTTCTGCAGGCAACCCGGCTACCATTCCTCATCATTCACGACAGTTCACGCCACCGAACACACCGGGGCAAGAGAAAGAAGCCCATATCCCTCCCTTGTACAAAGAAATCGGGTCTGGCAACGGCGTCGAAGTCACTGTCCGACTCTCTAGCTTGTGGGCGGCCGAATGGACTAAAGATCACGCCAAGCTGCACCAGACCGGACAATGCAAGTGTGCTGTGAACTTCGAGCCATACCAGCCCATAATCACGGACGAACCCATCGGTAAGACCAAGCCTTCCACACTAACATGAATTTCTACTTATGTACTGAGCCAGATGGCATGACTACTCCCAAGATGGTCTGCTCCAGTTCCTCAGAGCACGCCGGTAAGGGTGCTGGAAAGCCAGCGTCTTTCCTGCAAGGATTCGCGCCTCAACTTACTACTACCGCCCCTTCCTCACATAGCGCCGACACGAGAACCTCAATGCCCGATACCATAGCTGCCGGCACCTACTACAAGCCAGCCGCCCCCCAGCAGCCCGCCGTCGGCCAAGCCGCGCGCTGGACCTTTGGCCACCCCCAAGGCTCGCTCCTCGACGAGATTCTCGGCCCCGTGGGCCCCAACGCAGGGAAACAGAAGGAGCGCACCATAGAAGTGCAGACGGTACACTACAACCAGGACGGCACCCCCCTGTCCGGGTACCCGATCGGCTACGGACCGGCTGCTGACCACGAGCTTCCCTCGATCGTCGAGTTCCCTCGCCCCGAGACCATCATCGCCGGCTTTCCGATCGGCGCCGGCCCGGAGGAGGAGCCTCACGCCGGCGATTTCGAGAACTGTTCTCTCAATACTAGCGCTAACGAGTCGCCCATTCGGAAGCGTCGGCTCTCGTCTGAGTTCTAAGACTTGTTTTTCTTTTCTCTCCTTGGCTCGACTTCTCTGTCTAGAAGCGATGGCGGATGTGTGGTCCTTATCTGGCGAGACGGGGGAAACGGTAGAGAGCTCCCTTTCTACTCGGAACCGGTAGGCAAGGACAAGGAAATATACCATCAGCAACAACAACAACAGCACGGGTACCGTGTTATAACTCACGATACATTATTAACGTTTTATCTTGAGTTTCAACAACTCGAGATCGCCGACTCATGTCGGGCGCACTACATTATCGGAGGAACTAGTCGTGGAGAAGAGGAACGTTGTGGAGGCAGTGGGGGATCGCGACCCTTTCAGGAGTCGAGCGTATGGGGGTTTTGGCGGTTCGTCTTAACGACGGGGTAACATGGAGATGGCGCTGCGGTCCTATGGTTTCTTCTGGGTTTCCCCTCCGGAAACTTATGTTTTGTGACTGGGAGAAATGGAAAGGGACAAGGGGCGGTTTCGATCTTTAGATAGCGCGCTTGCAAGAATCATCCTGACTGTTTGTCTTTTTTTCTCAGCAGTACGATTTTCTCTTCTATGCTCATTAAAATAACGTTGCACGGGAGGGTGAAACGGAAAAGAGACGAGGAAAAGGAATTCTAGTCTAAGATATTCCTTTCCGGATCGTTCATCGTGCAAATGCACTCCAAAGAGGAACAAAAGGCCAAGCCATGTACGGCAAAATTTCTCATGGGCCAGCTACAGTCAATTTTTCCTTCACAGATTTTCCCCCAAATCTCTTTAGCAGAAATGTCATTTTCTTTTCTAAACACACACAGCGATGAAGACATGTTGATAATGATGATGATGATGATGATGATGATGATGATGCGCAACGACTGATGAAAGAAAACTACTGCACCGGACAACACACACCTAAGCATCATTCTCACCATAGTTGTTAACTGCCAAGGACTGATGAACAGGAACCCAAATGATCTGAACTGACCACAGGGTTCGCATCTTTCGTCAATTTACTAGGGGTTGCTGAGGACGGCGATGATAATCGACGGAAGGAACAGACATATAGATACGTGATGATTACTAGGCGATGTGACCTCGGGATTATGTAATTTCCTTCGATAATCTCCAATCAATTGATCAGCTAATCAATCGCGGTGACTTCTGCCTTTTCGGGCTTTTGCTAATCTTCTTGTCTTGTGACTGTGACTCCTCTCATGAAAGATGGCGATAGATGGCGACGGATAACTGGGGGTGGAGATTATAACATCTGGAAACATAACCACAGAACCTAGCTTCGCATGATCTACCTACCTTGAACACCACTTAGTGGCCTTGTTATCTGGCTCCAATGACACTGCGCCGGAGTGTGTCAGGTTCTTAGCGCTTTCGTTTCTCCATTCGCAGTTCGCTTTGGGAGGACAGGTACGTCTTTCTTCGTATTGGTTAGGCAGGTAAACATAGTTATAGTAGCACTACCTATATGGACCGCCAATAAATCTGAAAATGGAGGCTAGAACCATAGTGGGAGGATGACACCTAGTCTAAGCTTGAAGTCCAATTACATGCAACAGCTTCGTATTGACATCACGGACGAAGAATGGACCAAACTTAGTGTATATGCATATATTTACCAGACACCTCGTGCCAAGCGCCAGCTATAGATCAATAGCCCTGAGGGTCAGGCCCATTTCTCAAGATGCGCTTCGACCGTTTTGCCTCTTCTTTCCGGCTATTGTACATATGAAAAGGGAAATGCTAGTATAAATGCATATTGAGCCTCTATTTGAATCTGGTCTACTCTTCTCATGCACATCATCTATCCACCTCACCTGTAGATTGCCGTTAGTATTGTGCTTTTTGTGGACCAAACTTAGACAGTAGGGAGACTTACCAAACACCAAGTCCATAGTACCAATTACAGCTACAGCATCCGCTAGCAGATGACCCCTTGAGACGTGGTCGAAGCCACCTAGATGGGCAAAGCCAGGAGCTCGGATATGGCATCGGTACGGTCGCTCGCTCCCGTCACTGACGACGTAAACACCCATTTCTCCCTTTGGCGCCTCAATGACTGAGTATGTCTCTCCTGGGGGTACGGCGTAGCCCTTGGTGTATAGCAGGAAGTGGTGGATGAGAGCCTCCATATTCTCCTTCATGGCAGTTCGCGGGGGTGGCGAGACCTTGTAGTCCTCCACTCGGACGGGGCCAGCGGGCATCTTGTTCAGGCACTGGTGGATGATACGGAGGGATTGCCGGAATTCCTCCATACGGCACAAGTATCTATCGTAGCAATCGCCGTTAACGCCGACCGGAACATCAAACTCGACTTGGTCGTAGGCGTCGTAGGGCTGACTCTTTCGAATGTCCCATGGAACACCGGACCCTCGTAGCATGACACCCGTGAAAGACAGATTGAGGGCCTCGGTCGCAGGAACAACGCCCACGCCCTTTAACCGCTGAATCCAAATACGGTTGTCTGTAAGCATCTCTTCCGTCTCGTCAATGCGGTCGCCGAACTGGGTAGCCCATTGGTAAATGTCGTCCAGTAAACCAAGAGGAAGATCTTGGTGGACGCCGCCAGGTCTGACATAGGCAGCATGCAAGCGAGCGCCAGAGACACGTTCGTAAAATTCCTATGACGAACAACCAGCGTTAGCCCTCCGTGATATCCAGAGTACGTAGAATTGTTAGATCTAGTCCAGAGTAAGAGGCTTGGCGTACCATCAACTTTTCCCGCTCCTCAAAGCCCCACAAGAAAGGTGTCAAGGCGCCGACGTCCATGGCGTGGGATAGGACGGACATGAGATGGTTCAGAATCCGTGTGATCTCGCCGAACATCGTTCGGATCCACTTTGCCCTGTCGGGAATCTCAATGTTCAGTAGCTTCTCAACAGCCAGAGCGAAACATTGCTCGTTGGTCATCATCGACACATAGTCCAGTCGATCGAAGTAGGGCAGAGCCTGTAGATATGTCTTGTACTCGATCAACTTCTCGGTTCCTCGGTGTAGAAGACCGACGTGGGGATCGGCTCGGACGATCTCCTCTCCGCTGAGCTCGAGAATCAGACGCAACACGCCGTGGGCGGCGGGATGCTGGGGACCGAAGTTAACGGTATAGTGGCGGACCTTTCGGTTGTTGATGCTTTCCTCGCGCGTAGCGTCGAGTGTGCCGTCATCGGGGTCGACGGGCTGGATGGTGGTGCGTTGGGGCAGGTCGCGGGGAGAGACTTCGTGGGCGGCTCGCAAGGCGGTACTGGAAAAGGCACGTATAGCAGGTCTTGCAAGCTGCAGGCGCCTGGCGCCGCAGCCTGCGATGCGGAAGAGCGACGCCATTTGCGGTGTGTGCAGGTCAATTGGCGATGGAACAATTCATCGAGCTCAGTGGCATCGATGCTTCAACTGGCTGTTGTGAGCTCCAAAGATGGATCAGTAGGTTGTAATGGGAATGGAATTAATGTGCTCGTCATTGGGCCGCCGCAATGTTTTTCCGGAGAACCCACTCTATCTATACACCCCAGTATTTACTAAACCTCCAGACACTGATAAGCTGGTTTGAAGCAACCTCGGCAACGTAAATTGGCTACCTACGTACATAGGTATTGATCCCGAAGGACAAGCCTTTGAGTCCTAGTCCACCCGGACCAACACCACTGCAGTGGACCTAACTCTTGATTACCTGCTCAAAGTTACACAATCTAGGCTTGCGATCGTGAATTGAACAAAGAACTTGTAATTCAAATCTAACTAACACTTGGTCTCTGCCACACGTGACGACTCTGGAAGCTGCGTAGCACCTTGTAGCTGGTCGACTTAATTACTCTCGACCCTCATATCTCTCTCCTAACTCACGATATCATTGCTGACATTCTCCTTAAATTAGTATTTCGTACCGCTTGCTGTTAGCCGCCTTTTAAAAAAAACCATATGACCACGTAATCGCCATCTTAATTACGTGCAAACCCAATCTAAGCCCTAACATTGCAATTTTCCAACCTTGGCCACTAATTAAAACCACCTTACCCAGTAGTAAATAATCGAAGCGATGCTTTTTTTTCTAGCTGTTAACCCGGTAATAAGCTATTCACATACCGCAATGCGAATAGCCAGAGACAGGAAGGGTTTACGAAACGAATAACAGCATATTCGTTATTCAATTCGTTTATTTCGGCTGGATAAACATTTTAACTTCCTAAAGTTAACTAAGCTTTTTGTCTCGAATTATGAAAACTCGATAAAACCGCGACCGAGTATATATTGCGAGCATTTTCCTTGCTTATTGCAGAGATAAAGAGAATATATGGGTATCGTCTTCAACCTATTAGTTGATATAATTCGAAGCTTATAATTTATACTGAGTAGATGCATAGCAGTGGTGCTTTGGAATACAATATTGGTAATTCAGCAAACAAGGGGTCTGATGACTGATCATGGCGGTGCCGCGGTTCCACAATCGTGACGGCCTTCTACTATACTGGCGCATCGAAACGTATCGAAAAAAGGAACAATCAACCCGCCTCGGCCTGCTGCATTTTCTCTAAATAATTAATGCCACCCTTATGCCCGATATTTCTATGAATAATAAAAACAATGTCTTTGTTCTTTACAATACGCGATAGAGGAAAGAAACTGTTAGTTAAGTCTCTTTATATATGTTCTGTTGATCCAGCAGAACCAACTAATACAAATTAGCTGTTTACGACTAATGGCAGACTATAAAGTATGCTTAAAAATCACAATTTACCTAACTTTTAATAAACGTCCATCCATAAGCTAAGTAAAGCAATCATCAACTTTTACATTACCATAAACACGAATCACCAAACTATTCTGAAGACACCCCCTTTTGAAGACTTACAACTTTAAGCATGGCCTGCGTAACGCTTATCTACATCGCCGACTGCGGTTGCACAGTCGATACCAAAATCCAGCACGGCCCGGGGTGTAAGGGTAAGGACATTTGCAAGCCAACTCCTACTAGAGTATCGAATCCCGGCAGATGCGGGATGTGCTCCTCAAGTTCGTCAGAATGATTAGGCCTCCAGGTTAGCATGTTCATTTAACAGTTAGTACGTACAAGTTTTTCTTTTGTAGCAACTTGATCACTTAAAATTACACTTAAATTACACTTAATCTTCATATCTCGTGAAATAAAGAATACAGTATGCAAATGTCTCTGCCCTGTGGGATAAACGTGGTACAAGTGACTCTAATTTCGGAAGCCAGAACCTCCATTTACGGAGGTTTCCATACTAACACTTTGATATTGCTATGCAAAGCCGATTAAATGACCTGAGCCTTGCAACCAACGCCACACGCGACAGGAGACTAAAAAAAAATAGGTAGTACTAACACCGGCTGATGACTCGATTGTAAAGACCTTTGAACTTAGTTTCCCTAACGATGCATCCGATGAATTCCTGGGTCTGCTGATACTTGGGTTTTATCAGTCATGTTATCATGATTGTTAGCTATTCGTGCACCCTTGCCACTCGACAGATATATGTCTATATAACTATGGAAAGGGCTACAGATGATCCAGGTCTTGTCTCTCTGTTTCCTTGCTCATTCCACGAATTCGAGACATCAACCAGTAGCGTAAATACATATCGACATCACTACCACCGACCTTTCCCAAAAGTTATCCCTCTCCACGAATAGAGACCGACAAAGCTCATCAAATGTGCACGAATTTTTACAAAGTGTATTGGTGCCAGCACGGCAACCATGAAGCCTCACGCGAGTATGTCACGTGGGGTAGGGGGAGATGTAGATCAGCAAAGCGTGATAAAATTACCCGCGAAGAGTGTCCCTCGCTCAATGATCGGGAATTTCGAAGAGTAGTGATGGTCCAATGTCTAGATTGTATGATTCGATACGAGGCAGATGCAGCATCGCGGAACGACCGGAGCCTGCCGCCTGAGCCCTAGGCCTCAGGCGCATATACATACCTGGAGAGCAGTGCAAGGTTCGATCTTGTGCGGGTTCCTATCGTGGCATGGCATTAAATTATCACGAAAACGAAGGCTTCTCCCTCTTCACTAACGATCCCTCACGCTCGATCATCTTCATGACATATGAAAATGCCTGCCCCTAGTTTATGCGAGAACATCAACAACCGACAATAAAAGATTTCTTCATTCGATCACCACACGACTCGAGACTTACTACATATGCACTGCCGCTACTCGCTACAACACCATTACGAGGCTATACACACTATCCCTTTAGTTCCTACATTTATCATGATACCTTTTGTCACGATTACAACATCTGAGGTCTTTTGAGTCCATCATCATTATAGAGGCCGGAGAGAGATATTCAGTCTGGTTTACAGTTTAGAGAAGAGTTCTTGTGATGGACGGTTTTTAGGTTTCTTTTTGTCGGCGCTTATGAAGAGAAAGGCCGGCCGTGGAGTGCGGGTGCGAGGGAATAATGCCTATGTTAGGGTTTCCGACATTCATTACAGGGTTCTTTTTCTAAATCACTACTAACATTTGATCCTTAAAATGGGGTAGTATGATTAGCGGAATGGTTAATTTGATATCCAGGTCGGCTATAGAGCCAACGCTTTTTTCATTTAGCAAGCTTCACACATTCTCTTTCATAATATGTTGAACTAAATTATATCCAATTATGACCACTTGATCAGATGATTCCTTATTATTTAAAGTGTATCCTCGTCTATCTACATGGAAAAACAAGGGATACATATGGTATTAGCATATCTCCTTTGGTGGTGCATGCACTGTGCTTTCGTATTATACTATGGCCAGCTGAAGGGAGGTAGTTTGGTCAACTGTTATATATATTGATTTGGCGCTATAAAGCTTGTGCACGTTACCTGTACTAGGATTGCGTTGATAATGTATTTGTAATACATATATATATATTTATGTTCTTTTAGCTAGCCAAAAAGAATCCACGACCATATTTGTTATCACTAAAACCCCATAACTCGCTACCGTGCCTTTCGCCATGAACAACCTTAGTTTCGTGAAGCCATTTAATTGATCAAGTGACTCCCTACGTCACCGGCCACTGGCGAGTAAAATCTGTCTCGAAGAAAGCCTTCAGCTTCTAGCTCCCTTTTAAAATTAGTCAAGTCCTAGGGAGGCTGCTGTGTCTAGGTTACCACCTAGACAACTAGTTCCGCCTGGCGGCGTTCTTTTCCTGTGATCAGTATGAGCCCGTCTTTTCGAGATATGGTTAATGTTATAAAACAGTGAGGTGGTCCCTAATCACCTCACCTGAAGTTGTCTTTAGAGTATTGCCATGGGATTTGATTTTGGAGTGATAAATAGGTCATAGCTAGGTCGCAATATGGCCTTGTTGTACGGACCAGACTCAACACCCTTGATTTCTATCCTTACTAGATCTGGGTGAGACAATTACTGTCCTTATAAGTTCACGAATAGCCGATAAATCTGTCTCGAAGGGTCCTAATACTCCCTCTGTAACCAAAGCACGTAACAATTACATGGTACAGTAGCCTTGGGGCTATAGAGATAGAAGAATTGAGGGGTCTATTGAACTTGATAGGACGCGAGAGAAAATATCCAAGGAACGAGGCCATACGGTTTGTAAGAAGGTAAGGCCTGCGGCTATTCAACAAACACTACTGCACAAGAACAACAAAAGCGCTCCGGCAGATCGAACTGGAACCGAAAGGACGACGAGAATAGAGACAGCGAGAAACTCGTATAAGAAGGTATGAACAAAAGGAGATAGGTTAAAGGCGAGATGTGATTGGTGTATATTATGGAGAGAAGCAAATCCAACATATCGACCTAGACAACACCTCTAAAAGCATTTAAGGTATTGCTAAAATGGGTATCCTTGCTGGTCATTCGCCAAAGACTAGCCTAATTTAGTGTAAGCACAAGAGACTAAACTATAATTAATGCGATGAGAAAAAAGAAGAGAAAAAAAGAATTGTCGTACTGCTTAATGGGATTAGACGAGATAACACCTGAATATGCGGATGAATATTGGAGAGAATGGGAGATGCCGTGAACTACGGAGAGATTACATCGAAGATATCAATAACGCTTATAATCAACGTATTATCCTTGCTAACGTTGTGGGCTTTTTGTTTAGATATAGCCTAGCTAGTAGACATCGAGGGGAGTTTGCGGTAGAGCACACGGAGGATAGCCTGATGGCTAGACTTTCTTGCCAGAAAGGAACGCAACAGAAGCAAAGAACCCTGGACGGGCCAGAATTTGAAGCTATTAGAGCACATAACAATTTACGTGCAGGGGCTTCGCGGATCGTAGAGATCTTGAGCGAGGTCACCGGTTCCCGCAACCATAGCGAACTATTCTATAAATTCGCTGCGGATAGACGAATTGGAGAGAGGGAGCGGGCGAAGAGTTCGAGAACGTGCAGCGGCTATGTAATCGAAAGGAGATAATCGTTTCAAGAACTCGTTGCTTTAGAGAAGCCCAATCTTTTCAAGATGGACTAGAATGGAGCAAGGTTTGATCGTGTACATTATTGCAATAAAAGAAGACAAAAAAAGCTAACTAGCAGAAGTGAGCAACTCTATCACTGCTTTTTAATCTTCTCTTCGCAACTAGGATGCAGTCTCGCCATCATAAAAGACCTCTAGCCAAAGTCATCCCTCGCTTCGAGATCAGCGCCATTCTTAAGCAGCAGCTTAACAGCGTCCACGTACCCGTTCCATGCTGCCCACGATAGCGGCGTCCGGCCATCGCTGTCTTTTGCCTCTAGGTCGGCGCCCTTCTCAAGTAGTAGCTTGACGATCGCTTCGTACCTATTCTTTGCCGCATACAGCAGCGGCATCTATTCGTATCTATCTTTAGCATTAACGTCGATGCCGTCTGTCCTAAGCAGCAACTTGACCACAGACTCTTGCCCGTTCTTTGCCACGCATGACAGCGGCGTCCGACCACCGAAGTCCTTGACATCTGGGTCGACGCTGTCCATTGCTACAGGAGCTTTACTACTCGTTCGTGCCCCTTCCTTGCAGCCCGCTACAGTGGTGTCCGATAGTTTTTGTCTTTAGAGTCTGCGACGATGCCATCTGCTGCAAGCAGCAGCGCTACTACATTTTCATGTCCCCGGTCTGCGGCCCACCATAGCGGTGTTCCACCATATTTGGTGTCTTTGGAGTTGAAGTTAATATCATTCATCTCAAGTAGCAGCTTGACCACCGCCCACTGCCCTGCATCTGCAGCAAATGATAGCAGCGTGTAATCGGCTTTATCCTTAGAGACCGAGTCGACTTTGCCGGTCTCAAGCAGCAGCTTGACCACCGCCCACTTCCCCTCATATACAGCATATGATAGAGGCGTCCGGCCGTTGCTGTCCTTTGAGTCCGGGCCGACTCTGCCCGTCTCAAGCAGCAGCTTAGTCGCCTTTTCTTGCCCCGCCTCTGCAGCATATGATAGAGGCGTACGGCCGTTGCTGTCCTTAGAATCCGGGTCGACTCTGCCCGTCTCAAGCAGCAGCTTGATCACGTTTTCTATCCCCGCCTCTGCAGCATATGATAGAGGCGTCCGGCCGTTGCTGTCCTTAGAGTCCGGGTCGCTACCTTTGGTAAGCAGTAGTTCCATCATCCCCTTATGGCCACTTTGAGCTGCGAAACAGAACGCCGCCCCTTCATAAAACGGTCTGTAATAATACATTCGGGAGATTATATTGAAATAATTGTCCCTTCCCCGCGCAACTTCAACTTCAGCTCCATTTTCAAGTAGCATTCGCACCACT
The DNA here is from genome assembly GCA_025201745.1 of Xylariaceae sp. FL1651. NCBI lineage: Eukaryota > Fungi > Ascomycota > Sordariomycetes > Xylariales > Xylariaceae > Xylariaceae sp. FL1651. The sequence goes on from MU624229.1 coordinate 1,383,273, forward strand.
GCTTTATGGCCCATTACTGATGCGATCCACAGTGCTGTTCCTTCATAATAAGAGCTACTATTACCGGGGCTCGCTTTCCCTAGTACTTTAACGTTGGCTCCCTTTTCGAGCAGTAGTCGTACCACTGCCTCATAGCCATTCTGTGCTGCGATCCACAGTGCTGTTGTTTTAGACCGACAGACGCCGGACCAATCTGTCTCTTTCGCTTCCGTATCGACGTTAGCTCCTTTTTCGAGTAGCACTTGTACCACTGCCTTATAGCCATTTCTTGCTGCGATCCACAATGCAGTACATTTTTCAAGATACCTATGACGAAACACACCACGATAGTCAATTTGCTCTGCCACCGCTTCGACGTTGGCTCCTTTTTCGAGTAGCAGCCGCACCACTGCCTCATGACCATTCTTTGCTGCGATCCACAATGCTGTTTTTTTGCAACGACAGTCATTATGCTGGCCGTTCTCCTCTTTTCCCACCGCTTCGACGTTAGCTCCCTTCTCAAGCAGCAGTCGTACTACCGCCTCATGGCCATTCCCTGCTGCGATCCACAATGCTGTTCTTTGGCAATAACAGTAGTCACTATAACGGTTCTGCTTCACTCTCCTCACCGTTTCAACGTTAGCGCCCTCCTCAAGCAGCAGTCGTACTATCACCTCACGGCCATTCTCTACTGCGATCCATAATGGCGTTCGACCGTCGTTGTCTTTCGAGTCCGGATCGACTCTACCTGTCTCAAGCAGTAGCTTAACCACAGTCTCGTGCCCATTCTCGGCGGCCCACGAGAGCGGCGTGCGGCCACAACCGTCTTTCAAATCCAAACTCCGCTCGTGTTCAATGAGGATACCCACTGCTTCGTAAACCCCAAAATATGCTGCCAAGTGTAGTCCCGTCATTTGCGGTGGTAATGTTCGGATCTTAGTTATTATCCATGAGTACCGTTCAACGGTCATCAGTGCCTCGCACGACGCTTCTACTTTCGCTTCACACTCTAGAAAGTCCATGACTCCCTGAGGTAAAGTTAAAGCCTCACGAGCATGGTGTCCCCAATTGCATGCAGCGTAGTCGTAGAGCGGATTCGACCGTAGCCGCTCTTCAAACTCATTGTTCGTTTGACAGAGTCCGCTTTCGAAGACTTTGAATGAGAGGTAGGCGGTGCAAACTATTGTGATATCAGTATGCGCATTCGGAAACCACTTTGTCCACGTTCGCTCGAAGTATTCCTGCGTTGTGTAATGCACCAAACGGATAATGCCACTCTTTTCATCGACTGTGACTAAGCCAGTGCACACAGACCGTAGGATTTGCGCACTCGGCAGGAAGTCTTCATCCAGCTTCGTAGGATGCCGCCAAGTCGCAAGGGCGTGTCGGAGCTCCTCGGTAGAAAGTGGCCTTTTGGCCCAAGTAATCCATGTCAAAATCTGCTTAGCGAGCATTTGGACGTTACCCTGGCTCTCAATCCTTTCCATCGCTAGTTTGTAAGTTTCATCTAATCCATCTGCTCCTTTAGCAAGACTTTGCAAGGCCTGCTTAACATCTCCTCTTGTAGGCAAGCCGATAAGCGTATTTATATGTAGCTCCGCCAGTAGGAACCTAAGATTCTATGATGAGCTAGTTATATCTAAACCATATAGCCGTAAATTGTATAGCTTACATTCCATCGGCTGCTTTAATTATTTCCGATACTACCATGTCCCGGATGCTTCCGTCAAAAATGTCTGACTGGACATGCATCTGGCCATCGAGGTACGTCTTTAGATCCTCGTTAGTCGCGTGGATCTCCAAACATGGGCCCCCATCAAACGATTTCGCGATCTCATCGTTGACTCGAGAAGTTGCAAAGATATTGGTTCCTGTCTTTTCTCTAAGGCTAAAAATTTCCGATAGGAGTTTCGTTCGGCATCCGCCTACTGCAGTACATTCATCTAGGGCATCAATGACAATGAAAGCCCTCGTATAGATATCAGCGGAGAGGAGAGATAGTAACGTTTGTGAGAGTTCGTCACGTGAGGGTCGTGTGTGTTTGTCCTTGTGACGGCTGTGAAGCTCTTTCACAGTGCCGAATATAGAAGGCAGTTCCTGAACGAACTGCTTCAGAAGACTTGCGAGGAAGTGTTCAATTGTCTGTTCATGCTGCAGCCGGAAATTGCAATAGAGGTACGCGATACCAACATGGGAGTCTTTTGGGAAGTTTCTACCTAGATGGTCGACCACGATAGATGTAAGAATCGTCTTCCCCGCTCCGGGAATGCCTGGACAGAACAACGTCTGCTTACTGGTCTTAAGCCAAGCTTCGTACTCTTTCGAGTCCAGAAGCCACTGGCCAGTTCCCGGTTGTCGCCTCTTGAGGTAGTCGCTTTGTTGCGGTCCATAATTAACGGGTGTGAGCCAGTCTAGAATTTTCAGACGATCTTGGTCGTCTTGTCGTTCTTTCACGCGATGGATGTCTTTTTCTGCAGCTTCAGAGATATATCTGTATGTAATAAGCTAAATGTAGATTTAATTAACTATCAGGTCCTCATACACACCGCTTCACTTCGTCAATCGGCATATGGAAGAAGAGCTGTCTGGCATATGCTGCCGCTGCCGCCGCTGCATATCCGTGCCATTGGTCATTCTTGTGCGAGTCGCAGTAGTCTGAGATTCCACGGATCACAATGCAATGGAAATCGGCCAGAGCACCGGCTGCCTCCATCTCAAAGCATAGAATGCCGTACTCCTTCCCTAGCTGGTCCCTCAATGTCGCGTTCTTCAGCACTAACTCACCAGACGCAATTGTGCCTCTGTGCACCACGATATACGGTTCGTCGTCCTCGTCGTCAGTCGGTCGCTGGATCCGTTGTGAGGGGTCGCATCCGCATTCGTCGCAAGGTACTCCAGGCTCTCGGTGTATATAGTCTGGTTTATATAGATGGCCCCGCCCTGCGCCTGGATGTTTGTACTTTCGGAGCCCTCGAATGCTTGTGTCGATCCTCTTGATATTCTCTTCGACCGGGTCTTTCCGCGACCTGGCTCGTTTCGCTGCTAGGTCTTGAGCAGCATTGAGCAGCACGGCCGGCGGCGGTGCGATGGTTCCGGTGCGTTCGAACTGGCCGTCTCTGGCTTTTCCGTGGTCGTATTGAACTGCGCCAGAGTGGACACCGACGGGCTTGCTAACCACGACATCGCCGAGTCGGATCATTCCGTTGTCAGACCTCACAGGCACCCCGCCTCCAATACCGACTAACAGGCCGAACCTAAGACTCGGGAATGTCATCCTCATCTGGGTAACGACCGTAGCTGCCGGGTTATTGCCTGGCTGATGAAGTCCTGCGATGACAACATTATGCCCTGCGACGCTTCCGAGGCTGTATACGTTGTGATCTGTTGGAGCCTGCGGCAGACGCTCGTGCTCTTCGTCTAGCATCTCCAACGCAGCAATCTGCTCCACTTCCAACGGGCAGATCCACCCCACCGTATAGTCTTCGTGTCGCAGCTTTTTGGCCATGCTGAAAGGCTTAATGCGTTGGATCTGACGTTCAGTGTCCGCTCAGTGATAATTCTCGATGGCAGAAAGAGAATGCATGATGGTCAGATCTGCTCGGTAGTAGATGGCTTTCAATCTAGTTAGATTGCCTCAACTTGCTCAAACGGTGCCAAACGCTCGCTGCCTTTTAAGGAGCAGTAGAAGCAGATACTGCCAAGGAAAGCAGATGGAATTTGGGAATCTCTTGAGACGGAAAATGGGGAATGATAGGAGGTTGAGTTATCGCATTTCGGTCAGCCTCATGGGCTGACTATGGCGGGGATGTTGGGCACACTTGCAGCACAGCCGCAGCCAAAACTGCCACGTCGGTCGTCATGCTGGCCTTATTTTGATCACCGCATAAGAAGTTGGGAAAGCTATATTAAGTGCCCTACAGAATCTTGTGTAGACTTAAGGCTCTTGATTAACACTGCTTTAAGCTACGCCGCCGCTGTAATATGTATCCTGAATGTACTATGAACTTCGAGAAATACATATGCTCCGCTTTGGGGTTCCTGCAGAAATGGTAGGTCTGGGCTGCCATTTCCGGCGAGTCAAACCTCGACACGGGAACTCTATCTAAAATCACTGTGAAGTATTTGATCTTTTCAATGATTATTTCAAGACGGAATCTAGGCGCTGAGTGATTATTGACAAATAAATGGGACTCAGGACTTAGTAAAGAAAACTTGTCTCAACACGAAAAAGTAAGAGCCCGACATTCTTGATTGAAGTCACCGTTGTGGTTTTCATCTTACTTATAATTATGCTGATGAATTCCAATTGGCGGAAGGCGGCGGCCTTGGCGCTCGCTTTGTGACTACGTTCATGTTAACTAGTGATACTGGGGGTACCATAAGGCTGACCAATACGAACAGTGTTCTGTTAAGTGCATTGGTTACAGATTCACTAATTACTTAGCCCCTTAGCGGTAGACTTAGCAGTTTGTTCTGGGGAATACAGGGGCTGGAGGTCCGCCATTTAGATAGAGCAGCATCAAAGATCAATGATACTAAGCCTTAACCCTTACATACTAACCTCTCGCACGTTGTTTCAGTATATAAAGCGTTAATGATGATCGCTGAATAACGGCATAGTCCAGGCCAGAGGGCCACCAGCGATCGTGGCTTTAGAAAAGCAGGTGTTATGATCTCATTTGTACGCTGAATGGATGAGCTGACCAGACCCTAGTCTTAAACATCGGGAAATAGCCGGCGCTGGAGATATATTGCATAAGCACCATCAAGGGAACTTCTCGACGTCAGACCTTGTGATCATTCTGATGTGCAATATGGCTTAGTGTTTGAAAATCCAGCAGCCGTAGACCCGGAGCAGAACCCGATTTCCCTTTTTGATCTTTTCCTCGATAAGAAGAGCCCAAGTCTAAGCATAAGTCTTGCGCTAATCAAAATACTGACAGAACGTGTGGAGAAGTTGCATCCTGTGATAAGGCTACACAAACTTGTACCAAGCCAAAACATACTCTCCTTTCCCGGAAAATCAGGCCAGGTGGACTTTTATCAACATTTTCTAGCAGGTTACGAATACTCACGTTCAGAAAGTGCAAACTACCTGTCAGAAAGTCCGATAGCAATACCAGCAGAGGGGCTTTATCGTCACCCTGCCGTTCAAGGTGGACACGAGACAGCAAATGTGGCTTTGTGTATAAGAAGCAACATGACATATACCCTCTTAGAATACTCATTCTAAAGATATCTTACTGGAAACCGGTGAACGAAATTCTCGGATATCAAAGCGCCCAGCTCATTAAACCAAGCGAAACAACACGTGTGAAAGAGGATTTACTAGGCGACAAGTACATGGAGAAGATGAAATCATTGGCAGGAGATATAGTTACAGATGTGCTGAGTGTATCTTTGATTGGCCTAACGGTATTCGGTAAGGTTGATAATGCTTCGGATATTTTCGCTGTAGCTGGACTACAAAGGCGATTTTTTGAAGTCTTTGCAAAGAGGCTTCAGCATTTAAAGATATGACAAACATACAACTGCGCTAATCTATGTTATCAGCACAACTGAAATAGGGATGTGAAATAGTATATGCTTTCAAAGTCAAGGTTTATATGTTTTTATATTTTATGTCTATGTGTGAGCCACTCAGATTAGTTGACCTGATATTAAAAATATCTAATTACTCCGTCTGACAGCATTATACATACTGGTGGGGGCTACCTAAGCTGTGTTTTTCGCCATAGTCATGTAACCAATAAACTCGTAATCTTCCTTCTAAGCCGACTAGAAGCTCTTTTGAATTAATACGATAAGAAATCTTTGATAATTATCTCTTTGTAAATGATTAATTAGTTTCCTAGCGCCCACTGCTGTGGTGAATTCTTTTCCCGAGGCGAGCTCTCCCGGACGATTCTAGTAAACATGTCTAGTCAAATGTAGCTCTATAGCACCGAGCCGCTCGCATGATTATGTATCACGACTGTTCAAAGTTCGTAACCATGGTTGAAGAGTCAATTGCTATGTTCTGCTTTATCAGAACTCTGGCGCTTTAACCTAATAATATTGCTACGGTACCTTGAAAGGGTGTCAGCTCGGAGAGTAACACTATGAATATTTACAGCAACGGGTCCGCTCTGTATCTGAAAACAACACAACGCAAGTCAATTTTGAAAAGACGCGATCTGAAATAGAGTTACAACTTTGAGAAGAGTGTGAGTGTATGCTATCGGGGTAGTTGACTGGCTCAGGAAAAGGAAGAGAACGATCGAGTCTATTACTATTCCTATTCCTATCTCTATGCTCCTTGTCCGGCCTGTCACCAAGCCGCTCTGACTGCTTCGATCCACTATTGAAAGCGGCATTTGTCTTTGAAATCGTTGACGTTGCAGGCTCTTGAGAAATCGATAGAGTAAACATTTGGTAGTCGCGCATCGTTTCTAACCTGTACTGGCAACCTTTGCCTTGATTCGACCACACAGAGGATCAACACCGTCAGCCAGCGAGTCAGAGGTATCAATTAAATGCCCCATATTTGGGAATAGTCATTGTGTACATAACTCCGATTTAGGTTTCAGCACTAGCACACCAGCCCACTTTGGACCCTTGTAACCGAATCGGATGCGGTATTGATCTTAAGAAAATAGAGCCCGACACTGTCGCCCGCAGGTGGAAGACACTTGAATGCACACTGTAATTCGCCGCTTCGCTTCCCTACACCTTAGGATATTGTAGTGTTATTGATTTCGAGATACGTCGTACCTTACTGCCTATCTAGGTAGGTGAAGAGAAGTTCCCTTGAAATCCTTCATGCGTGACCCTTTCTCCACACACGAACCTCTACACGGGCTTAGAACTTAACATTTGCCTTATCGCCCGTCATGAACCATTACAGCCCATAGCACATCGATGCGCACACGAGCTCAGATGGACCAGCAAAGCGCGGTGGTCTCATCTGAAAGTGTGATAATTTGTCAAAGAGAAGGCCTCTTACTAAAGACTGACATACTTATTCTTCACTCTTGTTTCCTAGGTATCAGCTCATATTATTTAGTCAGCGCGGCTTAGGCAGTTTGAACGGTCTGAGTGGTTATGGTTTATCAGCCTTAGCTCCCTCGAGCGATGTGAGTCGTTTGTGGCTAGGTCCTCATTCTTTTCCTGCTATTACTGGAATTATCATCTTGACGTTCCCTGTCTACGGTTCAATAGATGAGCGAGGGCGTTTTCGTTACTCCATCTTACAGGCACCACCATAAAGTATACTGTTCTTATTATGTAAACTGTCCTAAAGGCTACTGGCAGTTTGTCTAGTTTAGACAACTTGGCTTATAACCTCGAAACTCATCTAGCTGACGGACTATAATATGGCGTTAATTGATTGAATTGAATAGACTGACGAATGAGGTTGTTCATAACCTAGGAGGGATTTGGCATACCCCTGACGGCTGCCAGGGGTAGTGGTGCATACTCCAATGCTGGAGCACTTCGTATTGGGGGCTGCTACTGGTGACCAACCGAGGCGGTCACAGAAAATATTGAGACTATGCATCTCCACAACCAGTCAGTTACCTTATATGCTATATTTATAGCAACATATGCCCGGAAATAACGGTTCTAATGTGATTTTAAATAACTTGGAGTGAATGGAGGTACCATGGGTGTGTAAATCTCGAGAAGAAGTTACTTGGTCAAAATAGGTAGTGAGTTTTGACAATTAAAGATGTGATAGCGCACGGTTATAACAGGTAGTTGAGGGGGGGTGGATAGTCTCACTACCTGTACTCTCCGTAACCGCCTCGGCCAACCTACCGTATAGTTTTGACAATTCTGAACCTTGGCGCCCTACTTTTCTATGACCCTTAATCCTCTTAGTCATAAATAATGGAGGTAAAATAGTCATGTGATTTGTCTTAGTATTGGTTAAAGTGCTATTTTATAAGCAATAGCTATTAAACGCAAAATTATTTATTAATTGATCCGCATCTCTATACTATGTGGCTACTAAAAGGGTTAAGTGCCAGAGAAATAGTAGGGCGCCAAGGTTCAGAATTGTCGAACCTATACGGTATCGTTGTACAGATGTAGGCGGGGACCCGCCTGGGACCCCTTGCAGGCTGTTAGCCCGCTTCCAGTGCCGGGCCCCGGATAGCCTTCACGCGCACCAATAGTTTTGCATCACATTTTCATGCCATGCCTTGTTACCAGAGCCCTGCATCATTCAATAATCCTTGAGCGTACCTAATGCATCGTAGAGATCTAAATCAAATCCATATGAATTTATTCCCTGCGTCTTCATACTCTTCAAAAAACAACACTCTAGGATGGTAAATGTTAGCGCGGCGCTAACACCTAGCCCGCAGTTGGTACCGCGATATGTAGTGAGTAGGGAAGCTTCTATAGAGGTACAGAAAGCATATAACAACTTAATAATTAGTTGATTAGGCTTTGACGAGACTCGCCTTCTCAAAAAACCCTTGTCCAGCATATACACCTAGTAAAAAGTGAAAGTTTCCTATATTGAAAACCCCTTGAAGTACAATACAAATTGATGTATAATTTCATTGTACATGTTTCTCGTGCAGACCATGAGAAGAAATCAAGATATAAGATCTATAAGCGTCTTGAGTGTGCAGGATAGCCAAAACCATCATTTCTTAAGAGCTACCATTGCAAGCCGCCAACACGACACCAAACTCCGCACTTATGCAGAGACAAACGCTCCCATTTCTTCTCGGCCCTTGAGAGGTTATTCTTAGCCTAACGCACAACGTGACCGCGTCCCTCATTCAAGCTCTGGTCTGAACGAGCAGCACGCGAGATGCCAGTCCTTGCAGGGCACGCTGATATGTCAGGGCTGCGTCATGAAGTCCACAGCGTGTTCCTAGGATCTCAAGAAATGCCACCTTGAGTATCATTCAAAGTTGACTCGCTTAGCGGTAGCGAGTTGGAAGACATCCATGTCCATTTAGCATTTTGTGCAGAAATGTGATGACCAGGCAGTTATCCCTACACAAATCCCTCTTTCTTCTTGCCGTTTCTCGAGCCACCATTATGCTTGTCTATCGTGCCCCCGGGACGCTAGTGCGGATAGGAGATCGCAACAACTGAAGCATCGTCCCTGATATGAAAATTGACAAAGTCGCGAGCTAGAACCAGAGCCCCTGAATCTGACAATGTAATTCAGATGCACAGCACTCTCAATGATGACGCCATTCTTCAACAGCCTATTTCCAGTCGGCCCTACATGATAATTAATGTGTATTCACGCTAGACTGGCAATGCAGTGGTGGTGTTAGTGTGTCAGTCGTTCGGTCGATTTTCAATTTTCTCGATGGCCCACAAAACTAAAATCTGTGTAGTCGCTATCCGATGAAGATATCCCGCCACTCAAGATCCAAGATATATAGGCAAATGAGTCTTCTAGAATCGTGATTCGTGGCGCTTGTATTCGGCGACAAAGATCATCATATAGTGCTCTGTCGTGCTACCTACTTTCGCAACGCGACTGCAAAGCTGCGTAGTATTAAGTAAGAAGAGCCAATAGACTGAACTAATAAAACCCAATGGGAAATTTCTGATTGATAATAAACCTATACGCCTGACAAAACACAATTTCCTATTCCGGAAATTCTGCGGCTCACACTGGCCATGTAAATTTGAAGTGGCCCTGCACGTGACGTTAATAGCGTTCATGGAAGCATCGTGACATCTCATTCGCTACCTTTCGCCGGCCCCGTTGCTTATTCGCTGCAGGCAGTACCACATTTATGTCTTGTTAGTGTTTACTTGTGCGAAGTACCCAGTAGCCTCAGGATAGGGGTTATCCGCCGATGCGAGGACTTCGTGCTGTTTCATGTCGTATTGGTACAGCGGCTGCGGCCGAACTCAAGCCGAACTTAAGGTCCTCACACTCTTCATTGCAACATATATCGGCGACACTTTGCCTTTGACCGGAACTATGAACTATGAGGAATCTCGGTTACCGGTTCGGTTATTCGACTACTTTCTTCATTCTGAAAACTCGCAATCTCCGAATGTCTTATATTTTTGTGGACACTGCATGAACAGGGGGATCTGATAACAGTGGTCTTGGCGTATCTCGTTGGCTATATGTGGTAGAAAACTGGGATCAATATGCCGGTAACTTCCTTTTGTGACTTGAAGCTTATTCTACATTGCAGTTTCGAGCGCGGATGGCATCTAAGCATGAAAACAAAAAGGAAACATCACATTTCAAATCCATCGCATATGGTACGGCCACCCTGGATTTCGTGAAGAGGATTCGGGGTCTAGGATACAGCACGGATAGGCAACATAGCCTATAACTGGTACGAACATTGATGTTGGTGGGTTCGCCGAGCAATTTTCATTCTGATCGACAGTGTATATAAGAAGAGCACGGCTCTACTAGCTTTACGGAAAATGGAAGTCTTCACCACTCGCCGACGCCTCGCCTTTTAGACTTCAAGCTTCCAGGTCCCCTGCCAAAGCAATGCCTGAGTCAATGTCCCCCCACCGTCTCCTAGCGCTCGCCGTCAGTGCGTTGCCGCTCGCTAGTGCGGCGTCCTGCCCATATGCCCGTAGCAACCAGGCTCGTGACGCCGTCCCCGTAAATCCGGCATCGGTCCTTCAGGCGCGAGCCAATGAGGGTGCTGACTCCGGCCGATGCTCGAGGAAGAGCAAATACGCTGGTGGCGGTACTAGAAGCCAGGACTGGTGGCCCTGCGAGCTAAGCTTGGCGGTCCTGCGCCAGAACAGTGAAAAGGTTAATCCCTTCGACGCCGACTTTGATTATGCCACGGAGTTCGCTAAATTGGATGGTGAGTCCTTACCTTCACTTATCCGCCAGTAATAGATAGCAAACTTGAAACGAATGCTGACGACAATTATCTGCGGACAGTGGACGAACTGAAGAAGGACCTCACCGAGCTACAGACCAACTCTCAGAGTTGGTGGCCGGCTGATTTCGGAAACTATGGCCCGTTCTTCATTCGTTTATCATGGCACAATGCTGGTACCTATCGTCAGGCGGATGGCCGTGGAGGTTCTGGCATGGGTCAGCAACGGTTTGCTCCTCTCAACAGTTGGCCAGATAATGCCAGCCTCGACAAAGCACGTCGTCTATTATGTAAGTCCAATATCAAGTGTTCAATCACCGCCCTACAAGGCTAAGGCTATGCCGGCTAACATCCTAAAGGGCCCATCAAACAGAAATATGGCGATAAGCTATCGTGGGCCGACTTATTCGTATTTGCCGGGAACCTGGCTCTAGAGAATATGGGCTTCCCGACGTACGGCTTTGCCTTCGGTCGCGTCGATACCTGGCAGTCAGACGAGGGTATTTACTGGGGTTCCGAGACGCAATTCTTCCCCGGGCCAGACAGCGACAAGGAGCGTTACAACGGAAGCGACGACATTTTCGCCCGCGCCGACAAGCTCGAAAGCCCCCTTGCTGCCACGAACATGGGCCTCATCTACGTTCATCCTGAGGGTCCTGCCGGTAGCGGTGACCCCGCCGCTTCTGCTCTTGATATCCGCGAGAATTTTGGCAATATGGGCATGTCTGATGAAGAGACTGTTGCCCTTATTGCCGGTGGCCATGCTTTCGGCAAGACTCATGGCGCCGTTGACGGTAGCTATATCGGACCTGAGCCTAATGCCGCCCCGATTGAGCTCCAGGGTCTGGGATGGAAGAATAGCTTCGGTAGTGGTGTCGGCAATAACTCTTTCACTTCCGGTATGGAGGTTATCTGGTCTGAGACGCCGACTAAGTGGAGTAATGGTGAGTTATGCATTTCTAAAGAACAGAGAACGACGGCGTTGATGGATGCTGATACTTTAAACAGAGTTCCTCCGTTCTCTGCTTAGAAACAACTGGACCCGAGTCGAAGCTCCATCTCCTGGCCATATTCAGTGGGAGGCAGTGGACGCCAACGCTTCTTATCCCGATCCCTTCATTCCCGGCAAGTTCCATAAGCCAACTATGATGACAAGTGATATCGGTCTTCTCCACGACGACTCTTTCCGCAACATCTCCCAGACTTTCCATGATAACTTCGAGTACTTTACGGAGAAGTTTGCCCTTGCCTGGTGTAATAACCCCAACGTCTGTATCTTAAATGAGTGATTCTGACTTACGCCGTTATACAGATAAGCTCCTTCACCGAGACATGGGCCCAATGTCGCGCTACCTGGGGCCTGACGTCCCCAAGGGTAAGCCTTTAATCTGGCAAGATCCCCTACCGACCGCAAGCTACGAGACGATCAACGACCAGGATGTGGAACAACTGAAGGGAGAGATTCTTGCTGCACCTGGCCTCAATATCTCTAACCTCGTCACCACGGCGTGGGGTTCTGCTTCTACTTTCCGCATCTCAGACAAGCGCGGTGGTGCCAATGGAGCCCGCATCGCGCTGGAGCCTCAGCGCTCTTTTGCGTCCAACAATCCCGAACGCCTACAGGCTGTTCTCAAGAGCGTAAGCACTGAGGAAGTTCCAAGGCAAACATAAGACGTCTTACTAATGCTCTACCTGTAGCTGCAAGGTGTCAAGGATAAATTCAACTCGGCCAACAGCGGGAAGCAGGTGTCTCTGGCTGATCTCATTGTTCTCGGTGGTACTGCTGCAGTTGAGAAGGCTGCCAAGGATGCCGGCGTGGATGTCAAGGTCCCATTCACCGCTGGTCGTGTAGATGCCACGCAGGAGGACACCGATGAGAAGACTTTCGCCTTCCGTAGGACTACCTCCCCTTCGCCCTTATTGAAGTAAAACTGACATCGTTATAGTCGAGCCCCTAGCCGATGGCTTCCGCAACTACGGCCATGGTACCGCCCGCTCTCTTACCGAGGAAATCCTAGTAGACAAGGCCGCCCAGCTCACACTCAGCCCCCCTGAGCTGACTGTTCTCGTTGGCGGCATGCGTGCCCTCGGCGCCAACTACGACGGCTCCAGCAACGGAGTCCTCACCGACCGCCCCGAAAAGCTGACCAACGATTTCTTCGTGAACCTGTTGGACTTCTCGACCGCCTGGTCGCCCGTTGCCAACTCCAATGACGAGCTGTTCGAAGGCAAAGACTTGAGCAGCGGCAAGACTAAGTATACCGCGACCCGCGTCGATCTCATCTTCGGCTCGCACCCTGAGCTCCGCGCTGTCTCCGAAGTCTACGGGTCTACCAGCGCGGAGACACAGGGCAAATTCGTCAATGACTTTGCCAAGGCTTGGGCCAAGGTCATGGACTTGGACCGCTACGACATTAAGGGACGAGTGCAGAACAACGTCCAGTAAGTAGCAGCTAAATCAGATAGATAGCTGAGATCAAAAAATTGTAATAAATTACTGTAATCCATGAGCTTGACAGTTCTTGTGACTAAAGGAGGGTTAATCACCCTTATATTTCTTGTCCGCATATTTGAGAGCTAAACTACCGGTTCGGTGCGGGTTGCAGAAACCTTGAATTACCCCCGCCTTAGTGTTGGTAATTAGCCAGCAAATCAACCCAGCCACGACACTCATTTGGTACGCTTTGGCATCTTGGCAGATCATACCTGCATACAATATAAATAATCATTCCTAAAGTCTTCCATTTTGTTTTTCTTTCCACAATTATAGCAAGAGTGGTTCTTAAGGGTGCCTTAATATAGCGGACCGTTATTGTCCTACCTTCGTTTTATTTCTTTCAAGTTATCCAGCGTGCATCATTTCGGAACTTTTGACTGATGATATTGACTAGAGTTGCTGTTTTGTATGACAAAAGGAAGCAACGTCTGAAAGACTTATTTCAGCGGTCATTGATCCTCTCAGTTTGAGTCCTATTTATTAGTCCTACGTTGAACCTGAACCGTGCATTCGACAGCCAGCAGTCTAGCACGGCTTATTATGTTCTACGTTGGTCCGCATGTGATAGCGCGACTGTATTGACTTCAGGGCCAAACCCAAGCAGTTGTATAGCATCCATGAATGGTTTTAGAGCATTCAGTGCAATGACTGCTGCGTCCGAGGCCAAGCTGACAAAATTGGATAGTAGATGTGTTTTGTCCGAGCTCTCGAGAAATCTTGGTGTAAGCAAGGAATTAGGTTTAATATATCGACGGCTTGATATGCTTCTTCCCAAGCTCCCGATTCGAAGTATAATTAGTCGGCCAATGCCCCCAGCGCTTAACCGGTCTTGCCCCTACAATGGGGAAAGGTCGACAGCTTTGCGGATAGCTACATTGCCCTTGTATGCTCTGCTTCTAAACCCTCCCTGTGAGACCTATCTTCATAGCCATTTGCGAGAATGTAAAGTTGTAGGGCACATCTGGAATGGCTCAAAGGAGTTACAGCAAAGACAACTTTCGAGAACATTATTGATTTCTTAATCTATGCTGCTTTCCCTAATTTCGGAAAATATACGTGTATGCATTTCCGAGAATTTGAATTCAAGAGCCAAGGGGTGGATGAGTCAAAGGTGTTGGCTTAAGAATGGATCGAGCAAGCCGGATCACCGCGCGGGTTGGATACCAGTAAGCTTCTGGCTTCTCTGATACCTTTCCGCATTCATTTGTGTAGGAGCGTAGAGTCGGGATATGCGCTATGAATAGCCCGAAGTAGTTTGTTGCGGGGAGAGCGACCTCAAGTATTGAAATAACAAACTACTTATTCAAAAAAAACCCACCCGGTTGGTGCATTTATAAAGCACAGTTATACAGGGACCAGCTACCTGGGCAGTTTATTGCTGGTTGTGAGTCTGACGGCTCGCCGAAAGAGCTTCTTTCAAATCTAAGGCTGGGTAAATTAGTTTTCAGTGATTATTTCTTTAATTCGAAGTTTACACTATACATTATTAATATTGCTATAACTGCAACTAACTAATTAAGTATTTATTCTTAATCAGGCCAGTGTATTTTAACATTTTATATCATGTTTGATTGAGAGTCTTCTGGAAGAGCTCAATTATCTTTTCGATTTCTGCCTGTGATCTTGTTCCTTACATATCTGTATTGCCATGTGTAACCACAAGTTGTTAGAGTCGGGTGGTAACTTGTTCTTGATGGTCTGGAGAAGTTGTATCAACCTCACCTTACAAGAATTCAATTGCCGTATCGAAATTTGCTTCTGCCCCTGACAGCCAATAAATGCCCCCGTATGTAACTCATGATTTTGAACGCGGGCCGTTCTTTGTAGATAGTTCGAAGCAGTGGTAGAGTCGTCCGCCTCGAGGTTGCCGTCGTCATCATTCGCTATATCCTGTCCGCCTTCACTGCCTTCGTTCACACCATCGACTGAATCATCTGAGAGGTCATGTAGATTGGGGTGGTACTCTTCAGTGAATCTGTCATCTAGAACTTCATCATTATTGTATACAACTTCGCCCTCTTCGTCCTCGTCAAGGGGTTTCACAGGAGGGTCCCACATTATGTCCACCTTTAGAAATACCTCAAGTTAATACGGCAGACGCTGAATGTGGCTTCACCCGGCACTCCAGAACAGGCAGATATAGTTTGTGATTTTGCCTTGGGTACAGAGGTAAATCTACCACCGGTTAGACGAAGATATTGAAAAGGCCATTAAAATCCTTCGACGCCATTCAAAGCAAGCTAGGCAATTAAGAAGTCTTGGATTGGCATCACGCATAGATACCAGGAAATAAGAGCAACAGAAGATCATGAGGAAGTAATTGAATTCTTTTAAATGTCACATGAAGCGCCCGAGGAATTGTCAAGGATTATTCGAATCCCTCCAACGGTTTCCTGCCGAGGATAACGAGTCCGAAACGCAGTACGCCCAGCGTATACAGGTAAGCTTGCAACCCAGTCATATTTCGCTTTATGCTACTAAAAGTTTCACAGGAACAATTCACATAACCTCTTAGATGACTCAGTGAATAGTGTGAAGCAGAAGGGTGAGCAAGTAGAGACTTCAATCGTCGATGACAATGATGAAGTGGGCATACCAGTGGACCCTTCTGTGAAACTCGACGAGGACGAAGAGGGCTGGTTCCTCCCCCTCCCCTATGATAAGTCTATAATCATTTGAATAAACTGTTACATAATCGTAAGCAAGATTAACAAACTAGTTACTCAGAGCTAGGGTTTTGTATACGCGGTGAAGCTTGGTGACGGCGTATTCTCAAGAGCTTGATTTGCCGGTCTACACTAGATCATTGCTATTCTTGATGAAAATATTGGCGACAAGCCAACATTCATTTTACAGTATGTGACAAAGCACGCGAGCTAGTAAAAACGTTGCATAAGTTTTGGGTCGTTTCTCAACACCCTCCTCTTCTCAGCCAACCCCATGATCGCCCAGTTTCCATTGGGGGAACCTTCCCGTCTCTTGATCTTCTTCACTGAAGACCTGGTGCCGTAAGTCTCCAGCGCTTTCCATACCGAGTCAACCAGGAACTGGGCGATGCTGAACTCCCGTCTACAGTGATCCCATGCTCGCTGCGCTTGCTCAGGGTTGGTTTTCTTCTTCTGGTAGTCGCGGACCGAGTAGTAGAAATACTCGAGTTGTTCGGCAATGTCGCTTGTTTCGTCAAAGCCGACGCACGCCTGTAGGAGATGAAAGTGCTCCAGGAGTGAGATTGCCGCTAGTATTTCAAAGTGCGTGAGGAACTGGAGCTCATTTCTTCCGAACCCGTACATCCTGGTCAGCGTGTCCGTTTTGTGGTTGAATGGCTTCCGATGAATGATCTCTTTTTCGAAGAGCCACAGATCCATCTCAATATCGGGACCTAATAATGGATAGTGCTCAGCTCTTTCAAGATTGTATTCGCCCCCTTTCTCTAGGTGGCCCATGAACTCGTCGATATACCGACAACGCCATATTATCTCCTCCTCGAATCGCTGCTGTGAGCGCCTACGCCGCGGACTAGTGCCTGGCAGGGCTTCGCTGAGGTATACGTAGTTCTCGTGCAGAGCCCTCCTCAAGTTCTTCATATCCACTCGGATATGGTTCAATCCCCAGGTCTGTTCAAAAGGCGGCCGCTCTAGCACACCTACCGCTTCGGCGTGGGACAAGGCATTGCCGAATTGTAGTGCGTCCGTAGCAGAGTCGAAAGGTTTCCAGCCGATTGCCGGTGCCAACTGTGGTCTTTCAACAATACCTATATTCATCTCCCTTTTCGTCGCGACTGTGGGAGCGAATTGGTATTTTTCCTCGTACGGCTGAGGAGGCGATATCGTCAGCCCTACAATAAGATTCATCTCACTTTGGAATTCCCTGCGAGAGTGGCCCAGGACTGGATAGCCTGCAGAAAATTCCTGCCAGGGTAAAAGACTGCAAGGTATCAAGTAGCGATCATTTGCTCGTCGAAGATTCAGAGGCAATTTTCGCTCGTTAACAACTCGCTCAACTACCATGGAGGATACCAGGCTGAATACGGGCACCCCAAAATTGCCCTCCATCAGCTGCGTGAATCCGCTGGCTTCGGCCTCAAAATCATCTTGCTGTAGAGCATTTAGTTGAAGTCTATCGTATGATTTACCTTCAAGGATTCCTACGGCAAGGGATGGCTCAGTCATCTGGGTCCGGGGATAGGTCGTCATCTTGACTGTCGTGAGTACCGGCTTGACTTGGCTTCTGGATGGAGCCTTGAATGTTTCAAAAAGTAGCGTTTATACAAGTTCGATGGTTCAAGTTCATTCGCTATATCTCATGGCGGTCAGAAAGAAGACTCTATGCTTGGTGCAGTGCGGCCACCAGCAATTTATACCCTGTGATTTCATATGCTTTCTCCCGTTCAATATTTTTAGCCCAGCCTGGGAGTCAGAAAGAAACCTACAGCGAAACTTAATTGAGTGGTGGCTTGCTGAGTCCATGTTGAAGTGCCCAGAGACAACTAGTAGTAAGTTATAGGTGGACTCTTCTTTCCTCAAGGTCAAAACTTAGATATCACTTGTTCCTAACATTGAACTTACTCTGGTGGAATCTCCAATGAACTCTGCCATACTGATCTTCCTGTATGGCAATCACGGACTGACGCATGTCTGTTTACCAGCTTCAATAATTAGCATTAATTCGCAGCAATTACACAGCACTTCGGACTCATCGAGAACCTAAGTAAACAGATATCTATTGCATAAGTGCCAAAAAATTATGCATTGAGCTGTTCAGGTATATATTTGCTTTCTTATTTGGGACGACCTGGAGGGGGTTTTCTTTTTTTGTTGCGTCTGAAGTTAAAGTCAAAGTATAGTTAGCTATTGGTTTGCTTGCCACTGGCTAATCATAAACCCCAAATTGAAAAATTCAGCTTTATTGTGGTCCTGAATCTACACCGCTGAAAAAATTCCCCCCCCTGAATATAAGTTACACAAACTCTTGCTATTTAATCTACTTGGGTACCATAGGGGTCCTCAATATCGGAGGCAACATTCCTACAACATCGCCACTTATCATCCACGAGGAACCTCAGTATGATTAAGGCAGTGCACACACTGGAACTCAGTCCTACCTATACGGCAGGATTCTGGACGTGTTTCTATTTCCTCTATGAACCAGCCGCGGCCGCGCTTACGAGCGCGCATATCGCTCGTTCATTCGCTCAATCGCCGGGGCAGATGCTGACAAGGATCCGGATCTTCGGCCGGGGCTGTGGGACGCTCCGCGTCCGCATTTGTCTTGGCAATCCTTGCTTGTTCTACTGGATGCACGACTTATGGTCAAGGTCGTATTGGGGTCCTCTCGGTGTAATCTGTATCATTAAGGTGTGCCGGATTTGTCACCTGGAGTCATTAGAAACGGCTGCTGTACTAAGTCTGACGTGAACTCCTTAGGATCCAAGTCTCGACTCTGCCATGATGGATGATGAGACTTAGTGTTTGGTAGATTGTGAGCCGCCTTAGGCCTTCGTATTGGTAGGACGTGGGTGAAGGATATAAATCAGGTTGAAAACAGTAGGAAGAAAATAAAGACGGGTAAAGAAGTCAGATCCTCACCGATGAGCGAACATCTTCATTCAATTGTTCAAGAGATTCGAGCACCGTAACAACATGTCCGAAGTCATAACTGACACTCACGGCATCGCCCTTCCCTCTCGGTATGTGGTCCGGCGTCTAGACTCGTCAGTCCGGGACTGGGTAATCGCAATGGGCATCGAGGGGTTTATGCTCCGCGATGCCTCTCTCTGGAAGCCGCTGCTCCCCTTTCCCAAGACCGCCAACGCTTTACGCGGCCTCGAGAAGATGGCCGGGCACTACCAACACTCCATTTCGAGCGGGTTCTCCTTCGGTATTTTCGACACCCAATACGTCTTCTCGCGACCGGAGTCCGCCGCCGCACGCCGCATGCTTCACTGGCGCGCAAACGACGGGTTGGATCCAGGAAGACCAGAGTTCGAGACCTACGGCGCGGATCAGATGCGGGATGCGATGGACTTCCCACTTGTCTGCATCGCGCTCGCTTTCGATGCGTTTGCGGCGAGAGACCCGCGCGCGACGAGGGATATGCTGGATCTGATCCCACTGCAGCAACAGCTCGGAGCGTTCCTGGGCTCCGTGTCGGAAAACCACGGGACGCAGAAAGGCAAGGGCAACGCCCCAGGCATGGAGCCAACGGATTTCGGACAGGTGCTCATTCGCTCTGGATGCGTAACGCGCGTAGGGTACGAAAGGCAGGGTCTTGCGACGGCTTTGAATCGGTTCGTGATGCTCGAGGCTAAGGCGTGGGGATTTCGCGGGATCAAGGTTGGTATGGGCAGCGAGTCTATGCTACGCGGTTATATGAACCCACCTGAAGGGTGCAGAAGCGAGGTTGTGGCGCAGTGGGACTTTGAGGACATTGAGATGGAAGATGAGGATGGCAACATAGTCAGGCCATACGTTGGGTCTGGAATGAAGGAGGGATGGGAGGTATGGTGTGACCTTCTGGCTGAGGGAAGCAGCGAAGTGTAAGTGTAGGGAGTTGTAGGGAGTTGTCGTGGCCGACTAATTGTCTCTGGGTCTGAATAACTCTTGAAAGTTGAGATGGGCATATTCAAACAAAGTGGTGTGTGGTTTTCAGGCTTGCTCTGGTGGCAACCTTCAACACATTTTGGGGGTTATTTCTCATATATGGGAGGATCTAGCATGGAATAAGCATAGCACGGCGGCGTTTGGCTAGAACGGTAACAACCTCAAGGGTTAATCATCTAAGTATATATAGAGATGCAGGGCGTAGTAAAAAGCATTTAACCCTTTCAAAGTACTGGCGCTCATGACCCAACCACCCACCGTAATAATTAGCTTTCTGAATACTAACCATACATATAAGACTGATATTCCGTTATGCCTACGCGAACGGCCTTCGTTAGACCTCTTTAGGGAGGCTATCATAATAACTCCTCTGTGCGGCATCAAAGATCTTCTTCACTTCCGCAGCAGGGATTTTCTCTTTTCTGTCGAACGAGTATACGCCGTTGACCTCTTGCTCAATATCAGACCTATCAAAGGCATGCATTAGCAAAGAGGGAGGAAAAGCAGAAGACATAGATAAGCTTACAGTTGCGTATATACGAACCCACTACAATGACTTCCTTGAATAACGGCCTTTACTAGTGCCTCAATACGCTTCAGTAAGTCACTCGCATCGCTTGCGGTCGTATAGCCCCATTCGCCACCACCACCTTGGGGCTGGATGTCATCGCCCTTTGAGCTACTAGGCGCGATATTTACTCCCGCGAACTCGGTGCATATCAGTGGGGCGCCAGGCTGGTGTTTTGTCCCTGGGTCTACGTCGTCTCCAATAGGCCCTACGAACATAGGTCGTCCGGCCCAGTTTCGCTCAAGTGTCTTCTCGAGTGTTGCGCAGGTTTTGGAGAGGACTGACGCGTCAGAGTAGTCGTGGAATGTGCTTAGGTCCGTAAGCACGTGTTCCCAACCACAGTTGTCGTTTACGGGACGCGTGGGATCGAGGGTCCTGATCTAGGTTAGATCATGAATGCTTACTCTGAACGGTAGCTACTGGGATACAAAATGAAATATTGGGAGAAAGGTATGCGGTGGCGTACTTCGTCAAGTAGTACAGTGAACGAACATGGTTCCGCTGCTCAACACTATCTTTCAGGCTCGGATAGCCCCAAGACTCATTCACAGGCGTCCACGTGATAACCGACGGATGGTTGATATCCCGCTTAACGGCCTCTGTCCATTCTTGGTTCATCCGATCTATGTACTCGGCGTTGAACTCGTAGGCATTTGCCATCTCGCCCCAGACTAGGTATCCGAGCTTATCAGCCCAATACAAGAATACCGGGTCCTCAACTTTCTGGTGCTTGCGGCATCCGTTGAATCCCATCTTCTTCGCGAGCTCGATATCTACCTTCAAACTCTCAGGCGAGGGTGGCGTCAAGCCAGTTTCCGGCCAGTAACCCTGGTCTAGACATAGGGCCTGGAAGAGCGGCTTGCCGTTAAGTCGGAATGTGCCGTCGCCTTTATTCCAGTCCAGGTGTCGGAATCCCGTATATGTCTTGACCTCGTCTATGACGTTGCCCTCAGAGTCATAGAGCCGGATGACAAGATCATAAAGGATGGGGTGATCTGGCGACCAGAGGCCCAGCCCATTGAGCCAGCAGTCCGTGTTATCATAAGGCGCAATACTGGTCACAGACTGTGGCGCACTCTTCTTTTGGTCCTCGCTCAGCGCCAGGGGAAGTTTTACGAACGCGTAGTCCTTATCTTTGGGCAGGTTCTCTTTCTTCGTCGCAATTGGGTAGCCGTTGAGACTGCCTTCAATCCCAACGCTGTAACTGTGGCCCGCTCTCCGTCCAAGCACAGAAATCTCTGCGTTTAATACTCCGCTGTAGATGTTGTTTGATTTCAATACTGTGCCTGCACTGCTATTACCTAGGCGAGTAGCCGGCACTACCTCGAGCATAACAGGCTGCCAGATGCCACTCGACGGCGTATAGAAGATGCTTTCCGGCTGTGGAGCCCAGTACTGCTTCCCACGCGGCTGTGCAAGGTCACTTGGTGAATCCCGAACACGCAAAACCAGCTGTACCTCTCCCTTTCCCGTACTCTTCCGAGCACTGGCCAGCGCATCTGTAATATCGATATCAAATGGCACATGTCCGCCCCGGTGCTGACCGGCAAGGTATCCCGAAGCCCAGACCGTGACCTCGTAATCAACGGCGCCGAAGCGGACAAGCACGCGGTCACCGGCATCTATCTCGGCCTTGATGCGGGGGTCCGAGACCGGCCTCTCGTACCACAGCACCTCGTGTGCATCTTTCTCGTGGAGACCCGAGGCTGGCGCTTGGAAGACGAACGGTACGTTGATGGGCTTCTTAACGTTCTCGCGGCTTTGCTCCTTGCGTGCTTGGAAACCCTTCGCCACGAGCTCGGGGAACGCCGCAAGCCGTTGGGCTTCCGCCTCGGCGTCTGGACCGGTCGCTGACAAGCTGTTCACGGAAACTTTGTCGGGCACGCCGTAGATCTGCCATGATTCTTTGAGACCAACATCCTCGTCGTCAAAGAGAATTGTCCACTGGTCATTGATGGGCTGCCATCTATGATTCGTGTGGACAAAATCTGGTCGTGGATAAGCGTCCTTGGATTGATAGGCCATTGTCAGTACTCATACGACTCAAATCGATTTGTTCAAGTTCGAAACGAGACAAAATGAGGGGTGTCACAGAATTTTTAATCTAGGAACGGGTCGGACCCTGAATTTCTTGGACTTGCAGCCTATTCAGGGGATTACTAGACCCTGAAAATCATTCCTATATCTTATTCATGCTTGCTTGTTGAGATCCAGCTCTGCTCCAGTCCGTGGAGCGCGGGGTCCCTTTTTACGTCATTCCCACCATTGAGGTTGCAAAATAACATGTGAAAATTGGGTACCAGCTGTACCCCATTGAGTAGGTATCAACATCTCATATGGAGATATTTGAACTTTATACTGCTAAGTTCAAGTTACAATGGGTAGTCAATAGCTCGAATGAGAGATAGGTGGTAACCTAAACTTAGACAAAGGGGATGTCTGGCCACTAAATTCACGTTGGATAGATCGAAGAATAGGCATTCCCATGGAAGACGGTGCAGCAAGTCAGTCCTAGTCTGTCATTGATGGAAAAGCTGTATTATCTTCCTCTTTATACACTTGATCATTATCTCATTCCATAGTGTATGCCGTACCGGACTCCCTTCGTCAGTTGTATCCCAAGATGCCATCACATGGAAATCATGGCTCCAAGGCCCTTCGTCCAACACCAATACATAATCATGATACAACTACTTTAAGCAACGCCTGTAACACGTCTTACACTTTTCCTAGCTCCCTCTCCGCTAATCATTATTACACCCTCCATCTCTAATGCTCGCATCGCCTCTGCAAAGTCTGATGGCTCAATGGGAATGCTTGCCCCCTCATTCAGCCTTCTGCTCACATCGCTGAATCTCACACTCTGCCCTCCGCTGGTCAGCTCATCGAGTAGATGCAGGACGGCATCTTTCAGCTCGGCTTTTCGTTTCCGTTCTGCTGCGCTAGTACCTTCCGTGAGCAGACTCATGTCAATACGGCCTTGAGAATCGGTGGCCGCTGTCTTCAAAGCAGACTGGATCAGGCGTTCAGCTTCTAATACATCAGCTTTGGTAACAGTCTGCGAGAGACGCATCTTGGCGTGCGCTTCGGCAAGTCGAATCATGGATTCAAGCTGGCGAGTAGTAGCTGTGATTCGTTTCTCTGCCGCACGAACATCCTGGCCTAGCTTGCGCATGTTGACATAGGCTTCAACAAGAGCTTGCGAGGCGTCCTGCGAAAGTACCGGATGAATGTGAGCACGAGCATACGAAATATAGCATGTTAAGAACTCCACAGGCTACAGTTCAAAATTAGTCAGCGGTCATTCCGAGATGCGTGACGTGGACTTACCAAAACCTCGTCTTTAGAGCTCGCTGAATGTGGTTTATCCTCTAAATACATAGATAGCAAATGTCGTGCTAATCTTCGGTCATTCGACTCGTTAACGCGATCGAGGATAAGGTAGACAAGATCAAATCGGGACAAAAGTGTCGGAGGTAAATCGATATTCTGGGGAACCGGAAGGTCGGGATTGTACCGAGACCCGATAGGGTTGGCGGAAGCCAATATACTCGTTCGCGCATTGAGGGTAGTAATGATCCCTGCCTTTGCAACCGAAACGGTCTGCTGCTCCATCACTTCGTGAAGTACAGACCGAGTAGAATCTGACATTTTGTCAAACTCATCGATACAGCAAACACCACCATCTGACAAAACCAGAGCACCAGATTCAAGCACTAGTTGTCGAGTTTCAGGGTCTCGACTGACGTACGCAGTCAGACCGACGGCGGAAGAGCCCTTGCCGCTCGTGTATACACCACGAGGTGCAATTTTGTGAACATATTGTAGCAATTGGGATTTTGCGGTCGAAGGGTCACCGCACAACAAGACATTGATGTCTCCGCGGTACTTTGGACTACCACCTCGTTCAAATGTCTTGTTCGTACCACCAAACATTTGGAGAAGAATACCCTTCTTTACATCGTCCATTTCGTGGATTGAAGGAGCCAATGACCGAGACAGTAGCTCGTAAATGTCTGGGCGCGCTGCAGTGACCTTAATCTTCTCTTCTTCTTCGGGGGTTAATTTTCGGGTTTCCTCAATCTGGTTGTCGGCGTCATTGGACTCTGGCTCAAGTGTTGAGAGATCTGCGTCTAAGCGTTTGTCATCAACTTTGGCAACGTGGACAACGTCCACAAAAGTCTTAAAGATGCTCTTCACCGTTCGCATTCGAGGATTGACTCGGACTGGGCTGACACGATAGATACCAGTAATCCGTACACGATCACCTGCTTTACAAAAATCTACCAGTTCATTGTAAACGCAAACCGAGACCGTATGAGGTGTCTGTCCAGCAGGCACGGCATCCGGAGTTTCTTGGAGCTTGATAACCTGCTTATCTTCGAATTCGCATCGATTGTGTACGATCTGCATCGAGTTCTTGGATGCGCACATAGGTCGAGGACACTCAGTTGGCTCTCGAATTTTGCCTCGATCTAAACCAACAAGAAGCGAATGGCTGCAGACGTTGCACCGGAAGAATGCTTGTCTCATGTCTGGGATAACCGGGGTTGTTCTAATCACAAGCCCCTTGATGCAGATGAGCTTGTCCATATCAGAGGGGTTCAGATCCCGCAGGTTAATAACATCATCTAAACCCCAGGGTCGCGTCATGTAAGTTTGATCCATGACCTTTTCCTCCAGGGTTGGGCCTTGTTGAGCCCGCTGAGATGGCGCAGGTTCGTCACCTCTCTCTGAGCTTGGGAATTGCATGTCAGAGCTTGGAGCAGAGCTTCGCTGCGTAGCAGACACTCCATTGCTTTGGCTCCTCTGCCTTGATGTTTCCGCCTGCGCCAATTCGATCATGATATCATGGACAGACTGATCCATCAAAGGAACGATTTCCTGAGGGTAGTGTTGAATTTGATGCCACATCTTCCTAGTTGGCGGGTAAAGCTTGAAATCTCGAATATCCACGTAAAGGATACGCTGACCAAGAATCAGCATGTTCTGGAGTTCTTCCCAATACGGTTTGGAGGTCGCTGTAGGGTCTGCGTCGGTCTCCTCAGTAGTCATTCCTTCGTGCCACATTCGGTATTTCTTGGTAAAGTTTTTCAAAAAGTCCTTGAAGGCAGCGTAGGTATCGTCGATTGAGACGGTAGTACCCCAAATTGTGGCGTTGTCTTGCCCACCGAGGGCATCGGCGTCTGAGGTTCCCGGGTTCAAGTTAGAAAAGGTCGCTGCGTCGGAATGAATTTCGCGGACTACGCGGCCGGAATCATCGAGGATGACGCGACTGCCACCTCGAGCACCACCGCTGAAGATTTCCGAGTTGATATCACCTCTCCGAGGTCTGGCTCGAGGGGTCCCAGCCGCGCCAACAAACAACCCGCTACTTTCGCTTCGCAAGTCGGACTGTGGGTGTAATCCTCGGCCTGGACTTGAGCTGGGCTCGTATCGGATGGGCGATGATTCTAGGGACTGGTTAGAGGGTTTCTTTCATACCGTGCTGGATCTCTGTAGCTTACCACCAATTAGCCCCCGGCTTGCCCTGGGTGTCCTATCACCATCTGTTGCAGTCGATTGTGTGTGTGTCATATGGCGAAGAGGCGAGCTGGGAGGAGCGCCGCCATTGTTATCTGTGCTTTGGCTTTCGGTATTATGTCGTAAAGGTGACGATACATCGTTATTATTGCCGTTCGTCGGCGACGACTGATAGAATAGAGGGCTTGAAGCCAACTGCGACGGTCGATTGTTGCGAGGCGTATTACCGTTCTGCGGTCCCGACTGTGATGCGCCGCCGTTGGCAGGACTACTGCGAGCAGCTTGTGAGCTGCGCGTATTGCGGCTAGGAGTGCCCGCCTGCGAGCCACGCTGGCTACGGCGTTGAGTAGGAGACGACATTGTAAATTCCAGACAGCCTCAAGTGGTGAAACAGTATCAATCTTCTTCGTACAGCTTGAAGTAGGAGGGCTACGTGCAACTGTCGATAGAGAAAGAAAAGAGTGCGGGTCACATAGTGGGATGAATTGGGGCCTCTTGAGATTGTCACGTAAAACAGGCCGGATACGCGTAAAAAGAAGAGAATAGCGCGTTTTGAGGCGCGTAAAGTGGAATATAATGCAGAGCGTGTTTAATTGATTACAGGGATCATCCATTGGCTCATTCTGTGCATAAAATGAACGGCCACTTTATGCAAATGCTCACGAAACAGCGGGACCGCCAGAATAGTTTCTCCAGTTGACAGCCAAATGCCACCTGCACCTCAACTGATTGAAGTAGCTTGGTACCTCTTGCAACTCCGTAGCAATCAAGGGAAATATACCACGAACGATTCCGTCTACTTTCCTCGACTTGCGCATGCACAATTGGGCAAGATGCCGTCTATGTCCCTGCAATCCGTGACTGCTGTCATCATACTCAGTGTTGACGATGGCTCCCGGATATTCGCCAAATACTACAATGCACCCCACCACGCACCAACAGGCTGTAAGCTCCAAAGACACCAGAGAACTGGGAAAAGCCAGGACTCCAGCGGCTAACGGGAATATTGCAGCATCTAGTGCCTCCAGCTCCCCATACGCGGACGTGAAGTCACAGAAGAGCTTTGAGAAGGGACTGCTGGAGAAAACGGCGAAACAAACTGGCGACATCATCTTATACGACAACAAATTAGTGCTATACAAGATGGAGTCCGATGTGATGATGTACGTCGTCGGCGGCGCGGAAGAGAACGAGGTCTTATTATATAATGTCATCCTGGCGCTGAGGGATTCATTACATCTGCTGTTCAAGTTCGTGCCCTCTTCATACTCCAGGCTTCGTGAATGTATGACTGACACGGGTAACAGGCAATCTGTCGACAAGCGAACAGTTGTCGAAAACTACGACCTCGTATCGCTAGCCATCGACGAGATCGTAGACGACGGGATCATTCTAGAGACAGACCCAACGATCATCGTACAACGAGTCAGCAAGGCACCAACACAAGACGTCAACTTAAGCCGCATCGACCTCAGCGAACAAGGAGTAAACAACTTAGCACAACTTGGAAGGGCCAAGTTGACCGACTGGTTGCGGCAGGGACTGTAAAGACCGAATGAGTTTGCGCGTCGCTATGATAAAAGGCGAGACTACAAGACGAACCAGAGTAGAAGGTTCGATATTGCGGAGTTGGTAAAACATGCTGCTTCTAAAAGGGGTATTATATTGAGCGGTAAGGTCGTTTGATTCTCCTCTACGACTTAATCTGAGACGCTGCTTTGCGCAGCCTGTTCATGACGGCCGCGCCGATACCCTCATCGTCTAATGTGCCCTCTACAAAGATAACATCTGCCCCGTGTCTATCCAGTTCCCGCAACGCCGAGAAAAGCCCCTGGGCTATGCTCCTGCTATCCTTTCCGATACTGATGTCCAAAAGCTTCCCGATGGGTGTGTTACCTGGTGAATTGTAGAGATCTGCTTCGTCAACTTCAAGCTCGACGACTTCGTTGTTAGGCTCAACTGTCGAGTTAATCGCTTCTTGACTTTTGAATTTCCCGCACGACAAACCCCCACCCCGCTGCCAGTATCGAGTTCGTATGACGCCGACAATGTTGACGCTCTTGTCCTCAAGCTCAAGATCTTGTTGATCGATACCGTCGTAAAACTTTAGAGAAGTGGTTTCGTAGAGAATTACTCGTGCTTTAGGACTGTAATGTTTATATTTCATTCCGGGTGCCCTGGGTGCGGCTTTGCCAGATTCGCTTTGGTCTTGGTATGCCTTTTCAACTTTCTCCCATCCGGAACAGCTTCGCAACTCATCGATGCTCACACCCCCTGGCCTAAGTACAACAGGAGGGTCACATAACCCATCCACTACTGTGCTTTCGACTCCAACTGGACATGGTCCACTATCGAGAATCAGGTCGATGCGACCATCCAGATCCTCTAACACATGGGCTGCTGTGGTTGGCGAAGGCTTTGTAGAGGCGTTTGCGGAAGGCGCAGCCAATGGTGCACCCGTTAATTTGATTAGTGACAAGGCAAGTGGTGAAGCCGGCATCCGCACACCAAAGGTCTTTAGCCCGGCTGTCACTTCAGGGGCAAGCTTCGAGGGGTTTGGATTTGGCATTAATATTGTTAAGGGCCCCGGCCAAAAGCGCTCGATCAGCGGCTTGTAAATTTCTGGTATGTAATCATGAGTTCCGTTTACTGTTCCGTTGGTCTCGGTGGCAGGTTTGAGAACATCGCGGAGCATCTCCAGGTCGGCGACATGTATTATGAGTGGGTTGTCTGATGGTCTGCCTTTTGCAGAATAAATGCCTCGCACGGCGGCACTTCTTGTCGCATCAGCGCCCAGCCCGTATACCGTCTCGGTTGGGAATGCAACTGGTATATCTCTCGTTTTCAGATAATTGGCCGCCTCACGAAGAGCCTTTAGACCCTGTGACTCTTCGGATGGAACCTCCCACTTGCTAATCTTTTCTTGACTATCGCTTTCTGTAAATTTCCCAAGACTGCTGCCGACGATTTTCAAGATTTTAGTCTTCCGTTTCGCTGCCGGGGACGGCAGATCTTGCGACATGGTGCTGTAAGAGTTGAAAACAGCTCGAACAGCCCTTAGTCCTACGTTTAAAACTCGTGACGCCAATGTGATTGAGGCAAAACGGAGTTGTAAGTGCGAAGGGTTAAGAAACTGTTGGTGAAAGCTAGTACCCTCTTTATTTCGATATCGCTTGCACTCTACAAATCTCGTAAACGTGAAGGTACATTTACCAAGTGAGATGAGCCGTTGAGACTTTGAGACGGAAATGGCTTTGACTGACTCATCGAAGTAACTTGTTGGTTAGAATTGCCTATTGAAGATGGAACCAGTCACAGCTTATGCCAAGCCCTTGCTTATAGAGTTTTCATTGATAAGTTCCCAGCATAGAATAGGTAGGCTTTCCAGCGCGAAATTGCGAAATTACCTTTCAGATGAAGCCCCAAATCCACTAATATGCGCTATCGATTAGCGGGGTTCCCCCTATGCACCAGCGACGTTTCTGGCTCTCAATATATGCTAGTCTAGCACTTGGCTAACTTAGGTACTTAATTTAGGTACTTATCTAGCTAGTAATTGGACGACAAGACGAACTTGTGAACACCATTCGTGTTAGGCAATGTCGAATTCGCCCTCCACCAAGGCATACGACAAAGGTGCTGCTCAAGACCTCAACACCGGCTTGACGTCTTGCGTCGCTATGCGTCTCTCAACATCAATGACCCAATGTCCGCCAACAATCTTCTCAATGGCGACTTTTCAGCCCGCTCGACGTACAAGTCTGTCACTAAGCTAAACCATAGCTCTTCCTCGAGCCCCTCTATTCGCGATGCATCAACTCTCGCCGACGTTCGCGCCACCCTGGCAGCGCTCCACACACGGGAGACCGCCATAACAACCCGCCTGAACTCCCTTGTTTCTTCCCAAGCTGATCTCTCGCGCGAGTTGGGCCGACTTGACCTGCTGCGCGCCAACCTGGGCTCTCAAGTCATCGCTACAAGATCTATTAGCAATGGCATGCTATCATCCGCCGCCGAGACCGCCGGGCGCCTATCAAACCGGGTTAAAGAGCTGGACTTGGAAAAGGACAGAGTGCAGCAGACTCTGAAGGTTGTCGAACAAGTCGCCGAGCTCAAAGCTTGTGTCCATGGTGTTGTGGGCAGCATGGGCGCTCCCCAAGACTGGGAAGCGGCAGCAGGTTATATCTCCCGCGCGAGCAAAGTCCCAGAAGCTATCATACGAGGCGGCTTCGCAACATCCATTGTGCCTAGTGTTGAAGTGCCTGACGCGCCTTGGGTGACACTTGAGAACTCAAAGGAGAGTCTTTGCGGTCTGTTCCTGCGTGAGTTCGAGAAAGCAGCTAAGGACGGTGACGGCGCTAAAGTCACACGTTTCTTTAAGTTATTTCCACTCATAGGGAGGGGTGATGTTGGATTAGACGTATATGGCAGATACGTGTGCCAAGGAGTTGCAGGCACCGCGAGGGCGACCCTGAAAGAAGTGCCTGGCGGTGCAGGGAAAAAGGACGGCTTTTTCTATGCTAATGCACTTACGAAACTATTTGAACACATTGCCCAGATCGTTGAGAGCCACGGTAGCCTTGTAGAAAGACACTATGGGGAGGGCAAGATGGTTAGAGTCATTGAGCGCCTGCAAATGGAAGCGGATGTACAGGGTGGCATCATATTAGACTCCTGGAATGACGAGAGGAACGTCGACAGACGGCTCACTGATGTAAAGAGCTATCCTTTCTCATTTTTGGTGCAGAGCTTCATGCCGCAACAAATGACCCTTGGTGGGACGCCCCGGGTGAATTCACCTGCAATTGGCGGTGGAACAAATCCTCGCGACAGCGAAGATGAAGGAGTCAATATGAGAGAGGTAGATGGACTTCTCAATGAGATTTCCGTCATGCTTGGTCGTTGGTCCCTATACTCCAGATTTCTGGCCGGGAAATGCAAGGTACACAATCTCCTTTGAATCCTGGAATAAAACTAAGTGCTAATCTATCACAGGGCCCCGATAGCCCAGATGATGCCGGATTGTCAATACCGGTAGTTTTAAGCAATTCAAACCTCCAGAAGAAAGTCTCGGCAAAGCTTGTTGAACCCTACAATCTTATGTCGATGTTCTTCTTCAGGAGGTCTGTTGAAAAGGCATTCCAATTAGACGAATCACCCGCCGGGCTGTCCCTGAACCTTAGCAAACCAATCGAAGCTAATGCGCCATATATCATATCT
Source organism: Xylariaceae sp. FL1651 (assembly GCA_025201745.1). Taxonomy (NCBI): domain Eukaryota; kingdom Fungi; phylum Ascomycota; class Sordariomycetes; order Xylariales; family Xylariaceae; species Xylariaceae sp. FL1651. The sequence goes on from MU624229.1 coordinate 1,414,488, forward strand.
GCAGTTGACGATGTAATGTACATCGTCAGCGCAGTAATACAAAGATCCATATCTACTTCACAGCGTGAGGTGGTATCCGATGTCGTCTCAACAACTGGCAGAGTATTAGGATCCGACTTCATCAGAATGGTCCAGCGGAAGATGCGCGATGAGTCGTATCCACGGCCTGTCGTCCAAGGGGGCTTTCCCCCTGAGGACAAAATCGTTGAATTCATCGTACTGATTAATAGTCTTGACGTATCCAACGAGTACCTCGCTCGGATAATAACAGCGCGGCTTGGAACCTCCTCCGATCAGCCTAATGGAACAAGCCACCCCCATCCGCTTGCTTCCTCATTTCCCTTTGAAAATGATGTCGTATTCGTGACATCTTCCCTCAATACCCTGAAATCAACATTTATCACGAAGACAACTGAACTCCTCAACGAGGGCTTACAGGTGCTGTTCAACCAAGTGGTTAGCAAGAGGTTGCGGCTTGTCATCGCGGAGACCTTTCGTGATGCGGATTACTGGCGTACAGAAGAAGAGCTAGTCGAGATTGCGCAGCAGAACGACGAAGACGAAGATGAGCTGCTAGATCGTGTACCGCGACGGTTTGAGCAAGGCTGGGATGCGCTCATGAAACCGATCGCGCGACTTCTGACGGCTAAGACCTATAATACGTTACTAGATATTACGGCAACGTATTTATCAAGACAAGTTCTCGAGAAGAGAATTTGGAGTTATAGTGGCAAAACGAACGCATATGGTGCCATCCGTATGGAACGGGACTTCAATGGAATAATCAGCACGGTGGCCAAGGGCAATTATAGCGTGAGAGAGCTGTTTAACAGAGTCACACAGATCCTTATGGTCGCCAATATGGAAGACGATGAGTGGGACGAATTGGTAGATGCCGGCGACGAGGATGGAATAGAATGGGTGCTAAGCCAAGATGAAAGGCGCAGAGCACGAAATTTGGTCCGAGAATAAAAGCATTGGCATAGATACATGATATATCATTACAAACTAGCTGGCCTATGTATGCAAAAATCCATAGCAAAGCGAAGAGACTTGAGATTTTGATTCCCTTGTTTGTTCTCATTTCATCTACATCTTACGGGATTCGGCTATTGACATCTTAGAGTAGAAATTAACCAAGCTATTCGTCAATTGAAAAATTCAGCAACGACAACGATGGAGTGGCTAACTACTCATAGTCTTCTTAATTTTTAATCTTTATCACACGAAGCCTAAACTATGTGCTCGGTCCCTCTACTTGGACACATCCATAGACGGGATCATTGATGCTGTAAGCCACCCCCGCTGTAATTCAAGCGGCGAAGTAGCTAAATAGCGGTTTATGCAGCTACCCGAATTTTGAGCTGATAGCACAAATTAAATACGCGTGCGTGCATTAGCATCATTCTCTAAATACGCAACAAACCAACCTCCAATGTCAAGCTCCGCAATCTAACATTACTAGTGTTGGATCTATTACGCCCTTCAGTTCTTATAATACTACTGCCTTCAGCCCATCAAATCGCCCAGCCATGGCGACGTCGCACTTCGGGCTTCTCGAGGAGCGTGAGGAGACAGAGCTACATAAGACACGCCTGCTTGCCGTCGAGGAACGACCCTTCAAACGTCTGACCAAACGCCTCGTCGCACCCGGCGCCTTCACAAATCCAAGCAAGAAGCTGCCCACACCGCCGCCGGAGAGCAGCCACGCCGATGCCGCCGCAGATGCCAGCACATCCACGCCGACGCCGTCCAGCGTCGACATCACGGCGCTGAAGGAAGACATCACGCTCGACTTCGCGGCCTTCGACTCGGCCATCGCCCGCCTGCAGTTCCTCGCGACCGCCAACGCGGCCGAGCGGGAGCACTACGCCTCGGCGCGCCTGCGGATCCTCAGCACGATGGACGCGGTGCGCGAGGGCAACGCGCAGCTGCGCGTGCAGCTGGACGGGGCGCGCGAGACGCTCGCCCAGCGCCGCAAGTTCGACGAGCTCGCCGACAAGATCACCAGCAACCGCATGCTGCGGACGCGGGCCGAGCAGGAGGTCAACCTCGCCAAGCTGGCCGAGGAGTGCGAGGAGCTGCGCCGCGAGAGCGAGGCCTACGGGGATACGTGGCGTGAGCGGCGGGCCCAGTTCGAACGGCTCGTCGACGAGGGGAGGAGGCTGCGTGCTTTGATCCGCGACGAGCAGGAGGAGGTGGAGCGGCGCGAGGGCATGGACTCTGACGCGGAGGATGGCGAGGCCGCGCCCACGCCCGGCAAGGGCATCGCGAGCGGGAATGCGACGCCCAGGCCTGAAAACAGCGCGCTTTCGTCGGGTAAAGGGGAGGCGGGCAATGCGACGCCCAGGCCGGACAGCAGTAGGGACGAGCGCACGCCGAGACCTGATAGCCCTGGTGCTGCGGCCGTGGGCGGCGAGGGTCTGAGGCCCAGGCTGAACGTCAGCGGAACATTTTCGAGATCCGGGAGTGTGGCGCCCAGTGTGACGGCCGGAAGCCAGCAGCCAGAGGAAAAGGGACTGGAAAGTGGCGAGGACGTCGAGATGGGAGAGTCGGCTACACAGCGGCGGTCGACGCAGGATGGTGATACCCCAATGGCCGAAGAGCCCCAGGACACAGAATCGCAGGAAACGCTACAGATCACCATTGACGCTCCTACAGGCAGTGATGACAAGATGGACACGACTTAGGGCAGTTCAGTGGTATTATAAACTTAAAACGGATTGCTGTCTGTACGATAGAATATTATACCCAGCAGCTCTAAAGCAGAGCTACGACCGAAACGTGCTTTCATGGCCTGAATGAAACTGGCTACTGGTCTATGTTTTCTTTGTGTTCTCGCATGTCTTATTTATGTGGTATCATTCGTCATGTCGTAGTCCTTTTCCGAAGGGTTTGGTCATCGTAGTCATACACTGACCATGTTGACCGCTTTACACGCCCGGCTGTCACTCCTAGCCATTTGCAAACTCTCCTTTGTGTACTAGCTCATGCCTCTCAAGCAACAGACGGCTCAAGGGCCTGTCCCAGCGTCAACGCCTCCTTCGCCTTGGTGAGCTCGTCTGCAGATCCACCCTCGCTCTCCGCAGTGGCTATCTGCTCTTCGAGCCGCTGGACCGCCTCAGCGATGCGCTCGCGCAGTGGCACGAAGACTGCGCGGGTTTCGCCTATGGCTTTTTGCTATTCATGCCATACAGGTTAGCAGTCGCAGTAGCGAATGTGTCCTGATCTCAGAGCTTAGGGTGTAAGGGACCGGACAAACTAAGGGGGTGGTGCAAAGCCGGATACATGTAGAGGTGGCAAACCAGGAGAGAAAAGCAATCTAATAGTGTCTTGACAACGAAATAGAGAGGCGACAACGCACCTCTTGCTTCAGCATGAACTCGGCGTTCCCGTCTGCGGATGCTGATGATGTGTTGAGCTCTGCCTCAAGCTTCTTCACGCGCTCAGACTGCTGCGCTAGTTCCTTGCGGTAGTAGCTGTCCTCTTTCACGAGGCGCTGTACCGACTGGGTGGCTATGGCTAGGGGCGAAGGGGCAGGCATCGTGCTTGTCTTCTCTTGAAAGCTGTATGCTACTTGGTTTGTTCTGGTATTGTCTGAAGAGAGATGGTAAGCAATAGACGGCGCGTAGGGTTGAAGATCTATGACGAATATCTGGTTCAAAAAAGGTGCGCCACAGGTCGACAGAGAAGATATACTGTAGCTCCTAGAAATCAACAGGCGTGTAGTATATTTATATATAAACATGAAATAGAGCTGCCTAGACATCAACTTTCAAGGTGTTGGTATTCGTTTGCCCGATGTAGAAGTCTGTTTTGGTGGGGTTGGCGGGGTAGGAGGTTCTAGCCTGAATGCAATTAAGGGGGTTCATTAGCTTTGTGCAGTTCAGTGCAGTTCACTTCAATGTTCCTCACAATCAATCGTATTAGTTATGAGAATATACTCTATCTCATTATTCTACTCGTTATAATATAACACGTTGTTAATCATGAGTCTCTCTCTTAAGAGGTCCTGGTCGGCTTAAGAGCCATCTGAACCCCTTTTCAGCCTCCATCTCATGCTTCTTGGCTTGCTCAACCGACAGTCCCAGAACCCAGAAAACGTGCGGCATCCCGGCGTAAATGTCAAGTCTCGTGGGAACACCCGCGTCTCTCCAGACTTGCTCCATGACCAACGTACAGTCCCTGAATGGATCGAGACCACATGCCTGAAAGTAAGTCTTGGGCATGACTGACAGGTCAGATACCCCAATGGGATATGCGAGTGGACTGTGAGAGTCTGGTTTGTATATACCTAGATGAAAATGAAGTGAGACCTGTTAGCCATAGCCAGAAGAAAGAGCTTTTCTACTCAACGTGGTGCAGAATGTAAGGAAGATACAGGTTAGGACTGTCCAGTTATGTAGCTATAAGTGTCTGTGGGCGATGTTTACTCTTGATGAACTCAGCTGCCTCTGCGCTCATGACAGGAGCATCCGCGCATTCCTGCATGCTAATAAATTTGCTCATATATTGTTCTGGCACCGTATCTAAACTAGCAGCCGAGTTCGCAGCGCAGTATAGTCCAGTCAAGGGCGGTGTGTTTCCCTCCTCTACCCAGAGATACGCGGCTGCGAGCGCAAGATCAGCACCTGCGCTCTCGCCCGCTACCAGAAACCCTTTTGCCGGGTCTATGCCCAAGTCTCCTACGCTACGTGCGACCTGCAAAGTTGTCAGATGTGGCCTAGCCCAGAGCGAAGAGTAAAAGTAAACAAAATACCCATTCCAAGCCATCGTAAGTATCGGAAACAGGTATCGGAAAGGCAAACTCGGGCGCAAGCCTATACTCTACATTGACAGCAACACCGCCCAGTCTCTCGGCAAAGAAACGGCAGAGCCTCGTGCCGCTCTCGAGACCACCGACGCAGAACCCGCCGCCATGTAACATCATCATACCTGGACGGCCGACATCCTCACCAGGTCTGGACGTGGTGTTGCGGAGTCGGTAAACGCGAACTCTGATCTTGGCTTTATCGCGCATGGTGATTTGATGGTCCTCTTCTGCGATGTGCGAGGGAGGTGTATCAGCAGCGGCGAGTTGTGCGAATACTGCGCGAACCGCATGGATGTCTGTTTCTTTTGTCCAGGCTGGTGGGAGTTGAAGGCCATTTTCGATAAGCTAGGTGTACGTCAGCGATATATCCTTAGTTCTATGCTGGTCTATTCATGGAGGTAGGGGTTACCTGTACGAACCTGCCCAAGCTCGGGGTCAAGCCGTGACAAAGCTTGGAGTTCCTCAATCGACCGCATTTTAAAAGAGCTAAGGCAGTTTCAACGTAGAAAAGAAAAACTAGCTCTAATGTTCGTAATGCATTATTTACTTGCAAATTTCATGAGGCTGGTATAAGAGATTCGTATGCTTTGGATATGTGATCGCAAACTTTGGCTCATCTTATCCGCGATGTGTTGTTAAAAACCTTACGCTGTAATATTGCTCCATTTGGTGAATTGGTGCGATGGATCGTCACCTGGATGACAATTGCCTTTCTAGGTGGAGAATGTATACACAGTGTAATGCACGGGTCACTCTTCAGACTGGCGACGATTTTTCTCTTTATAGCTGATTAATCAATTCCTATATGAGTCTTAGATACTTGATCCCAGTAGCTTCTCTCGAGAATCATGCAGGACTATATGCTACTGGCTGATATCTCGGAGAAGAAAGCCATCGTTCTGTAACGTTTGAAATACGGACCCATCATCATACTTGGCTGCAACGGTTCTCATGTAGGCTACGCTCTGAGCTCCATAGCTCTCAAGAACTTTCTGCTCTCTGCCCGCCGTGTTCGCGAAGAGGTACGGCAACTCCAAATTCCTCTCCTGAGCCGCAGCTATGCATCTCTGGGTGAAACGCTCGGTGACTTCTCGAACGATATCGTCGTGCGCTGGATCTTGGTACGTAATGTACGTTTCATACCCTTCAAACAAAAGTATTAGAGAAAACTCAGTGAGCGGCGTATTTGACTGAACATACAGACTTGCGCGACTTCAGAGAGCCCCAGTAAATTGCCGCCATATTGCGCGCCTATCGCAGCTACGCTCGCAGCCACAGGGTTTGGCACCCAGGTTCCAGTGACGTTCACCGGTAGGTTAGCTGTCTCCTCGACATAGATGTTGTACAGCTCGTTCATCAAGTCGCCATCGCTTATATGACTGAATGTTTCGCCGTAAACCCGGATCTCACCAGTGACAAACCGCGACCCACTGATAGCGAGGACATCGAGCAAAGAGCCGTTGGAAGGCGGCAAAATAGCCTGGTATTGCTCCAAGGCATAAAAGGGAGCAAATGCTTGCGGCTGTTGTACTGCGTCAGCGTACAGCATAAGTAGCGTTGGACCAGTCTCGAGTATTTGAACTGTCGCGCTAGATTTTGAATCCAGCTGCCCTTCTTTCTGATACTCGGCCAGAGCGTTGAAGAATTCGACAGTCTGATTTGGCGAGTAGGCTCGGGCGTCGATCGAGATATTTCCGATAGGGTGTGTGTAGAGTTCGTAGCTAGTCACTATACCGAAATTACTGCCGCCGCCACGCAGTGCCTTATAGAGATCCGCGTGCTCGTTGTCGGCCGAAGCAATGGCGATCGAGCCATCTCCGAGAACTACTTCAAACGACTTGACGTTGTCTAAGGAGAGTCCGTACTGCAGCATCCAAAGTCAATATTTCCCGTCCGGGCAAAAGCTGTATGGGTTTCGGAGGCTTGTAGAGCTACTAAGACATGGGACTACCCAAGGCGGAAGATATCCATTTCCGACCATAGCCTATTCAAGACAATAACTTCTAAATATACTCACTGCTGTTGCGAAATAGCTTAAGCCACCTTGGAAAAGTTAGCTTTAGACTAGCCAAGCTGCAATTATATACCAAGCAGGAAGCTCACCACCTAAAACAAGACCGCCCACGCCAACAGGTCCAACTCGGCCACCTATCACCATCAATCCCTTTGGCACGAGAGCTTCATAAACGGCTTGCCATCTGTTGCCAGGGCCGACTCCGACGGATGTCTCATCTTCGGAAAGTGTGATTGAATTCAGTTGCGAAAGGGAGATGAGAACCCCAGATTCATTGACGCTTGCAAAACCTGGTATGTAGTTGTGCCCACCACCTCGGATAGCAAATTTCGTTTGATATTCCGCCAATATCTCAACAACTGTAGCTACTTCCTGGGTGTTGCTTGGGTTAATAATACAAGCTGCTGGTAGTCGGCAAATTGCAGAACTACGACATGTTAGCAAGTCGGGCTCATGTGCTTGGGTTAGAATCAAAAGAACCCACTAGTTCTCATCCTCGAAATCTTCGTAGGATGCACCGTCAGTGGGGAATATTGTACCATTCTCTTTCGTCAAAGTTTGACTGAGCTTCTGACATGCGAGCTGAGGGTCGTTGAGCTGCCTGTCAAATACCGTAGACACTGCTAAGCAGGCAGATGCGAACAATGCGATTACCAAGATGAAGATCATTGTGATTGACGGCAACAGATGAGCCAAAAAGGACCGCTTGAACTTGTTAATCAAGCAAAAGAGAAGAATCTTGGATGGCGTCGAAGCGAGAGGAGCCGCATGTATATATTTTCATACAGCATTGTCCCATAGCCATGGTACTGTTATCATTCAACCCTGGATATTTTCGTTTGATATATTCCCTGACCTTAGTCCCTTTACTTTACAAGTACCCACAATACCCACGTGTAGCTGTATAGTTCTGCCCAATCGTCACTGGCACTTAGACTGAGATGACTGCATTTGTTCTTAGCTCTTGACCAGATCAGTAGCCAAACGACCAGACCACGATGTCTAGTATCCAAAACTGCCGTTAGGATGCCTTATTATGAGTTGGCAATACGTGAAACCAATACCACGGGTCGTAAAATAACTCCATTGTTCCAGAAGACTGGGAAATTGACGCCCTGTTAGTTAGGCCCAGGTAGGGTTGAAGCACCCTGTGCCGTTGGATTATGCATCTTTTTGTCCAATAAATGCCAAATTTCCACCAGATGGACCGCCCCAGGGAAAGAAAGAAATTAAACTAAGAAAAAGTCGAGATGACCACCCTAGTCTATCACAACCGAGCCCTACGATGCGTGCAAGCCTTGCGTAGAGAGATTGCAGTCCAGTGTTGCCTGCAGTCATCGTAGCTTTTGGACAAGGAATTTCTGCGTGGAAAGACGAAAGCAGCCCTTGCAGTTTCATGGCATGTGGACTGATATTAATGGCACAGGCTGTGCTTAGCACGAAATGTGGTTATGCTTGTCTTGTCGCGATGGAGTCCTAGAAAGGAAATCAAGGGACTTTTGAGCAGCATACAAAATAGCGTACAAAATAGCGTACATTAGCCACATATCGAAAGCTAAAATCGACCATATCGACACAACGCAGATGTGGCTTGTATCTTGAATATGGCTTGTATCTTGGATGTGGCTTGTGGTCTTAGCGGTCGCTTATGTAAATTCTTATCTACTGTAGGTTCTTATCGGAGCCTGTCGTTCTTACAAATCCATGGAAGCTTAGAATGTTTTCGGATTCCCGACGTTAAAAGATCGGTTAATAGCAACTTTCCACCTCCAGGCATTCGCGATGTCTTCATCTGTCCTTCTGCGTAAGGCCTCATCGCCGATATTCCTGTATATTGCTAATGCGCGCAGCTTCAATGTCGCCAACGGCGGAACCCACGGTCTCCTCGGCCAACACCACAACTGCTAAGCCCAAGGTCCGAATTCCATGGCCAAACGCCAATTGCGCGTCTGGTCAACTGTCGCAGTAATTCGCTAACGTATCTTTCCTGTGTAGCCATGTTGCGTCTGCAAAGATGCGAAAGCGAAGCGAGACGACTGCATGCTGTTCTCCAAGTCAACCGACCCCATGAGCGATTGCAAGCCTATCATCGACCAGTACAAGAGTTGTATGGCCGGTTTCGGTTTCCAGATCTGAGATTCACAGCGAAAGGAGTGAAGCAGGCGAGATGACCGAGATCTTCATGTACACTATTATTGCTGCTTAATCGGGCATTGTACGATGGATAGACGGCCACTTCGGCCAGCAACTGTATTGCATTGGGCGGCGTTCAACTGAAAAGATTCCTACTCTCCTCTAAAAGACCTAGTTCCGAGTTCCCGGTGTCAGCATCCAAATATTAGTCGACCAACGATGCGTCGGTCTACTGCGGAAGTAACTGACTTAACTCAAGTTCAAGGCGTCCGGTGCCACGAGTAAGTTGCAGACTCCAAGTTAAGGATGCTTTCGATACAATAATTGCTCCCTACTAGTTCCTGCTTTGAAGGGCTTCATCATCGAATTCCTGTTAGCTCACATGTTTAAACCAAGAGTAAAATGTACAGTAATCACGCGCCAAAAAATACTCAATAAAACTGTAGGAAGTGATCTCGACTATGTTACTCTTACTCTTTGACAAGTAGCTATAGTCAGCTGAGCGACAGAACACCAGCTGACCCTTTGTTATAATAGCTTTCGTCACACTATGACTTGCACGCTTCTCTACCAGGAATCGTCACCATCATGTACCTACCAAGACACGAATGTGGTTCAGGGCGATAACTAGGTATTGTGGCAGCTTTGTTGAAGATGTGACCTGAGAGCTCATCCAATCCTAGCAAACCAACAGATTTCCGCCACTAATAGACAAAAGTTCGCGTTCAGCCCTGCGAGCTAACTATTTAACCGAATTTAGGCTAAATACACGGACTGGGGCTCTTATGCATGCTGTGGGCGGGTACGAAATACCTCAACCACGCCGCGGAAGTGCAGCATTGCTGTGCTAGACTTAATTAGATTACGACGACTAGATGATCAAGTAATCTAGTCGAGACATGGAATGAAGAATTTTCATTGTTTAGATAGAATTGCTAACACGGATATTTTCTACTGCCTCTGCTGACGGTACTAACTTCATGGTTGTTTGGTGGCTGTCGCACCGCCGGCAGCCCAAGAGATCCTTGGTGAAAGCACGTGGGCAAAATCCTAGGCAGAGTTTGGGAATTCCCTATTCCGAGCAATAACAACTCCTACCTTGAAAAAGCTACTTTGATTAGCTGAAACGGGCCACCATAGCTGTATTAGTCCCACAGGGGCTCCATACCGTAGTATCCTATCTATGTGCCTAGTTAACCACATCCTCTCTTATAAATGTCTTATTACTATTATACCCGACTAGAGAGAGTACTCCGAGGTTTGTGTGATATTGAGCAGAACGACAACTGGAGGCTGTTCAAAACCGTTGTTCACTGTCTTGTAACGAGGCAAAGGGAAGCGCCACAATAAGCCACCAACTGCAAGCCCAAGCTTTGTTCTTACTAACAGAAGCGCAAATCACGCAGCACGATTCCAGTACTCGGCAGTTCGGGACGCAGTTCCGCCATAGAAGATAAACCACCTAGCGATCCCAACCATTCAAGGCTTCGAGGTCGACGTCTTGTTTAAATTCCGGCAGGACGACAACGAGGGCTAGGTAGCGCTATCCCAGTTTAGGATTTCAAACATGACTTTGTTGGCTAACACTAGTGAGCCTCCACGAGATGGTTTTCCTGTCACTTTCGCGATATGAAAGTAAGCCACAATGTCAACACTATGGTATGGTGGCTCATCATCCCTAGAGTACCCACAAGCATCAAAGAATGTCAGCTATTCACAGCGACCCGGGATTTTCTGATCACTATTCATGATATGTCCTGGAGCCCAAGCGGCTTGTAAGCCAGAACTATCAAATTCAAGCCCTCCCTTATCATGGTTGGTGTATGCACGGCATACATTTTGATGTCTCAAATACAAATGGCCAAGTAAACGGCCAAGATCACTGCCAAGGGACCGCTTCTCTCGCCAAAGCTGCACTGTAACCTTTGGCCCGTGACAGGTACGAGTATTGATCAACGCGATCCGGTACCACTCTGGTTCTGGAACGGAAGTAATGAAACCCCTGTCCTTACCAGGAATCTATGGTGTGGGAGACAATCTACATCCGCGAACTTGAGGCGCATAGATTTCTTTATTATCATCCAATATCAGAACACCTGACATTATTCTAGGCCATGCCCGATGTTATGGAACCACCATGTCGGGAAACGATCAGAGCAGGTAATAAAAGCGACGTTTGAGAGTGGGATGTTAGCTATGCACCTGCAGAACGGGGTACCACCCTAGAATAGCAGAGTGCATAAAAGTTATAATGGATTATTAGCTGTCCAATAGGGACGTAGCGACGGCATCGTCCCCTTGTTCCTCTACCGGCCGCGTCTACGACTCTGGCGTGGAAGCAATGCTCCAACATGTCGGTGTTACTGAAAGGTATTTCCCCGCAGTCGATAATAACCACCCAGGACACCAATGAATGGATTATCTAAGTTGTCCTTGTTGAGACGGGCGACTCTCAAGCCCAAGGTGAGCGTTAAATTGAACTGCAAATTACGATCGAACGATATCCCGCTGCGGGCTTATGTTCTATGGAATAATTATACCATTTGACCAACACCAACCTATTGCTACTTATTCGCAACGTGGTTTCGTAAAGCACTAGCAGGATTATGCCGCTGAAGGGTAAGATAAAGTTGCCGCTGGCGCTTGCGGTGAAGGCTCGTGAGTCTCGGGAGTGGTGCCGACGTAACACAGGTGGCAACGACCCAGTTGAGAGTGTTCACCCTTGTTCAATGTTAGCCATGATAACTAGTAAGATACAAAATCCGAAGTTGCTAACCGATCTGTGAGGTTCTCGGATCTAGGTGCTGAGTGCACCTTTCCCCCCCTTGTCATCTAAACCCCCCCCATTGCCCCGTCTGGGGGAGTTGGGGTCCCAGATGGGGTTCGATGCGGCCCTGCACGCCAAACCCCATGTGAGTACCTTGCCACGATGGTGAAGCCTGTTCGAGATTCCCAACCACTCAGCAAGGCTTGTGGTGGGCAGTCATGCAACTTGTGAGAAAGCATGGGATTTTCTACCGGTCCGCTCGTCCGTCTCTGAACGCTTAGGTCAGTTCAAGCTGTCCTCGATATAAATCTAAATGGCTGGCCTTTGTCGTACATTTCTTGTTAACCATCTTCTTCTTACCCTCAAGCCCACCCCTTGTCAAGCGGTCAATTGAAGGTCTTGTTTGACCTGACTCATAGGGCGCAGTCCAGCGGGTTCCTCTTCATATCCAATTAGTCTTTGTAAGCTGTATCGAGCGGAGTTGCCATAACCGCCAGCATGGTTCTCGCAACCCTAACAGCTAAGGCACCCAACAAGGAGGCGACGCGCCACGCCGCGGAGGAGGCCCCGAAATTCGAGCATGTCAGCTGGTACAAAGAACCCGGACTACGGAAGCTCTACTTCTATGCTTTTGTGCTCAGTATTGCTTCTGCTACTACTGGATACGATGGGTACGTGCATCTTCCTTGAGAAGAAGACTAATAGTAAATCGAACAGAGGTCTGACTAACTCATCTCAGTTCCTTCTTGAACGCTGTGCAAGTCTTTCCACAATGGCAGAACTATTTTGGTTCTCCTGCGGGCTCACAGCTTGGTCTACTCGTTGCGTTATATCAGATCGGTAGTGTGGCCTCGATCCCTCTCGCGTGAGTTCGAAGATCCTAAAATGCTGTCGGGCTGGCAACAGCTAATCCGAAATAGCCCTATCATTGCAGACAACTTCGGTCGAAAGTTACCCATTATCATTGGCTGTATAATTATGATTGTGGGAGCCATTCTCCAGGGAACATCACAAACACTTGGCACCTTCATGGGTGGCCGTGTCTTGATGGGCTTCGGAAACAGCTTGGCCCAGATCGCCTCCCCCATGTTACTCACAGAAATTGCCCATCCCCAGCATCGCGGTCGCCTCACGGCTGTATACAACTGCCTGTGGAATGTTGGCGCTATTGGTGAGTGATTCTGTATGATGAGAACTTAGTCAAAGACGACAGCTCTAATGATCGTGTAGTCGTCTCAATCATTTCATTGGGCACCAACTACATTCCAAACAATTGGTCATGGCGCATCCCGGCTCTGATTCAGGGCTTTCCCTCCGTCATTCAGATTCTATGTATCTGGTGGGTCCCGGAGTCGCCTCGATACCTCATAGCGAAGGACAAGCAAGAGAAGGCGCTCAACATCCTGGCCCGCTACCACGCCAACGGTAACGTCAACCACCCGACCGTTCAATTCGAATACCGTGAGATCAAGGAGACAATCCAGATGGAGATGAGCGCGAAGAAGGATAGCACATATCTAGACTTTTTCAGGACTAAGGGCAACCGCTACCGACTGGTTGTTCTGTTCTCCCTGGGTCTCTTCTCGCAATGGTCTGGCAATGCGATCATTTCCAACTACTCCAACGTGCTTTACGAGAATGCGGGTATAACTGGCTCGACACAAAAGTTTGGCGTAAGTAACATTGTCCCCATCTTGTGTAAGCGCGATCGCTGACCTAGGCATTGCAGCTTCAATTCGGCAATACCTCTCTATCCCTCATCATATCTATCACCATGGCCACACTAATCGACAAGTTCGGCCGACGAGTAATGTTCTTGACAGCGACTGGCGGCATGTTTGTTGTGTTCATCTTCTGGACATTGACAGCGGGGCTGTACGGCGAGCACAACTCACCTGGCTCTAACTACGCGCTGCTTGTCTTCATCTGGCTGCACGGTGTCTTTTACTCGGTCGCGTGGTCAGGTCTCCTTGTCGGCTACGCCCTCGAGATCCTGCCGTATAAACTGCGTGCCAAGGGCCTTATGATCCTCAATATCACTATCCAAGTAGCGCTGTTACTCAACGAATACGCCAATCCTGTGGCCTTCGCGTTCTGGGGTCCACAACACTCCTGGAAGTTATACATCATTTACGTCTTCTGGATCGGCCTCGAGCTGATCTTTGTCTACTTCATGTACGTCGAGACCAAGGGACCCACGCTTGAAGAGCTCGTCAAGGTTATTGATGGTGAAGATGCTGCGGTCGCGCATCTTGACCTCGAGCAAGTCGAAAAGGAGGTTGCGCGCGAAAGCCACGAGGTCCCGGTTAAGGCATAATGCGGCTGCGCACGATGTAGTCACTTATTTTTGAGAAGCGGTGGTTCATGTTTCGCAACGAAACTCTGCATGTTGCTGGCGTCCTGTCGGGTATCCGCGAGGCTCAGAGGCATACACATTTTCCCTGTCTATATAAGCATAAATTGTGACGATGATATTAATGAAACCAATTTCACTCCCCACTTCCAGGGGTTCTTACTTTGTAATCTAAATGATACGGCTTTTCGTTGCCACGTGCTTATCATCGATGGTGAAGAGGCGGCCGAGACTCATTGTGCTCGCACGGTCGAAATCTTAGCTCTTCCAGGGTCTCCACAAGTAAATAAGCCACCAATCTTTGACAACATTATCGATCGTCACCATTGGCAACGCTTATCACACATCTTTACCTAGTATACCTACTCAAGCCGGGCAAATGTTCTTCAGCAATGCGATAGCCAACTCCTAATCTCCCCAACATCCTAACTCTTGACAATACGGTATTACGATGGAATCCTTCAGCTTGGCGGCCCAGCACGCTGGTGCCCTACAACATGTTCACATCGTCCGATTTGACCCGTCGGCCGTCGCAGCAGCGCGTGAACTGCGCATCGCCATTACCGTGATGGTCGCCGGCTGGGTAGCCGTCGCGGGTTTGAGGGCATTTTGCGGACGTCTCATAGCAAGGGAGAGCTAAAGCGCTCTGCCTACAAGACGGCCTACCAACACACAGCTTGCGAGTCACATTCGAATTAAAACAGGCGTGTCTTGTACCATGCTCTTAATGTACTAAATGTTTGGAAAGGGATTGTATCATTATAGATGGATAAGGAGCATTATTTTGGATTATGAAGACCGAAGCTTCTATCGGTATTAACTGTCTATTGCCCTTCCAAGGTTTAATATTCTATTAGATACATGCTTTCGAACACTTTGTTACCTAGCTCGAAGTGCCTACGGAATTGAACCGTTTATCATGAACCTCCTTCATGACACAACTATTAAATCAGTAATCGAATACAAGAAAAATACCGTCCTACTTCGCATTGGTGGTTCATCTTGGTGAGTGAGACAACTGGCAGCGGCCCGACTGCGGCCCGTTCGGCTTCTTAAAGACCACTTTAAAAATGGTATCTGGACCCCGGAGGCCGAAGATTATTACCTCATCAGAATTCTCCCTACTTAATCTAACTTCTGCCTTCCATACTGCCCTCGTTTCTCTATATAGAAGTTAGTAGCGAGTCTTATAAGCTTAGGGAACCGATTCGACTATTTCATCCGGAGATCACATCAAGATGCGTCTGTCAGGCCTTCAAAAAGACGTGTTGTCACTATATAGGAGCTGTCTCCGCGAAAGCCGCAAGAAACCGACGGTTCGTCTCAAACCGTGGCTTGTAAGACCAAAACTGACCGTGGCATGAATAGTCAACACGTCCTCATTTTGAAGCTTTCGCAAGGTTGGCGATCAAATATCCAAAACATCAAGAAGTAATTACAAGAACTGACGTTTGCCCAAGATCTGAATTCAACAAAAGCATCACAATCGACAAGAGGGACTTTGCCGCCGTTGAGTTTTTACTACGCAAAGGCCGGCGTCAGCTAGAGGTCTACTCTGCCCCAGGTATTAAGGATGTCAGATCGTGAATCATATCGTTTGCCAGTGCCTTCCAAATAAAAAGCCCAAGGGTGGCCTCAAACCTGCATTCTATTCGTGTTATCGCGGCACGTAACAGCTATACATGGAGTTTCGGTCTAGCCAGGCAGTTATAGTGACTGCTAACTGCTGTATTTCAGTCATTGAAATCCCGCTAAGCAGCTGCGACCGGATGGCGTGAGACAAGCCAGTCAACCGAGGAAAGTCTTTTCTACACGTATCTTGGAACCCGTTTCACTTCTACCTTCTCAAGCCTTGCAATGTAGCGTTCTTACAGCATAAATTTTTGGCTTCTCGGAACGCTTTTTTGGAATATACGATGCCTACGCTCAGTTTACCTTAGAAGGGGAGTCCGCACCATCGACCAAGAATCATTTACCCGTTGTCAGCCGACTCTGAAAAAGCACTCCCACCACCGCCGACCGAGGAAGTATATCAAACCACTTCATCTGAACCACCGATCACAGCACGACATCGGAAGCAGCGCAGGATCAGCCGCAATCAACATGGACTGCGAGTTAGCAGATGTACACCAGCTCGAGCGAGCAGAGATTCGATATGTGCTGAGGCCACTCAGCCCTCGCGAATGCAGATGCCCGAGTCTACAGAACATCCGTACTGGGGTACACTGGAGCCACCTCGAGCCTCCTACAGGAGCTCAATGGCAAATCATGCTATTGGGAACGACAGGACCGACATACGCGACGGCGATTTTGCCACCACTGAGCTTGCAAACGACAAAACGGTGCCGGGAGGGAAACATCTTCGCGATATACCTGAGCCGTTACATTCACAAGGGCAGAAACGAAAGACCCCGAAACGGGAGAAGCGATTCGGGCTTGCAGACCCTGTCGCTTGGGATGTCATTAATAGATCACTCACACAACAGCAGCGATTGTCTTCAATAGTTGTTCCGGATGGCCCTCCAATTGGGCCCGTACATCATTCGCAACAGAACTTAGACGTGGCTTCTCGAACTTCAAGCCAGCGCAGGGCTCTCAAACACTTCACAAGAGAACTCGAGAAATATGCAGACGCCACTAGCGCAGCAGGTAGAGCACCAGTCATTACGCCAACCGCATCGGAATCTAAAGCATCTTATCACACAGTTAAACCGTTAGTGCCCTATAAGGATGAGTTCCGAGCTGCGGGTCTGGCAGTGACCTCTGCAGAACAGAGTCGGAAATTGTCAGATAAGGCCGATGCGCAGGCGTCACTCCGAAGGAGCAAGCAACCTGAAATTTCAAACGTGCCTTTACAAGCAAGCAACAAGCTTGATGGGCACGATTATGGTAGTTCAGAAACAAACAATTCAACATCATGTACCAGTTCTGGGTCCTATGTCCATTTCAGCAGCCACAGCGGTCACATGTCACATCTAATTGAAACATTCGTTCCTCGGAAAGCTAAAGCGAAACGAAAGCATGGCCTCCATGCGAGGCGGCACCTCCTCTCTTGGTTTCTCAAAAAGCCACCTAGCAAACTTAGCAATCATCACGAAAATCATCTTCCCATTCCAATTCAAGAGGTCAAGGGAGGCCAAGTGCAGCTCGATGACCTGTCATCCTCGCGCCAGGATCGCCGACGTCCCCAGCACAGAAGCCACAAACCAACCATGCAGACCATACCAGAGACTCCATTTAAACCAATACCTGCTCTACCTATAGAATACGTCACTCCCAAAAAGGGACCGAGCGTGGAGTTGGCGCCTGCTCAATTTGATCCGAAAGATCAAAGTCATTATCAAAAATTAAATGATGAACAGCATCACAGCGTCGCTGATGCTAGCGGCTCTCTGGGCCAAATCGGACTGCATGGGAAGAGAGATATAACTAGAGCGCTACTTCCCAGGCCTTGCCTGGAACCCATAGAGACTATCGAGGAAGAGACAGAAACAATCTTGTGTCCGGCTGACAACAACATCCAAAATCGCTTCTCATCCCCCATCAAAGAAAATGAGAAATCGAATGTCACAGAGGGCACCTGCCAGCAACATGATGCTGTTTCTTCAGTGACCCAAGACTCGTCTATCTTATCACTTCCGTTTCCGGCCAAGTTTGCAGCGAATACTGCTTCATCTTTACAACGAGCACTGGATGCTGCTTGTCAAAGGCTTGATGAGGAAGACCGGCAAGTGGAAAACCCCTCTGATGTCTACAGTCATCTTCCATCACAACTGGAAAAGACAAAGCGGATAGCGCCCACGATTCCAGCACAAAATTCACGACATCGTATCTCCCGGCGTGTGCTCACTCGCCGCCCACGTTCCACTGATAAGTTTATATACGTGAAGAGGTCTATGCCTAGAGCAGATACGTTTCAGTCAATTCCGAAGCCTTTACCACCAGGGCCTGTAACCAAAGCCCAAGTTATGGCTGGGACATGTTCTAAACCAATATCATCGCAGCCGAGTCGGAAGCCCCCAGCCATACCTCGCAGACTATCCGGAAGACGCGCAAACCCGGTTGCTGAGCTTGCCAAAGCAGAAGAGATGCTGAAAGACTTGGACGTGTTCTTGAGTGATTACGACGACGCAGATATTGAAGACCGGGATGTTATCAAGGGTCTACAGGTAGCTATTCATGCGGCGGCAGATGACTTATACGATGGGTACATAAGACATAAGACAGGGCTGCGTATTCGACGATTCTTGGCCGATCTAAAATCTTTCGACATTGTCAACGAGCTAAGCACTCCAGATCAACCAGCCAGACAGAAGCGTGCTGAGAGCAGAAGACTCCAGCATATTCAGGATCGAAAGAGCCGGCATTAGGCTAGATAGCCACAGGATATACGTTTGTTCACGAGTCATTCGGGGGAGCCAGCCTTAGATAGTGAATGTAGTATTCACAGACAGAAATGACTACCTTACGTGTGTTTCGATAAAGTATGTTTTAGCGATAGTGAAAGAAAGATGGCTCTCCTGCCTATTGGTAACCAAGATAGCTCGTACACTGTAACACCTTAAGCGAGATTACAACTGGTGTCAGCTGATTTGCCAGCCTTCCAGAAGCCAGTGTAGATAGCGTCTCTAACGAGACTATGCCTGTTTCAGCAATAGCACGGAGGGGCTCTGCGCGCGCCTTTAGTTTGGTTGACCCTTGCATTCCAGCAGGCAGAGACATATAGTGTGCAGATGCTGACGAATACCATTCATCAACTGCCTGGCGGGAACTTCAACTCCACTAACATCTTTTATGCCACATCTGCATTTCAACATATGCGTATGACCACCATCCTAACCACTCCAATCATTGATAGAGGAAGGAATTTGAGAACGAAGTAGAAACGAATACGACAGTCTCGGGAAACAAATACGATGTCGTCGACTGCGACGGACCAGAATGGCACAGTCCAGAAGCACCGGGCTTGCGATGAATGCCGTACGTTTGAATTACCTATCCATGTCCCGCCTCTTTCCCGGTCATCACCCCCGCGAGGGCCGTATTGCCGGACCACCGGACTTACAGTTGCTACAGGCACCCGGAAACTTGCTTGCACTAAGGAATCCGATGGCTGCTCCCGCTGTAAACGTGAGAACATTCCATGTCACTACTCTCCGCAAAAACCGATGGGACGGCCCCGAAAACGACCTCGAGACGAGTCCGACGAGAGACCTCTTGCAGCCGCGCCGCCGACAAAGACGACTATGATGGAGCTTCCGCCCGATACCGAGGACCCTGGCATGGAATTTATCAACCTGCTACTAGGGGACGATTTTAATTTCAGCCCGCCGGCGCAAACGCAGACAACAATGGAGACTTTAGATGCTCCAGAAAATGGACGCAGCCCCCCTTGGACTTACACTAGCTTCGGCGACGTCAACTTTGATTCCGTACCCGCCGACCATATGCCATCCTTCTCCACGTCCAACATTGATCCTGCCTTATTTATAACGCCAGCAAGCCTAGATCCACCACCTGCTGAACAAGTCCCAGCATTATCCCCGAACTCGAACACCGCCAGCTCACCTGAGAGTAGTAGCACAAGTCCTGCTGTGGCTACACCGTCCGAACCAACATGTGGCTGCACGGCGAGTCTATATACGGCACTGAATTCGATGCAAAGCTTGCCAACAGAGGTTGAGCCTGCAATCCGTCAGGCTCGCCTGGCTGCTAAGGTTGCATACGAAGTTGTGAACTGCAATAGTTGTTCTTTCAAACTCGACGCACCGCCACCTCACATCACTGGATCCGCTACCTTCATGCGCAACTTTCAAACCCTGATGCTTCTCGCCACGCTGATCCCGACCATCGTGCATGGCTACGAGCGGATTCTGAACGTGGTCGACGAGGAGATGAATCGCGCAGTCGCGGAGCGCCGCAAGGTGATCTTCAAGCTACACGGGCTCGGGGGTATATGGGGGGCCTTGAGCGATGATGACCTTTGTGGCGCGACCCGTGCTTTTGGCTATAGGGAGATGGAGCCCGTCATGTGGCGACTGACGGTGCGCGCCCTGTTGAAAGTAGATGTTTATGGCATCTCGGGCAGCTGCGGTCGTAATGATGTCAATGCAGCCGGTGCTGATCCGATTCACATTGGCCTGAAGGATATCGTCCTACTTATGGAGAATAAGTCTAAGGCGAGACATGCTCTGTTCGATACCATGGTCGCGGCGGGAGTGTGGCAGCAACCTAATTGTGGCTACCTCAATGTCAACAAGCCTGGCGAGGCCCCAACATGCCAGCGAATTATATCGATTGCGAGGACATCGGTTGAGCAACTGGTAATTGCATGAGTGGGCTTCTATCTCGAAATAAGTATCGAAACCGACATCTCCAGTGGTCTTTACGGCTACTTTTACTCTTGGCAAATCAGACGGAGCCTAGAAATCTAGTCAGCTGGTATCGAGATCCACAATTAAACATTACACCGGTGGTGTGATTCTACCTCGAACTCACTACTCTACGATTTACCACTGTTTGTGAAAGGTCTGTTGCCGTTTCCCATCTTTTCCTTATTTCTGTGAAATCTAATCGAGCATACAGATAATATAGTTAATACGATGTAATATCTCAGTAATAGCTCCACTCAACCCTTTTCGACCAGTGCCCACTGCATCATGCAAATACGAATTGGCCATAAACGACTGATAAACTGCCCAGGCGGCGCCAGGCAAACCAGCCGTTGGTCGTGGAAACATTGATTGGTTCGCGGTCGTCGCTGCTTGATAGCAACATACGTCATCTAGGCGAGATGTGAAGACGCCTCATTTACACCTTGCTTGCCTTTGACAAGTCTAGTGTACTTGCCAGTACAGCTCCGCTCATAGGCTTTAAAACGGCGAGACCTACAAAACGCAGATGTTCAAAAATATGTAAGATACGTAATCAGGAGATGAACAGCATATAGCTATGGTGATGGCACTTTTGGGGCATGAGCGAGTCTGCTCCCGTCAAAATTTATCCCGATCTACACGGAGATACTAATACAATGAAGATCGCATCTGTCGTAGCTTCACTTTTCAGTCAGACTCCTCAAGGTTTGACAAGGGTAGAGTGGCCTGATGCAGAATTCTTGGCGAGTTTAGTCAACTGTTACTTGGCTCATGGCGAGGCCATAGAATAGCATCATTATTCTGTACATATCAAGACTAATGGATTCGAGGGTGTTGAAAATATGGTATGGATAACGTTGACCATGTCTCCACATAAAGAATATTATGTAGATACACTATCAATAGAGTACCTTTTCTACAATGCCTCATATACCTGCCGAGCTTGCGCTGGAAGCATTAGGTTAAATTGAAGGTGACGACATAACCAAAGCGCAGTTAATGTGTGATGAGGCGCTGCAATTACCGTATACTGCGTAAAGGGCAGTGGTGTTATTTTTAGTATGCGTAGATTATACTAGAACAAAGGTCTACCTGCTCTTCCATTGAAATCGTAAGGTTATCATGTGCAGATGCATGTACAAGACTGATGCTTAGCTTTGGTGGATTGGGGCATACGAGAGGGACTTAGACCTCGGATTTGATTTGATTGAAGTTAGTTTATTAGGATATGTATTTGCATTCGTAGTAGGTACCGGCTAGCAACGAACCGTGTTGCTGAATCCGGTGTTGTCATCCCGTCAGCACAGGATCCAGATAAGAACACCAGCCAATGCAAAATGGTGTAAAGGCTAAGTCGGAATTACCTTTTTCGGCGGCTCCAAAATCATCAAATTTCTTCACTGGTGAAATAGAACATAAAGCTGTCGATGAGTCCCGTAATTATTAAGTTGAACATTGGTTATATCCCCCGCGGACATGGACGGGAGTCCTGTGGTACGACTCCAGATAAATAAGGTTAGCGTAGAATGTTAGCGGATTGGCGGGCTAGTGCATGAGGATTGTGTACACTACCTACATAAAATGTGTAAGCTATACCCGTATAAGCAAGTACCCAAGTGCGGTAGGTACATCATATATCCAATAATCGGGCGAGTTGTAGTGTACCATGGACATTGGCGAGACAGGAAAGAAGACTAGTGCCACTGCCGGATAAGACCTGACCTGTTAAGTTGCATCATTGTTCTCAACTGCAATTGAGGACACGGTTGTCTAGCAGGGGACAGACGCTACCTATTTACACTCCACCAACCTCGAATTTGGAAGCTTAGGTTATTTGCCCCCCTCGCAGCCTCTACAACGACAGCAACATCAGCAACACCAGCGACACGACCTCGACATCAAATCTCTCGATTGCTGTAAGCTGCCGTTACCGCTGCCACTGTCACTGCTGCTAGTGGCGCTGTGGTGTCTTCTTCTGATTTGTCGCAGTGCGCACAATCTTGCTTTCGAGCTCATTTGCTCCCGCCTTCTCTTACCTGCTGCTTGTTCCTGCTTCTCCTCAGTCCCGGCCTCGATCCCGTCATACCGAGGTCTCACTCCTAGCCTCTCAGTCTTCCGAGGCCAACTCGACACGAACTTGCCTCCTCCCGGCCGGAACAGCAGGTCTGCACGCTCGAGTATATTTATTTAGACGAAAACCATGGCTCAGATTAGAGGTACGGCCGGCTATCAGCTGAGCAACCAAAATCCTTTCGGGGGACCCAAGGTCGATGGTGACGATCCGAGTCCCCTGGACGCCATAAGAGCGCAGACAAGCAAACTCGAGGACATTCTAGACTCCGTCAGCGAGCCAGTGAGACCGTGCGTCGACACCTACCCCTTCATCGCAATCGCAAAGCAGGCTCTGCGAATTGTTCTACGTGCACCAGAAGTGGTTAACCAACCCCAAAGACTGACGCACTCTCGCGCTGCAGATACCTGCCTGCTATTGGCCGTTTCTTGATCGTAGTCACATTCCTTGAGGACGCCCTAAGAATCATAACACAATGGAACGATCAATTAGTCTACCTGAATTCTTACCGGCACAGTAAGGCCCCTTGCAATACTCCGGTTCTAGCGACCCTTGTGCTAACGAAGCCATCTCTGTAGTCCCAGCTGGCCTCACGCACCTCTTTCTCATCGTAAACGTCATCGCGATGGTCTCGTGCTCCACCCTGGTCATCATCCGAAAGTACTCTGATTATGCCGTCGCTGGCCTCATGGGCGTTGTTGTAACACAGGCCCTCGGCTATGGCTTGATCTTCGACCTCAACTTCTTTCTCCGGAACCTCTCCGTCATTGGTGGCCTTATCATGGTTCTCTCGGACTCCTGGGTCCGGAAGACGAAGGCGTTTGCCGGTCTGCCTACGCTTGACGAGAAGGACCGCAAGATGTACTTCCAGCTAGCTGGCCGCGTGCTCCTGATCTTCCTGTTCGTTGGCTTCATCTTCAGTGGCGAATGGACCATCTGGAGAGTCATCGTTTCTGCTATCGGCTTCGTCGCCTGCGTCATGGTTGTCGTAGGTTTCAAGGCTAAGTTCAGCGCTACTCTCTTAGTTGTTATTCTGAGCATCTTCAACTTATTGGTCAACAACTTTTGGACCGTAAGTCACCGCGAAACCTTGATTTTCTTTAACGGCCAGTTAGCTAACCTCGGAATTAGCTTCACGAGCACCACCCCCACAAGGACTTTGCCAAGTACGACTTCTTTCAGATCCTATCCATTGTTGGCGGTCTCCTCTTGCTCGTTAATAGCGGTCCGGGGCAATTCAGCATCGATGAGAAGAAGAAGGTTTACTAGATTACCAATCCTGCGATTACCAGTTAGGCCTATACGATCTAGTAAGAATACGTTGCTGCATGCTGCCCATTGCGCACTCATATTCTCGGTAGTTATTCGTCTTTTTCATCAAATGCTCCAACACAAAAAGGCTCGCATCACATGGCGCAAAAGGCATGGAAGGGGATTCTACTTATTTTATCGGAGATTTGGCTGAATGGATCAGGGTGGTAAGACCTCGCTACGACCCTTTACCAATTGTTGGTTGCAAAACAAAAGGGAGATCATGAGGTTTACGCAGCTTGTAGTGGGGATGGGGTAGAGGTGGCTATGAGGTATACATTCTTAAAGTGTAGCCTTAAAAAAAATTAACCGCAATATTCACTAGTCTTCTATGGACACCTCTACTCTCTGGAGGGCCTTGAATTGAACACAACTTTGTGATAGTCAACGACTAATACCACATGCATTTAGTTTACATAAATAATCGTTCAGCATATCGATATATAGCTATAAGCAAAACGTACAGTAAGTTGCCAGAGTTCCTAGTTAAAATCCTTGTAATCTTTCCCCTTTAAACTTTACGATAATTCAGGCTGTTTGATTTTACCTCTGATATACTATAAATTAATCGATATTGCGACGGGGACAGTCAAATCTATGTCCAGCCCATGGGAGCCTTATGCTTCCGTTATTGACCTTCTTACTAGGTATGCCGTCGGCCGTAAAGCTACCAGTAGCTAAAGGGCTTGTTTTAAGAACAAAGAGAGCTGCCAACAGTGTTGCACTTTTTGCCCCTTGGTGGCCGATAATTAGCAAAGCAACTGTTCAAGCTTGTCTCAAGAGGCTTACTAGTTATTCACAAGCAGCATATATATATATATATATATATATATCAGATCTATCTGTGCGACCAAACTCTTTCCGACTTGATAGAAATTGCCAAACTCTACCAAAAAGCTTGGAAATTTCCCATATCCAGCCAGAATATCCTTTTCGAAAAACCCCGTACACTACATAACTCTTAGCTCGCCATGGCCCCTGCCGCTTTACCTCCACAAGGTGTTGCTGTCTCGGTTGAGGCTCCGTCGGGCTGCCGAGTTCAGTCGCAGTTGGTGAGAGAGCAGGGCAGAATTGACTTCCGCAACCTCACATGCCATGTCAGAGGACCATCTAAGTGTCAGTGCCGTAGAAATCCGGACCCCATGCAGGAAAAATATAACGAGGAGTCGCTCTCCCGCCACGCGCACAATCTGTGGGACTCTGGTAAGTGTGGCCCAACGGAGATGCTGCGTATTTTCGCGCATTTGAAGCTGGGGCTGCCGGTCGAGGAACGCTTCGAACTTTGCTGGGACGAGGAGAAGAAAGTCTGGCTTTAGATGCCGTAAAGAGACGAAAAGCTTGAAAGTGATAATAATAAAAGAAAAGGGTTGCGCCGAACGCAACGCCGAGCCTAATGCCTAATTTATCGCCTACCGATAGATCGTAGCACGCCGACTTGAGTCTGCGAGGGGCCGGAGCTCGCTTCTGAGGGATCACCCATGGTAGGCAGCACCAGACTTGCTGTACTACTAGCACTGGCGACGGGGAACAAGGTGAAGCTTTTTGTTTCCTGGTATTCTCATAGCAGTGAACAAACAACGTTAAGCAAGGTAGTCTACAATAATGGTGACCCAGACGTAGAAGTGTTTGTTTAACAGCTCCCTTGCAGAACGTCCTTTTTTTATTATGACATTGAAGGGCTCATTGGACATCTTTAGACCCGAGGAGTTGTTATTTAATATAGTCTTCCGCAACTTGATATTAATTATTCTGTATGTAAATGTGTCCCGGGACGAATACAATGATGTTAATGCGCGTGGAGCAAACTTCACCCCATAAATGCCGTAATCGCAAATGGTTATTTTCAGCCAGATGTCATCTATAAGTTTTACTATTTCTCTTCTAGTTTTCCATATTGCTAGATCAGTAAGACTGGCCGATTAGCCATCTACTGAACGCCAAAAAAAAGTTTCAAATTTATTCCCCGAACTACCAACAACTCCGCACTTTAGGTCTTGATCTCAGATAGATCATCATGAAGGCAGGTCAAGCTCTTAAAATATACTCATTACGTGCAATCTTTGCTAGTAAACTACTCGTTTAAAGTTCTAAACTAACACTGCCTCCGCAAAAAACAGCCGACAATACTCCTCGCTGTTGCAGCTGGTATCGCCATGTCTCCTCGCGTAGCAGCTATCCCTCTTACTGGCATCGCTCTTCTGGACGCTCGGGTGACTTGCCAGTGCGTGGTTGTTTGTACGGGACCGTGCTCTTCGTCGCCGACCTGCTCTGGAAGTGACTGCACTATACATGATGGATCGTCCCAGTGTTTGCACAATTGCGCGTGCCAGATGGTATGCGAGTAATCTCCAGATGGCTGCCCCTAGAACGAGAGTCATGTGTCCCGAAATGGGACATTCTGGTCTTACGCTTATTGAACATTGATATATATGCTGGAAGGACCGAATGGAGTGGGTTTTGTTGGTGTTTGCATGGTTATCCTGAGACGGTGTATTAAACCAGCGACTTAGCTATCTTAATCGCGCCGCCTCAGTTACAGCAATGACAATGAAGAGGGTGAGAAGATCACGTTAAATGTGCCTCGATTGTGTACTTAGGTAAGGAAATTGCTTCCTATATCAATCTCAAAATCTGAGGCAACGAACTCGGCCCGCCATGATTTAAATGTACGTTCAAGCCCACAAAGGTTTCCCGTCTCAGAGGAAAACTTCTTCGCAACTGCGAACATCCGCCACGCAACACCAATTAGGCTGGCCTGCTGGCTGCTCTGTAATGAATATAGAGAGGAGAGACGAAACAAATATCCTACGAAGCTCGGTGCTATTTATGGAAGAAAAAAAAAAAACCATGACCAGACCAATAGTAAAAACCTGAGCAATAGATCATACCAAGCTTGCCAGGATCGTCCTGGTGGCGAATGACAGTCTTGTAAACTACAAGTTTAATGAAAGTAATATGATGATCGGCGAACACTGTCCATTCCTCTACCCTCTCTCTTCCACGCATAGACGGTTCAAGGATGGAAAGGATCAGGCTATCACGGGCGACTGATTGCATCCGGCTCGAGGATCTCGATCGTACTCTCAGCCGCTTGCGAACCACGCACTCAAATACTGAAGCTCAGGTTGAATATAACGATTCTAGGAAATGGACTCTCCGGCATAGATCAAGGTGTGTGCGGTAAATCTAGCTACGCCTGGCCTTGAAGCATCTAGAATGTTGAGTCGGTAAAAGCAGCTGTGTGATATTCTAAACTTGAGCTTCGCTGGACATAAGCTGCTCCTATTTCATTATTACCACTCTGAAACTTAATATTATCGCAATTACCGGTATTGCTCCTATAATAAAACTCTTTGCTGGCATAACAGGAAGCACGGAAAGCATTATATATGCCTACTGTAACAGGAGACAAACGTTTTGTTTTTTGACAAGCATGGAAGCAGGAGTCTTCGGGGCTGAATGGAAAAGGTCTCAGAGATACTACGTATCTTCGCGCATTTGAAGCTCGGGCTGTCAGTCGAGAAAAGCTTCGAGCCCAGCTGGGACGAGGAGAAGAAGGTTTGGCTTTAGATGCGGCAAGGAGACGAGAAGGTTAGAAGCAGTGATAATGGAGGGAATGGCGGGGGCACTCGTACTCGCGAATGGACCTTTGCTTGTCAAGTCTCAGGTGAAGTGGTGCTAGAGGCAGGGCCCAACTCCATTGTGCCTGAGGAGGTATTATTAGTATCCTTTAGTGAGTCTTCGAGCTAGAGACTGTGGTCTTCTGATGTTATGTATGCAATAATGCTTCCATCTTTGAAGAAGTTAATCATGTAGGAGAGGGAGATGTAGTAAGGAGTCCGGGGGCGAAGCTGCAACCAACACATAAAGAGTACCACTGTCACGCAGCAGATTATCCGAAATTGATTGTTGAAAAGAATATGTTCTCGTTAAATGATTATAAGACCTACTCCTCAATAATAGGACTTCGTAAACAAACCCTTCATAATAGTGATCCGATAGAAAAAGAAGAAAAAGCAGCTAACACTAGTTTTCGTTGTTTACTTTACGCACTTGCCTTCTCGCAGTCGTCCTTCGTCATCTCTTCCTCTTCCTCCTCGAGTGCTTGCGCTCTATTCGCGTTGTTTCTGCTGTTCATTCCGCAAGGCTTGCAAAATGCATTTATTATTACGTCCTCTTATACGGATACTTGGAGCCCGCCGGCGTAATCTTGGGTTGCCAGGAGGCGCCTTCAACACACCACAGTTATGAACTTGGTGTTTATACACATGCTTGCATTTGCTAGAGTAGTAGTGATAGTCACCACAAGTGTAGGGCCTATTATTAACCCTTCTGTTAAAGTCCCTTTCCTACTGACTGCCGAGTGTTATACTTCTCGGTATGGCATTGGTAATGAGTTGTAGCGGGGGTTGCTTTAAAGTGTCAGTGTTCTGGTGGAGTGTTCTATTGGGAGCGAGGAGTTGAGTGTCTGGCGATCTATTCCGTGTCCCGACAAATCATTAGACGGTATTTATGCTCGAGCTGCTCACTGGATTTACATTAGACAACGTCAAGCTACGGACTCTTGAATTTACCACACAGTTCATTTGAGATAGAGATATCGCACATAAAGTGATGAGCATTTTCAAGTGAAAATGGCTAAAGTAGCTTCTTGGCATTTCGGACTTCCTCAATCTCGAATTTGGCATAGTACATAGTGCCATACAGCCAAAGAACAGGTAGTTATCGATTTTAAGTTGGACAACCTTCAGCTGATCAACTTCGAGCACATTAGTGGAGCAACGCAAGAAGCAATAGAATGGGAATTGCCAACGTTTACTTTGCTTTTTATACTATTATTACGCTCGATGTAGAGTTAAAGATGTTGTCAACGAGAGGGAACAAGAAGCTTCCCATATGAGGAATATGGAGCACTGGCCGAAAATAGAGTGCTTGACTGTGAAGTCGCCGATCTTCGACAGTGCTTGGATGCGTGAATCGATAAGAAGAGAAACCTGGAGACTGCCTCGCTGATTGAGCCGCTGAACATTCCGGGGCCAGAAGGGAGACCAGATAGGCTCTCGCTTGGAAGCACCAAGAAATCTATTGGCTTGATGATGGAGACTCGGAAGAATCTGATGGAGATGATTTTGGAGGAAAAGAGCCCAAAAATCAAAAGGAACAGAAAGACGTCCGGATGCGATTGTGTTTTATAATCTGAACAAGGTGTATTTAACAGCGCCGCATGGCTCTTTTTAGAATATACTCTACGCTGCTATTAATACCGCAATACGAGCAAACCAACTATTAGAGTTAGGGAGTAAATTGATGTAGAAAATACCTTGAAGCAACCATCTGCTAGACCGTATTAGTACATATAATCTGCTTTTGTCCCTTTATTTCATTTCTAGAAAGTGGGACGTGTAATACACAATCGAAAGAAATGCTTTTCTACTTTCTTACAACGAGTAACCGAAGGACGTAGTATTCAAACGGCAGATTTTTATTACTCGGTATCCTTGGCGTCCCCAACGTCCTCGGCGTCCTCAACAGTCGGCTGCCTATATCTTGTTGCAGCTTCTCCGCCTCCCACCTGGCGAGTCTCGGTGGCAACAAACCCTGATATTCCCGTTGTCTCCCTGTCTGCATCTTCTTTTACACGACCACTGGGGACCGAGATATTTAGTTCCGCAAATTTGGCGGCGTGTTCGTCGTCGGCTAAACTTGGTGGCCAGGCTGCCGCTTCTCCTGCCCCCCTGAGCTGTGTTGTCGATCCACAATATGAGCTACCCGGAGGATATGGATCATCATAAATGAAGCGAGGATCTACCATCTCCTCGTCACTTTCATATATTTCTCCCATCTCGTCGTCGATATCAGATATTAACCCGTCTTCATATTCTTCATAGTCAACTGGATCATAGATTCGGGGGTGTGGTCCGATTGTTCCTCCTATCGTGACTATGTATTTAATCGCCGCTCGCATCATACCAACATACTTCTTGGAATAAGCAGATCTTGATTGTTCTATGCACGCAAGCTCTGGGTACATATTCGCCTCTATCTCGTTAGCTAAATCATTAATCCTTTGTCGCCGGGGCACCTTTCTTTCGAAATACGAGCCTGAAGATGAATCCGGCTCTGTCACATCGTCCGAACATGCGCTATTGGCATCAATGGGTGAAGAGCTTCGAGAACAAGGTGTTTGGCTTTGAACAAAATTTGCTGTACTACTCTGAGCTTTCTCTTTTATCGTTGTCTTGTGGGTCGTGGATGATGGATATTTAGTATTTGTCGGAACATCTTCGAGATGTGGCACTGAGTGTGTAATCGTATCCCATGACCCTGAAGGAAGGGTAGACACTTCTTGGGTGTAATTTGGCAGTTCGGGTGCCTTTCCATGCGAAGCTTCCATATCTTCTCTAGGAGTACTGGAACTTTCCCCGTAATGTTCCAAAACCGGACCCGTCAGACCTGAATGTTTCAGTGGTCGGTCGAAAGGCATGTCAAGTCGAGTCTGTGAAGTATTGTCCAAGCATGTCATCCACGCATGATAGTCCGCTTGGCTCGCAGAGAGCCTTTCAGAAGGTTGCACTGCCATGAGATGTCTTATAAAGTCGACGGCTTGCCGACTAGCATCAACAGCATTAAGTCGCTCTTGAGGAAAATTTAAAGTCCCACCGACGTAATTTTGTAATTCCCAAGAGCTCTCAAATGTCGTGCCATTTGTGAGAAGAAAGAAGGCAATTTCCCCTACGCACCATATATCGCAGGGAAATGGGTCTGCGTCAGAAGGGCTTGCACCGATACCAGGAATACGTTCCGGCGCAATAAACCCTGGTGTTCCTTTGATTGTTGTGGATGTCATATCATTATCGATCCGTCTGGTGAGGCCCATGTCACATATCTTGACATGCCATTCATCATTTGGCGGTCGCTTTTTTATGAGAATATTCTGCAGCTGTGATCAGAAATTGGGTAGCCAAGAGTCTGACTATATTTTTAGACTAACCGCAGGTTTCAGATCACGATGTGCGAATTTGCTTTCATGCATGAAGATAATGCCTTGAAGGACTTGATCGGTGATTTTTTGCGTTTGTAGTTCAGGCAAGTGCCCATGGTCTTTAACGTATTGCTTTAGGTCTCCATGCTGACAGTACTCAGTTGCTATAAATAAAGCCTCTTTGCTCTCAAACCAGCTATAAAACTCGACGAACGAGTTCACAAACTGGAATGTTAGTATTATCTTAATGTAGGCAAAAACTTGAAAGCTAAGCCTACCTTTTTGTGTGAGAATTTGACTAAGGCTTCTAACTCGCGAATACACTCGCGCCGGCGGACATCGGTTTGACCAAACCTCAACTCCTTTACAGCTCGCAGCCTGGCTGAAAATGAGTTCTTAGGATGGGCTCTTTCGAGCCAAACAACGCCAAAACCTCCATGGCCTAGTCTTTTCTCTCGCGTCCAGATCTCTTGACGCAATAGCCTTCGTCCTGAAGGCTGGGTATTGAGAATTTGGGTAGGATATGATGGGTTTGGTTGGAAATCGGCCTCCCATCGTGAATCTAGCACAGATTCTGGTATACTGGCGTCTGCTACCATTTTGTCTCATGATTCGCGACACAGGGAAAAGCTTTGGGCGACGCCATGGTCCTTAGAATGTACAGAAATAAGTATATGAAAGACTACGATACCTGATGTGGGTGTAGTTGTTAACTGTGGAAGGTTGAGAATAACCGAAGAGATCGGGGAAGGCTCTCGAGACAAAGATTGTGGCTGTGCATAGGTATAACGCAAGGACCTTAGAGGTAGCCTGCATGTGGTGATTTGGGGGGCTATGAAATTTGCATCACGTGACCGGTACCAGGTTTGCGTTGATCATGTACGTATGTTCCTACAGAATCCACCACCGCATTTCTTATCACCAAAATCCTAGAATTTATTGCTGTACCTCTCGTCGTAGTTAACACTGGTCCCGTAAAAGCCGTTTCATTGATCAAGTGGTTCCCTATGTCACTGGCCACTGGCGTGCAGAATCAATCCTAAAGAAAAGCACTACCTCGATGATTAAAACTGTTCTCAGTACTATAATACATGTTCCTAAAAGTAACTAGGCACTAAGTATAAATATCACGAGGTCATAGAGCAGCTAGGCGGGAAGTCGGGCACAATGGAGGAAGGTATTTCGAAGGTAAGGATACCCGGGATGATGCTAAGATAAGTTTGTTAGGTATCGCTTCAGTACTCAAGCTGTTCATCGGCTTTCTGTAAGAAAAGGCCTACTCTGCAAATGTGAATTTAATTTTTCTTAGCGTATTACCGGATATTGGTAGACAGATAATTTCAAAAAGGCTTCTTCTGTGATTCAATTAGATTTAACATGATTTCCCACAAAGTCATCTAGCTGGCTCGGAAATATATCGCAATCATCTAATCCAATTTTCATGCAATTCTTTAGGTATGCAATATGAGAATTAGATACTCTAATCTGGTTAAGTGTAGTTATTGTTGGCTCAGCCATTAAAGCTAATTACCTCTAGTGCCGACCTCATCGTTATTATTAGAGAGAGAAGAATCACGTATCGAGATAAAATCACTGACCTAGTGGAGAAATTCTAACACTTGAGATTCACTACGATATCTCAGCTCACATTTTTTATATCTCCAGAGCCATACATGCCGCTGCAGGTAGTATAATTGATGTTATAGATTTAATCCTATGTCCCGTAGAGCGAGTCTTGTTTCCGTCTTACATCTGCTAATTTAATTATCTAGTCTAAGAAAGCTATGAGTGATGTCTACTCTAATGGGGCCAGCGGCGCTATTATAGGCTCCGCTTATGATGGGTAATTTGATTTCGCTATATATGTTGACCATTCTAATACGGAATGAATAGTATGACTGATTAAAGTCTCTTGAACACGGAGGCAGAATAAGTCTCTTAAATATTTTCCTGAAAAGCAAGGACAGCTTGGAACTTTGTTTTTGCAATTGAAAGCGAGTTATGAGTATTTCGGTATCGTATCGGATGTGCTCTGCTTACTGATTCTGAGAGAAAACGCAGTGCTCTAGAGACTTTTCACAACCTTTTACAATTACCCATAGACTTGAAGCATCCCGTTTAATTGCACTGTGGTTGAAAACTGGAGTTCCTGCGGATGGGAAGATGAATGATGTGCACATCCCAAAGATCACGAAGGAATAACTACTTAAAAGCAGCCTAGGAGCGTAGATAAACCACTATGAAGTGTACATAATCAAAGGCTTCACTGATTACACGTAATCCTATAACGATCAATATCTCGTGTAAAGATTGGTTCTGTTTACGGGGACCACTTATTGTACTAAACAGTTCTGGTTAATAATTTCTCAGTAGCCATCAGGCCTTTGAGAAGAGCTTTGAGTTTTCAAAAGCCATCTGTATTAACAGTGAAGTGCCTCGTAGTTTTAATTGTACTATAATTGGTTGATGCACCGTACACAATACAACAGTTTGAGTTGAAGGTATATTTTGAGCCTATTGATACAAACTTCAACCTAACGAGAAAACAAATATCAAACAACAGTTAGTGCCTGTTCATGATATGCAATAGAATTGATCATTGCGCTGTTACAGACGAGTCAGTACTATTGCTTTTACTTACGTATAGAAGTTATGCATTTTAGGAGTAGCAAAAAGCAATAAACTCACCATACGAGAACCAAGCAACATGTTTCGCGGTCAATCACTGAAGTGTCATTTCTTAGAGCCTCTGCTTTTAGTCGACCCCCATGTTGCGTCTCTAGTCTGGCTGTGGCTGCCAATTGTCGTATTGCCGCAAGATCTCGACTCGATAGCTTGGATATTGTTCCACGGCTCGTCTCGTGGAGAATGATTCAGCCAGCGATCCATTGGGTTCATGCCTTGTTGCGAGGGTGGCACTTTGGTTGCTTTAGACTTCCCATCAAATGGGCGTGAGACATAAAGAAAGCTGGCGTTGTTTTCGCTTGAGGGCATCGTTTGTATATCCCTATAGACGACAAGTAATCAATACAAAGCTTGCTTTTTCGAACAAATCTCGAGGCGAGGACAGATCCCCAAGCAAAGAATAATAGTGACCTTGGAACAGAAACTTATAATGTTAAGAAAAACAACTGTCTTGAGAGGAGCGCGTGGTATTGATGCTAGTTAAGGTCTACCTGCGTAAATTGACTATCATTTTATACTTCCGAGACTCCAGCAAACTCGATATAATCACGCTTGGCGGTACGATTAAGCCTCATGTGTATCCTATTCAAAACTTCACGCTGTCGGTCTCTATGAAGACTTGATGAAGAAATTGGCCCTCCTAACATGAAGCGGGCTTTGGATATGATTTTCGGCCCAAAGTCTTGCTCGTAAACGAGCGCATGCTCGCAGCGAGCCTTAGGAACCTACCAAAGCATGTTCTTAAATCTGGTCTAACGTCAGTAATATGCGCTATGAATCCTAAGCGCACGAAACTTAGTAGAAAAATTGGCCCAGTATAGGCGTATCAGCGCAGCTGGCTGGGAGTATTGGCCCGCATCATAAATACTGGATTTAGATCTTCGTTAAATTCAAATCTTGAGGTATACCAAATCGAACAGATATAGCTACTGGCCACTTTTATCGGCCCTCGATCTACTAAGCCACATGTCAGAGGTAAAAGGTTAACTGTAGTACCCCCATTGGTACTACGCTATATATATATATATATCCTAATGCCACATATACTATAAAATGCCTGTCCGATGTTACAAGTAAGCCTCGGATGGGATTTCCCGACCATTGCAGGGTTTAGAGATTGTTATGCGCCATATTGTGGCTGTGGTGGTGATATTCGGCCCATTCATGGCCTTTGTCCAGCTGGCTTTTACTTATGGAGACTCGCCTAATGGGACACTTCTCTACCATAAGTGGTCTTCGAAATTGGCCCTCTTGCCCGCCCTATTTTCTATAGGCTCAAAAAAATTGGCCCACTGTTTGCCTTATTTTGTGCAGATGGTTGAGCGCGTAATTCGTGCTAGGCGACTGATCACCCAAGATAAATAGAACGATTGTCCTTCTGGCATGTCAGAAAAGTCTGTCCAGTCATCTCAACTTTCAAATCCCGCTGCACTTCGACTACTCGAGGGCGGCGGGCATTGTTCCAATTGGCGCCTCCCTCTAGCTCAGTTCTTTCTTTAGGCTTTTTGTGAGTAAATAATTAATCTATTGGTCTTTCTCGGTCTATTAATAATGAGAAACTATAGAGTTGGCAATAGTATCTAATTGCGCCTTCCAATCGACACCTTCACCGGGGCTCACGGGCTAAGACCTGAGCTTCCGGATCACTTTGATCCTGAACATCACTAAGCCGGCGAGACTGCGCGGGACTCAAGGCCCGCGCGCTCGCCATTCAGGACTGGCAACATGATCATCGCCTAAGTGACTCGGGGTTCGATAGCTGGCTCGATCATTCGGGATGGGATCTACTTTATCCTCAATTTCCGTTCTCTGGGTTTCCCTACGATAGCAGCGGTCAGGAGGAATTCTCATGGATTGTGGAAGGACTAGCCGAACATAGCAATCAAGCTGTGGGAGGCGATGCTCCTTTTACTTTGAGCCCTTCTGCGCCTTTTGGAGGTTCCGCTTACAATCACTCACTGTCTCATCCAAACTTTTCGACTCCATCATCAACTCAGTCGGCGCCAGCTACTGAGTTTACTCGAGACCCGCAAGTACCCGCCTCCGAAGAAAACATCCGTCAGGTGACTCCGCAGATGGCGATCTGTGAACACTGTGGTCAAACATTCTCGCCCCAACGCCTCGCAGCTCATCAAAAACCAAAGAATAGGGGTGGTGCTGCACCTTGTGCTCTACGGTTCCCTTGCGCCCTACCAGGTGAACCAGGCTGTGACAAGTCGTTTGCACACAAAAGAGATCGTCTGCGGCATAGGGCAGCGGTGTGTAAACACCTAAGGCCTCAAGGTGGGCCTGAACCAGGCTTCCAATGCCGTTGCAGCAAGACAATCAAGCGATGGTATCAATTCAAACGCCACCACAACAAGTGCGGCGCCGTAGGTGTCTCACGTGCCACCTATTTATGCCAGTGTGGTATGGTCTTCGATAATTTTGTCGCCTTAGAGGAGCATCATGTTAGGACGGAGATGGGGAAAGCGGGTCGTCCTCGGAAACACCGACTGACCCAAGAATAATGATTGGACATTGAGTTTGGGGTATCGACCATAGTGGTGCTTGACAGCTAAGTTGTCAAGCGTCGACTGAGGTTACTCCACTACAGCCAACCCATTGAACAGAAATAAGGATACTGAAGGATGCCCAGTGAGAGAGCCGCCATTACGAACCGTCCGTTTCGATACTTTCGATGATTTGCCCCCTCAACACTCACTGGTTGTTTGGCCCAACGAGCAGTGGGCGTCGACGTCTGATATGTTTTAAATGCGACGTGCCCAAACCTGAAAGACAGCGGTTTGGCCGAAAAAGGGACCATTATGGCATTGTGCAGTATTGCATGCCTAGATGGGTTATATATGGTTCACTTCTTGGTGGTACTCTATAGGTAGATTTTTTTATTTTTGTATTTTTATTTGTGTATTTTTGTATTTTTGTATTTTTTTTTTTTTTTTTTTTTTTTTTTTTTTTTTTTTTTTAAATTTTTTTTTTTTTTTTTTTTTTTTTTTTTTTTTTTTTTTTTTTTTTGCAGTAAAAAAAAGTAAAAATAGTTTAATGGAAAATATTTAATATAAACGAATTAAAAAAGCAAAAACATTTTAATAACAAAAGGTTTAAATATTGTTTTGTTAAATTTTAATGTAGCCTTTAAACGGAATTCACTTTTTAATTATCCCGGTGTAAATTAAAAATAAAATCACCATCTTCCAAAGGCTATATATAATTAGGAGAAATACGCAAAAAATTATGGTTAGAATATTTATATAGTAAATTAGATAACATTATTATACGAATAGTTCCAAAGCGACTAGAGAGCGAATTCCGTTAGGGGCCCCCGGCTACCCGTTCAATTAAATCGAACATACCTATGTTTGAGGCCACCGCAACAAGTCGAGAGATTGTTGGGGCCTTCTCCTCACAAGTTAAAGGCCGCGCCTTACTGGTGCAGGCTAACCTAGCATCGGTAATGTCATGGCTGAGACGCTGGCAAGTGCTTCACTAGAACACATCGTCTTCGTGTCTCGCACTGCCTCGAAAGTCGACTCTGTCCTTACTTTCATCGTAGGTGTAGGTGCTAAGGCGACATTTATCCGGCTTGATTTTTCAGATCATGAGTCGTGCGGCGGTCTGCCCAGGAAATCCTAAACGCCACTAATAGCAAAATCAATATTTGGTCAACAGTGCCGGGAATATGGGTATCAAGGAATACACAACTGATAAGCAGGGCATCGAGATGCAGTTATCAGAAAATCATTTGGGGCATTTCCTCCTTACTAATCTGCTGGCGTCTGCGCTAATAGCAGCTGCTGAAGCCAGCAATCACATACGAGTCTTCTCGCTACTTGCTTTCTCTTCTTTCAATGTCTTCAGATATCGAATGATTCAAAGCACAGTCTTTCTGCTTTTAAATACTCGACCTTTTGAGTCACAAGAATAAGGGTATAACCGATCCCGTTAGCAAAAAAGCGTGCAAGCCGTCAACCTGACGAGTCTGGGATACCGAACCAGCCCATTTCGCTTTGATGTTTACAATTTTCCAATTGGCAAAACATACGACCTCTGGACCGCCTAGGGCCAAGACAAAATGGCCAATATTCTATTCACCTATGGCTTAGCACAGCGGCTTCAGAAGTGCGGTGTTGGCTCTTTCGCCGCGCCCTGGCTCTAACCTCGATACTAAGCTTGGGACACACCTTACTATGGAGGATTACAACAGCATCTTCGAGATAAACAAGCGCAACACAGGCCTCGAATTTGTCTTCGATGAAGCCCGCTTCAAGACGTTCGAGCAGATCGGCGCAACGCCTTTCACGGCAGCCCTCGATCTTAATATCAAGCCCCCCGGGCATCTACAGAATAGCCAGATAGTAGAGCCAGCGTAATTTGCCAGCGACCCTAAATTCGTGGATAAACTATGGAAGCTAAGTGGGCAGCTGGTAAAGCGGGAATTCACTTTCTGAATGGGGTCTGTAGGGAGTATGCAGTCCCATAGAGGTTCCAAAGAAACCCACATTCACTAAACTTTTGAATTAATGCAGCAGTATTTACTCGGCGATATACAAACCAATGGATTAAAGCAGAGTAAGACGATCATTGCAGCTAATGATATGTCTACTAAGCACAACCGACGCCTTGGAAGGTACATCGTAACACACAAACGTATCGCATCCAGCTTGGAAAGTCTTCTCGTATTAGGTCTAAGATGAGACGATATACGCAGTCGCGAATTGACGGAGAAAGTATTCCCCTTGATAATATCGTTTCTGCCCAACTTTACGGTACGCCATGGTGGCTTCCCCTCTTCTAGTTCATCGCCATATCTTATCGCCGCACGAACACAAGCTGGAGTCATGCAGAGCTTCGCATACACTTGGTCCAACAGAGAAGAGAGTCGGCGTGAATAAGCACGATTTATATGTCTCTAGCGACGAAGAGAAGGAAAGAAAGAGAATGATCAAGGGAAAGATTGAACAGCTCACGCCCATAGCGCGTCTAATTATTCTTCAGTTGGTTCTAGAGATCAAACAAACTAACTAACATCACAACCCCAGCCTTAGTCACCGGACGTCAGGCCTAGATTCTAAGTCGAAAACATCACGAAATGTCGTGGTTGATGCGAAGGTCAGTAGCGTCCCGCTAATATTGCAACAGTCCTTTATTATCAGATAGAGTGATGCTTGAGCTTAGAAACCTTATCCACAACAAGCATTCTAATTGATATTTTAGTCTCAGCTGATGCACTTAAGTACTCCCATACCTACCAACAAATGCCCCGCCAGTATAACGACATATTACAGCCGAGCCCATGCGACGTTTTTTAATGTAGGCACATGTAGATACCATTCAAGTGAGACTCATGGACCCCAAGGCAGCCAGCTTGAATCTGGTCTAACTAATAATTTTTCAAGCCATGAAGTTCCCAACGCGCCGAAGAAATCCTTCCTTAAAACAAACGTCTACGCACCGCCAGAATGATACCAAAGACAGATTTTTGGGGCGATGTGCGACTCGAGGTGCATATATAGAGCGCTTGAGTCAAAACGTCGGTAAAAGGTTATATAGTACGTTTGCTAGGCTCTTGAGCAGTGCGTTCTGATCCCCCGCCCTCGTTCGGACTCGTATGTGCTGCCTTCGAATAGTAGTAGAATCTAGATCTTGCTTATCTCGTAGTTTCTATCAGTGGCTTCGTTCCTCTCATAAATTCTGTAGTCTTGTCTTGATGTGGCATGCAGTCGCGGTCTACGCTGCCCAAGTCACTGAAACAGCTCACCACTGCTGATCAACCTATCATCATGGATCCGCTCCTACGATGTGCTCCGTCTTCTCCTGTCGGACGCGCCTCTTTAGGTGCGTGAAGTCATGTTTCGTTCCGCCTTGATCGATATCATGGTCTACTTTCCGATACAAGGTGTTCCAACAGGCTGCCATGGCGACGATTGGCGTAAGATCTGCTTCAAAGATATACAAGAACGCAGATCAGTCTTAAAAGGTTTAGATGCGTGACACGTATCCCATAGCTAAATCCCGATATAGTAGGTGATGCCACGGTCAGCACTCGAAAGCAGCCCGTGGTGTAATGGTCCAAAGATAGATTGCCTTACGATATCTCGAATATCGATAATATTCATCCCAAGACAGTGAAAACGAGGACCGAGGATCATCAATCATCTAAAACAGAATCAGAGATATACAGAATAGATTGCTTCGGTTTGGGGGGAAGCAGATTTAACAGCGGTGGATAGAAAATAGCATAAGGGTTGTGAACACGCGTATTGTTCTACCATACTGCTCTTTAAGGATCTCGATGCGCTGTCTGGTGTCTTTCTGAGAGCTCTGGTCCCTTTCCCAAGCGTACCAAGGGCTTTGTTATGATCGCTACATGGCTGTTGCGTGTGTGCCTTGCAGCTGGTGTGGCTATTACGACGTCTAAGCACGCATAGACATTGCTTTAATCTCAGTAGCTAACTATGACCTTTGACTCCAGGCCAGACTGGCGAAGGATCCAATAGTGGGATTGGTTATGGCATTCTATGACTGTTTCGGGTAGCTGACCGTCAGTAGACAACAAGTTAATAGAAAGAGATGGGTCATGATCTGTTTCTCGAAGAAAGGATAGAGTGTGTGGCATGTGTTCGACGAGGCATAATAGTGAAACAATGGGCTCCCTCATAATCAGAGTCGCGCGGCAAGGCGTAATTTCTATATCCTTGATAGGGCTCAATTTGGACACCGAACTGTGCGTAGGCGTTTTGAATGACAGCACGGTGCGCTTCGAAGTGCTAGCGCTGTATCATATGCAGACGGGGATAAAGAAAGCAAGTGGCGCTGCGCCACCTAGTGTAAGTATTGACCAGAGAGAGTGGCCGGCCTGGTCACTAGGATAGGAAAGGTCTCAACACCGATGGATGACCGTACAGTAACCGTAAACTTGTATCCTCGCAACTCAGGATAGGACGGCGCTGATAGGATTTACCGGAACGAGTTAGAGCCATCTCTACTGCAGGGTCAACCTCAGGTGCGGCTGACTTGCATACCCCCTGGCTATCACGGTCGTCGTCGCAGAACCAAACCCCCCCAAAATAGTACAAAGTCTTGGTGCCATGGCCTACTTCGTACTCGCCCAGCTTAATATCAGCCAGGTCCCCTTCCGTCAAGCCAAGAGCCGATTTTAGACTGGGCGAGTACTAGTATTCAGGAAACCGACCTCTCTTGGCTCTGGACCACCCCTCAATTTTCCAGTTTTTGAATATACATTGTAATGATTCATAAACAAAATGACATACCTGATATTCACTCTTCTGATCCTGTTTCACTTAGCTGCCTCGGAGTTAGCTAGTATCACACAATCGCCAGTGTACGCATCACAACGACCCTGCGCTCAATATTGCTTCGCGGGCTTTGGCAATGGGCCGGACATACTTGCGGAGGGCCTTGGTTGCGACACCAAGAA
This sequence comes from Xylariaceae sp. FL1651, assembly GCA_025201745.1. Classification (NCBI taxonomy): domain Eukaryota; kingdom Fungi; phylum Ascomycota; class Sordariomycetes; order Xylariales; family Xylariaceae; species Xylariaceae sp. FL1651. Next base: position 1,455,429 of record MU624229.1, read on the forward strand.
CCCCCAGAATGAGTGCATATGCCGACCAGATAGGCAAAGCGCCGGAGATGCTTATTTGAGTGACTGTGTTGGCAATAATTGCTCCGAAAACACTATAGACATCAATAGCGCTGTCTCGATCTACGATGCATACTGTACAGGCGCCGGCTTTCTACGGTCGACGCCAACGACGCCAACTTCAGGTACGGGTGACTCTCCTTCAACCGTAACCGTCACGGTGACGGCGACTGTGAGGGTCTCATCTGCCCAAAAACGGTTGACCTCGCCTTTGCAGGTCTTGGTTGCGGACCTCGCACGTTTTCGCAGAATAGGGCGGGGTTGATACGTGTGCGTTTGAAGCAGATTCTTCCACCAGTTTGGCTTCGTCTACGACCCAGTCTCAACAGACATCACCCACAATACCCGCATCACCGATATCGCCCACATCTCACACCTCGTCGTTGGTATCTTCTAGCTCGGTAGAAGATTCCAGTTCTCAACCCGGTTCCAGTGGAACCCAGGCTCCAGCACCTACAAGTTCCCCATCTGGTGATAGTAGCAGCGGCGGAGGCGGCAATGGACTTGGTACGGCAGACATTATTGGTATAGTTATTGGTGTTACGTCAGTCGTAATTGCTGCTATAGCGGCTTGGATTGGATGGATTACATATAAGCGTAGGAGGTAGAAAGGCAATCACGTTATCTGTGATGATTGAGGAGTAATGTATAAAATAATGAGCAACCAAGACACTTGGCTATGCTTTGAGAACATTAGAAAGGGGTATTGCTGAAACCGACGCAGTAATTATTAGACCAACTGGAACAGCCCCCACAACGAGTGTATTATACATAATTTTTTAACAGAGTACAACATGCCTACGAAACAATATTTGACTCAAGGGAGATTTATAAGCTGGTGTATAACTAAAGAGAAAGAACATTCAGCATTTTGTCAGTATGCTGATTACTCAACTTAGTGCTGTCCAATTCTTAAGTAGCTAGAAAGATTAAAAAAGATATGTCTGGCTACCTGGCGTTTGGAGCGCAGTTATTATGTAGCCCGTCATAACACGTCGCGTTGGCTGGTCGAGTAGGGCGGGGAGCCCACATTTAAGCCGCTGCTTTACAAGCTTGATTTTCAGGATAATTGATTGACCTAAAATAGCAAAACGGAGCGCCATGTCAGGAGGTTTGGTCACAGAGTGGATAAAAGCCTATTAGCTGTTGGGATGTAGGTGTTCAGGGCTCAATTCCATGGATTCCTGGCCATACCATCCCTCAAGCGAGGGCCGGAAGGCCCTAATATATATCCAAAGGCTCGATATGGCCACCCTATAAAGTATTGGCACAAATACACCTAGCACACTGACGGTGACGACTTAAGGCGGCTAGAGAGAGCAGAACCACTAGACTATCGCATCTCCATGGTTGTCCATACTGCAAACGGGATTGCTCGCAAGGAGACTAATTAAGCAATTCGCGTGAATGGCCCATTCGAGGATAATCGCTCTTAACAGCTCTGAGCAATATAGAGACACTGTATCCCTAGATGAATTGGGTGAATAGCTTGACGCTGATTCTGTTTCATTAATATATTCATTTTTTTGTTAACTAGCTATTCTGCAAAGATTTAAAGGTTATTATATGCGGTGGAGCTTGTCAGCCACAGTGGCACAAACCACTTAAATAGAAGCCACATATATGCACATTATCTAATCCAGTGTGATTCTCGCAGTGCATCCTCACAGGCTCCTCTTCAGCATCTCCAATCTGACAATAACGCTTAATTTCGCGACAAAAATGGAGCGAAACAGAATCTTGCTTATAAACTGAGGGTTACAGCCGTATTGCAGCTAATCTATGACGCCCAAGGGCGTTTCGCGCAATTGTTTCCGCACTTCACGATTGGCCTTGAGACTCTTGCGCTGTCATTCGCTATATCCTTCCACTATTGCCTCCCAAGCCTTGTCACGGGAATTTGAGTCGCCCTGGGGCACCCGTACAGCCAGGTTCAAAATGAGTGTCCGCTATTAAAGGCATCAAAATTATCTACATAGTATTTAATATAAAACTCAGCACGACTTCGCTCAGCCGTACTACTTGCAGCGCCTAACAAGAAGGTCATTTATCCGTTCGCCACTACTTATTGTATATAATAAAATCCTAGATGTTTAACCTGTCATCTGCTCTTACCGAAGTCCGGCGTAGTGAAGGCGCTATTCGCTTAGAGCCACGAGAGCCACCCGACAAGCCACCGTGGGCCGACCCCGATGGTGATGAGCAGCAACCTAGAGCTCGACCAGCGGCGTCACGACGTTTCAAGGTCAGGTTGAACCCGCCAGCTTCCACGCCAACTGCAATGAAGAAATCGCAATCGCTCCCTGAATCTTACACTGCCACTTCGGTTTCCGCCAAGTATCGCCCGCTCTTAAGAAATAGTAAGACGGGTCAAGCAGAAATCCGTCTCCTCAAAATATTGCCCGGTAAGGGTTCAGAGCCTTTGTGCTGCGAACTAATTTACAGCCAGATAGCAAATCCTCCGGAGTATGAAGCGCTTTCGTATTGTTGGGGTAGCGCAACCTTGGTGGCCGAGTTACACTGTGACGGAATTCTCATCTTCGTCTCGGCGAACCTTGCGGCTGCATTGCAGATCTTCCGGCGGGCAACATCTTCTCGAATGCTTTGGGTCGATGCTATTTGCATCAACCAAAACGACGTGAGCGAGAAAGAGTATCAGGTGCCATTTATGGGCCAGATTTACAGCAAAGCGGTGGCGGTACAGGTGTGGTTGGGCAATGATACTCCCAACTGCGCTGGCGCAACGGCGTTTACGATCTTCAGGAACCTCAAAGATCTGTGTGTCAGATTCGGTTGGGATATCGACTTTGCCTATCTGGTGAGGCATCGAACACTCCAGGATTATGGCCTTCCTGATGTCGTAGATGACTCGTGGGGTTGCATTCGACATTTGGTCGAAATGCCTTGGTTTACTAGGACTTGGATCATACAAGAGGTCACGCTGTCTCGCCAGGCGTATCTCCAGTGCGGTGAAAGCTCTCTACCATGGATCGACTTTTGTGTTGGATTTCTTTCTCTCAGCCACACGTTCCTCCTGTACCGGCCAGACATAGTACCTAGTATATCCTCGTATACTCAGACGATGCAGCTGATTCTGACCTACCACAAGGCGGGGACTACTTTCTCCAGTTTAGACTTTCCTGCGCTCCTGGAGAATCATAAAGTAGCCCGAACCTCTGATGCAAGGGATAAGATCTACGCGTTTCTGGGTCTTTACGAACTAAAATCGGGACGAAGTCATAACATCATTCCTAATTATCGGGATACCGTCACAGAAGCCTTCGTCAATTTTGCCAAAGAGATTGTAGAACAGAGTAAAACACTGGATATTCTCGGGGTCCCACGACAGAACTCCCAGAACCGCGTAGATGGGCTGCCATCCTGGGTTCCCGACTGGAGCTCCGACGACTTCGCCACCTCGCTGACCAGTAGAGCCATTGACGGGTCCTACTTCTTCACATTCGACGCCGCAAAAACCCCAGAAGCACCAGCGCAGGCTAAACCCCAAGATTGGAATCTACAGCTGCGTGGCTTTTGCTTTGATGAAATTACTAAAGTCGGATACCTTGCAGACCCACACTTTAAGCAAGAGAATGACACAAACCATGCTAGAATATTACCAGTCAGATCGGTCATTGATAGCATTGCCGTTCACAGGAACTGGCTCACTATCTCGAGGGGGCTATCGAAAAGAAAATATCCGAATGGTCAAAATGCATTCGAAGCATTCGTTCGGACTATTTATCTCGATCACTTTTCTTCATATTACTCCGCAGAAGAAGCTGCCGACTATTACCGGTGTCTCTACGATCCATGTTACGTCCTGAGTAAACCATGGTTTGGAGTATACAGGATGTCATTTGGCCGGCGATACGCTTTCTTCCAATTCGGCGTTGTAGGCAAAGTCTTCGGAGCAGCACCGATTAGGGCCTTAGCGAAGGCAGTGGGATGGATGGAAGGGGTGCTCCCTGCATACGGGCATTATGATCTTAATCGACCGCCTCGCCCGTCCGGACGGAACTTAAATGAATGTTTGGTCGATACGCGGGCGCGAACAGTGTACAGAAAGATGTTCTACACTAAGTCGGGCTACATTGGTCTTGGACCTCGGCTAACCGGGGAGGGTGACCGTGTCTTTCTTGTAAAGGGTTCCCGGGCTCCCCTGTTGCTCCGGCCACAGCCGCAGAATGGGAAGTGGGAACTCCTTGGAGACTGCTACGTCCATGGAATTATGCAAGGTGAGGCCTTTGACGAAACCAAATGCGAGACATTTGTAGTTATTTAATCGTCCGACAATACAATAATTAAATTGCTTCTAGGTTGCTAGCTAGCTACTACAGAGTTGTTACATTGCTCTCCCATTTAGTCTTTTCCTGGTGGTGCAGAATATATTTATAACAGATTAGTGTGGCACTGTGCAGTACTTGTTAATTGAGCTTTTGATTGATTAATTCACTGGAATCTGACATAAGGTGTTTTAAAGGTTCGACAATGGAAGGGGGGTTTCTCGATACGGTACTTTAGGAGAGTTGAGGCCACTAAAAAGAAAGGACCACTGACTGCCACAGTAAGTTGGCGGAGGCCCTCGCACCAAGTATTTAACATTACATGAATAGATATATCGTAACACAGCATCGCTTAGAACCACCCGTAGCGAGGGGTAGAGGCAATACGTACTTGCCGAAACAACATTGCTCAAGGAAATTCTAGGGAGCCCAACAGTGAGTCATACATATATTTGGCCCTTGACGGATTGGGTGGAATAGCTTGACGATGATTCTGTTACATTCAATTTCACTTGCGATAGCTGGCTTGGCTGACTCTGATTATCTAACCCCATTAATAATACCGTTAAAACTCTGGGCAAGTAATTAACGGCGGCAGTCTTTTAACGGTATGAAGTGATCGCATTGGCATGTCGTTTATGTGAAAAATACTTATGTGAATGACTAGCAATACCTTAGGTAGTAGAAGTTCTTGAACGAGGAAATGGTTAGCCAGACATAAGTCGGCAGTCAATTGCGTAGCAAAGCATCATGTAGTGTAGATGGACTGCCACTGCGTTGCACAGCTGGAGCCGGAGTGGCAACCTTCAGCAGTGGTCTACTAACCATACTGAATATGGTACCCAGTATATCGTCCAGCAGTTCAAATCCAAAGAGGTTTGCTTTGCCAATGCATTCACATTACCTTCTCAATTAGCCTTGTAAACGGTCTATCGTTTAAAATGATGGCTTAAGGCTGATGGGTATGTAATACCCTTATTCTAACTCTCACATCTCAATCTCCCTTCGTAGATATATTTCAGACTTCCGAGAATAATATTTGTAGCTGATGCAGGGGACCGGCAACAAGGTGTCAGCATGAATTGTGGCTTCATGTGAAAAAGAACGTTGTTTTGAAGCTTCCGCACTACGTTTCACATCAATACGCACAAGCCATTAATGCAAGGGATTACATGCGTATAAGATGAGGATACTCTCATCCTTTTAGATAGATTAGGACTTTCTGAAGGTCATCCAGATATTCAATGAGAAGCTATTCATACACGTTCCCGAACCCTCTCAACCCTAGCGGTCTGAGACAAGGATAGCAGAAAAGTGATGCATTGGTGAGAGTGAAGGTTCTTCTCGGCTCTCTGGGGCCTGGCACTGGGGGTGGGCTAACGGCGTGCAGTTGGGTCCCTGCAACCAGTAGCATTCAAGAATCTCGCTGCCTCTTACTAATGTCCATATAACTATAGTAAGGCTTTATGTGATTCAAAGTACAGAAAGATATAGCTTTTGCAAAACTGGTATGTAGTATACACCTTTTGAAACGCATTTAATAAAATTGTGAGTATGAGAAGCTTGGGGGTGATGGATCAAAGGAGGTGAGGCACACATCTCGTACCAAAGCCACGTAAGTGGTCGAGGCCTGGGTTTCTGGTAGGTCTTGGGTTGCTTACCTTATTAAAGGTAACCTGGTAAGGCGGTAAGGTAGGTACGGATTACCTGAGGTACCTGCCAATAGGTACTTTAGTAAGGTATTTCTACTTGGTTTCTAGCGGACCGATATTTAGCCGAAAAGTGGATCCAGCAAACCCCCACCTCCCAGGCTTATGGAACCGGGCTGTTTCTTCCACCAAGACGTGGAAATGGAGTTGTGAAATTTCTAGAGCTTTCGGCAGCATTACATTTTTCAACAACCAAGAGTCTGTTCCTTTGTGAGCCCTCCATGCCGACAGCTCTTCCACAACCACTCGCCTACCACGCTCACCGGATGTTTACCGAGTAGCTGCTTCGTCTCACCTCGTCCCGTCCATCTGTTGTCATTCATTGCACCGGTAAGTGTTTCCTAGCATTCTCCCCTCTGGAATCTGCGTCAGCCTATGCTCGCCAACCCTTCCTACCATGTCCCGCCAACACGACCACGCGTTTCTCCTGATGATCCTACCAGCTGGCACCAGTCATAGAGCGACTTGTACTCCCTTTCTTTGATGACCAATATGCTGAGGTCCTTCGAGGCCGTAATCTGATCCCTAACGCTAGTCTTGCCTTTACTCTACCCTGTTTGGCTCTGTTTCCTGGCTGGGTTGCTGACAAACACACCCAATTCGCAGCATCTTCCCTCAGTTCCCTTCCCGAGTATCACTACTGCCGCTTTGCGTCACCATGGCTCTTCATAACCCTAATAACTGGCATTGGGTTAGCAAGAATGCCTCGCAGTGGGCGCAAGACTGGTTTCAGGAGAATCTGACCCAGATCTCCGGCCAAGATGGAGAGGTCACAGCCAAGATCAGCAAGGTGCTCAGCATGGACGGTGACGTGGATGTTAGTCAACGGAAGGGGAAGGTCATTACCATCTTCGATGTGAAGCTTGTCCTCGAGTACTCTGGTACGTTGTGGACTTCAGACGTCTGAGCCTTGACAAATTCCATCTGACCACACACAGGATCCGCACCAGAGGCGGAAGATGTTTCGGGAACCATTACCATACCCGAGGTTGCGCACGATACGGAAGAAGGCGAGTTCGTTGTATGTGTTAGCTGAATCGCTGTTTACCTCGTTCTCGTGCTGATAGCAACGCAGTTCGACATTGATATCCATTCCGAGGCGAAGGAGAAGCAGCCTGTCAAAGATCTGGTTCGAACTAAACTCGTACCGCAATTGCGAAAGGAGTTCTTGAAACTTGCTCCTGTGCTTATAGCTGAACATGGCAAGGATATCCAGCACGCTGCTGGCTCCAACCCATCAAGTGGGTTTTCTACGCCCAAATACCACACGCCCTCTGGGGCTTCAACTACGAAATCCGACTCTGCGACTGGCACCCAAAAGAACGCTGGAAGCATTGTCAACACCACAACCCTGTCCGAGCAAGAAGAATTCCGAACTACTGCTGCCGAGCTGTATCAAACCTTCACTGACCCGCAAAGACTCGCCGCTTTCACCCGTGCACCCCCCAAGAGATTCGATGGTGCTAAAATAGGAGGTGCTTTTGAGCTGTTTGATGGAAATGTTGCTGGCGAATTCCTGGAACTTCAAGAGCCTACCAAAATCGTCCAGAGCTGGCGACTAAAGCAGTGGCCGGCCGGGCATTACTCAAAGCAGATTATCAACTTTGACCAGAATGACGTTGACGGCGTAACCGTCCTGCGAGTTGAATGGAGCGGTATCCCCATTGGTCAAGAAGAGGTCACTAAACGAAACTGGGATGAGTACTATATCAGGTCTATCAAGAAAACATTTGGGTAATACGCCTTACCCTTCCGTTTGTATTCGTTTTTGATTGTATTGGGCTAACATAAACTCTAGATTTGGAACAATCCTATAGATAATGCCATGGTCTAGGGCACTTCGGCGTTCTTGGGCTTGCCGGCGTATTGTGTGTGGGAACTGGAAGTCGGCTTTACAGGCGTTTAGTCCATCCCTGGCAAAAGCATAGAGGCGAAAGAAAATGAAAAATTTTGCTTGGACCAGTGTTCTTATAATAGAGAGTGGTCTATTCGGTGCAAGCTATGGAGGATCACGAAGAAATGCGACTGGATATGCATAGATGCCATAGAAAATACTAGAATATTTGTCTAGGCGTGAAAACATCCCTGCGAAGTCTCACAATCATGTTATCACTAAAACTCTTTGAGTAATTGATCGTGCTAACTCCATTTCTCATTCGGATGTTCGACTTGAGGAACCACTGCGCATGCATGCTTGATATCGCGAGTATGGCTACTCATTATCAGTGCATTGCATGTTATCTCAGCAATACTTCAGCTCGGTAGTAACCCGACGAGTCAGGAGGCTTGTGTAAGATGTCAATGGAGTTCCTAAATTGTGATGTATGGTTGATTATTTGCTACTCCCCCATCTCCCTTAGCTCAGCCTACATGCTACCGCGGTGAATGGCGGTCCGACCGGGTAGTCTAAATTGCATCATCCTCAGTCTTCCCAGTCTCAAGCATACATCATTTTGGCTTCAAGCTTGTTCTGCTTCGCTAATGCCGACAACATGCCCACTGCTCGTTATCTCGACTTTGACCTTTTTGGTGCTGTACTTCCGAGGGTTCGGTGCCTCGAAGATCTCGCTCAGTTCTTCAAGCGTCTTGCCTGCCGTCTCAACAAAGAAGAAGTAAATCAGCACCATCTCAATGACGATCCAGACAATGTAGACGATCTAAGATCCGTCAGTTTTCTGAGTCTAAATTCTCCAGGATAACACAAGGTTTATGTTAAGCAAGGATGCTTTATGGGAAGGGGAGGGGGTTAGCTAGGTGCCATAGGGTTTATGTCAACATACTGTTAAGAAGTTAGCAAAGCTCGAACACTAGAATATTGGAAATGAAAGGGCAGCAAAACTAACCATATAATCTCCACGCGATTGCCTGAATGCCCACACTGATGCCGTACGTATTGACGATAATCGCAATGTTCAGGAATAGGTAGTTCAGACCAGAACCTTTGGCACGCGTGCGGTTTTCAAGGCACTCAACTGCATATAGTGTCTGCAGGGGCGTAAAGCCCCACGCGAAGCAGATGCCGAACAAGTAGATGGAGACGATGGTGCCATACGAGAGATTGGGGTGATGGACCGTCTCGGCCGTGAAGGCCGTAAGCAGAATGTAAAAGACGCAAGAGCCTGCTAGTCCCCACAGCATCATCGGCCGGCGGCCGAGCTTGTCGAGGCACGTGGCCCCATACACAGCTGCGATCATGGAGAAAATGGGGTTGATAGCGTTAATCAACAGTTGGGTGTCTGTGTTCGTAATGCCGGCTGCTTCGATCATCTCAGGCTGTTGGCATGTTAGATCTGCCTACCTCGGCAAAAAAAAAATTCTTTAGAGAAGAGGCAATATCACCAGAAAGTAAGACACCACATTGTTGCCGCTCCATTGCCCGCTAAAGTAGTTATAGTCAGTAGTAGTTATAGTCAGTGATTGCGGTGTAGTGAAAGAACGGGAGAAAGGGGCGAAACACTCCCATATTTACTCACAAAAAGGACATCCCAATGACCATAGCCAGCCGGTATCGGGCAGCTCGAGTGTTTCCCAGCTCCCGGAAATCCCACCAGGGGTTATCGTTCTTACTCGTATGGTACTCTTCAAGAATCTCACGATACTGGAGCTGAACCAAAGGCGAGCGGGGATCACCTTCGCCATGGTACTTGGCAAAGATAGCCAATGCCTCATCTGCTCTATTCATTATCAGTCCCTTCGCACATTGGTATGTAATCATGGAGGAAGTTCAGTTACCTGTCGTGATGAATAAGCCATCTTGGGCTTTCTGGGAAGAACATAATTAGGGCAAGCACAACAGTGGGAAGCCCAGCTTGAACGACAGTGGGGGTCCTCCATGCCCATGAATTCTTAATGTTTCTGGCCTTAGTTAGTCAAGGGCTGTCTATTAGGAGGCTCGAGGGTGTTTACAAGTTGGTTCCATAGGTTGTCCATCCAGCAAGGATATTTCCTAGCCACCAGAAGTTATTGTACCTGTTACGCGGTTAGCGATCCGCAGATCTAGCGACAGAGGGAATTGCCATCTACATTCCAGCCATCGTGCCGCGGTAGGCGGGATGTGCAAGCTCAACCGTATAAGCAGGACCGGCGGCGGAAGCAATAGAAGCTCCAAACCCGAGCACAAATCGGCCTCCGATAAACTGACCAAGGTGGTTGGCGGAAGCCTGAATGGCAGTGCCGATTAATACGATCAGGCAGCCGACGAAGATGCACCATCGACGACCCCAGCCATCAGCAATCAAGCCGCAAACTGGGTACAAAGGTGAGAACTCTGTATGGAGATATGAGCTGGGGAACGACCACTTACAAGGGAAACTGGCAATCTGGCCGATTTGATAGATAATGAAGATGATACCGGTAGTGGAACCTGCGCCGCTGAGCCCAAAGGTTTCCTGGTAAGGTTTCATGGCATTGATGGCACCCATAAGCGAGCTGTCGAAGCCGTTCATGGTAGAGACGAGATAACCAATGCCCATGATCATGTATAGCCTGATCATATTCGGCGAGAGGAGCTTCGGTTTTTGCTCAGCGACGGCAGCCGCTAGGGCCGCTGAGGCGGTGGTGATCTCGTGCGTCTCGCCATGGAGCTTTTCATCAGTGGCTGAGACAGTAGGCTTGAGCTCGTTTTCTGCATGGGACGCCATGGTAACAACGGGCTTACCACCAAAGAAACCAAATGCAATCTCCAAGCTGGTGACAACAACACTGAAACCTCACTCAAGCTTCCAACAAGAGAACTGCGAAGGATACGACGGACTCACGATGGCTACACAGGAGGGGGGCATCCCTCCATTTATACAGTCCTCGGTCAACCACACCCCGACTACGCACCAGTAGCAATGTGCCGGCACATGGGTATGTCGCTTAGTTGGAACGGCGACATGGTATGGACGGCCCTTCAAGTCTCTCCGCAGCCAAGAGATAACCTGGTGTACTGTATAGTATGACTTACCCCACACGAACCTGGCAGTGGTACGAGTGGTAGCTGCAAGATCGAGGTGCGGAGGCGGGGATGTTGGGGAAATCTGGGCGAGATCAAGGAAGTACGTTGCCTTGGCGAAGGGGAGCGAACAACTTATTATCTTGGCCTGGGTGTTCAGGCGAAAGAACAGAGAAGCAATTACCAGGTTTCTCTGCGCTGTAACCATCTTTCAACATCCAATGAAAGCATCGTATTCGAGGCCAGTTGGTCTCAACTATCGATGGCCGTGCATGCAGGACATGGCTCTTCTACCACTCCTTCGGTTTCGGCTCAACATATCAATCAAAGCATAGATAGTTTGTTCAACCGAGGAACAAGAAAGCCCTGTCGATAAATCGGGTGAGGAGATACAATGAGTCGGTATCGCGAGCAGATAAAAGCAGTCTATTGCAGACAATGCATCTCAATACTGAGCTCGTAGGAGCTTGACGAGATGTCGCTGTCCTCTCATAATTTATATACTACTATCCCCAAATTGAGTTGACGGCGGTAAGACATGAAGAGGATACACTCCTAACATGTGAATTGTCTGTTACGTTATGGGGTTAAGCTCGGTAGTGAGTAGACAGCGGTGCAGGGGGCGGAGATGATGCCTTATTAACTGCCTGCCGGAGTCTATATCAAAAAATGGCATAGTCTAGACTTGTCTGGGAAGCGCTCAGACGGCCCAATCAGAGAGGACCAGCTCACCCCAGTGTGTCGTGACGTATCCCCAAGTTAGCGTGGTATTGTCCGTCAGCCCAACACCAACCTCCGCAGCTCACCAACCGATCACCACTACTAGATACAACCACTATATTCAATTGGGGCCAATGAAAGCACCTCCGCTATTGGTTTTCATATAGGAAATAAAAACCACAATTTACAGCTTACCCTACAGAAAGCTTCATCTTACAGCATCGTTGTGGAGAGTACTTCGTCATATTCTCTGTGTCGGCTCACTGCGAGATTAAAGACTTTCGACACATTCGCTTATTTGACCTACCACCTTTGTGCAACAGTATTCAATAATCATTTTTACTTTCCCATATACTAAGCACACTTCATCATACAATCGCATAGCCAAGTGAAACGACGTCGTGACGACGACCTAGATATCGAGGTTGGTTCTCTGCGAGAGTTGCCGCCTCTTTTGTATACCTTGAGTAAAGTATTATCGACTGCCTTGTCCAGGTCTCCAATCCCTATAGCATACAATTATGGCTTCAGTTTCTGAACGGGACACTACGCCCTGCAAGGAGCCCAGCATGGTCATTCGCCGCGACGCCAATCTTCACGTAGATTTGCAAATCACCAGCTCTACCTTGAGGGCTAAAACACCAAGTCAACCGACACAAACAACTTCAGAGGTCAAACCAGACCACGTGCCTGACTGGAGCAATCTCAAGGTCATTCACCGAAATACCCTACCACCTAGAAGTCACTTCCACTTGTATGACAACGAGGAGGACGCTCTTTCTGGCGATGTCAGCAAGTCCCGCGCAGCCTTGCTGTCAGGGACATGGGGCTTTCACCTATCAACAGGCCCCTTCAAAGGGCCTCGCGATTTTTATAAGCCTGGGTTTGATCATGCCGACTGGAAACTCATCCAAGTCCCGGGCATGTGGCAGTGTCAGGGCTTTGGCAAAGGACCCCAGTATACTAACGTCAACTACCCCTTTCCCGTAAATCCACCCCACGTACCGTACGACGACAATGAGTGTGGTCGCTACATAACACGTTTTGAGATACCCGACCGCCTAAAAGATAGCAGTCAATGGAGACTTCGATTCGAAGGCGTCGATGCTGCATTTACCGTTTGGGTAAATGGTCGAGAAGTTGGTTATTCACAAGGGTCTCGAAACCCTAGCGAATTCGACGTGTCAAGCTACCTTCATGTAGATAAGGAGAACACACTGTGCGTAGAAGTTTACCAGCGATGTGATGGGAGCTATATTGAAGATCAAGTTAGTATGGCCTGTTCCCTGTTGTACTCGTTGGAATATCTATTAACCCGCCTGTGTGCTAGGACCAATGGTGGCTCAGTGGGATATTCAGAGACGTTTGGCTTCATTCGTTTCCTTCGTCTCACTTTGAGGATTTCCATGTTCAAACTCTTTTAGATGACGACTATCAGGATGCAAATTTAGTTGTGAACGTCAAAGTAAATAAGCAGGGTGAGACGGTATCTATGAAGCTTCTCGATACGGACGGTAATGTCACCGCCAATGAAGAATGCGTCCTCGAGGCAGACACCAAAACATTTGAGCACTGTCTAAAAAATCCGGAAAAATGGACGGCAGAAACCCCGTACCTATACACTCTTGTATTGTGTATCGGAGAAGTATGCCTGGCGCAAAAAGTCGGATTTCGTCGAACAGATCTTATTGATGGCGTCTTCTGTGTAAATGGAAGCCCGATAAAAATACGTGGTGTCAATCGCCATGAGCACAACGCGGAGTCTGGCAGGACCGTTCCCTACGGATCTCTTCTGCAAGACCTTAGGATGATGAAAAGCTTCGGCATTAACGCAATTCGCACCAGCCATTACATCAATGACCCAAGATTCTATGACCTGACGGACCAACTAGGATTCTGGGTACTAGACGAAGCTGATCTCGAATGTCACGGATTCGGTGAAGTCGGCGGCGATCCGGCCAGCTATGCCTCGGATAACCCCGATTGGAGAGAGGCATATGTTGACCGCGCACTGCAAATGGTAATGCGTGACAAGAATCGCGCATCTGTCATTATGTGGTCCCTGGGCAACGAGGCCTTCTACGGAAGAAACCACCAAGCCATGTATGACGAAATTAAGAAGATCGACTCGACGCGCCTGGTTCACTATGAAGGTGACCAAGAGGCTCACACGGCGGACATCTTCAGCCGGATGTACACTCCGGTTGACGAAATGATCAACTATGCCAAGGAAAAGGAGTGGAAGAAGCCTTTTGTTATGTGTGAGTTTATTCACGCGATGGGCAATGGACCTGGTGCGATCCAGGAGTATATTGAGGCATTCTATAAATACCCAAGACTGATGGGTGGATTCGTATGGGAGTGGGCAAACCATGGTCTTCTCACGCAGACAGAGGACGGCGAGAAGTACTATGGATATGGTGGTGATTTCGGCGACGAACCAAATGACGGCAATTTTGTCATGGACGGGCTCTGTGACTCGCGACACTTCCCAGGGACCGGCCTGTCGGAGTACAGCAAAGCCATCGAGCCTGTTCAAATTCTTGGAATGGATGGCAACCAGGTCAAAATCATTAACCGCTATGACTTTCTTACTCTAGACCATCTCCAGTGTTACTGGGAGATCATCTCTGACCGACAACAGCATATCGGGCCAGAGATACCCATTCCACTAGGCGTTAAACCACACACCGAGGCCACCTTAACTCTTGGCGCGGTGCAATCGATTCCATTGTCGTCTGTGGCTAACGCCTGGCTGCAATTGAATTTCTCCACGCGCTTCGATTCAAAATGGGCATTGCCCAGTCGCGTTGTAGCCCGAGGTCAGGTTCAACTCACTCCTCCCAGATCACTTCTACAGTTAAAGACACTGGCAGCACCCTCTTCAGCACATCCGCGTATCCAACGCAAAGATGGCTTCATCTACGCTACGATCGCAAGCGGAATGACGTTCGGTTTTGATACCGGAGCAGGGACATTATCATCCATAACCCACGCCGCAGACCCACAACTGAACCTCGTTACCGTTCCCTTCACGCTGGACTTCTACCGCGCGCTAACGGACAACGACCGCGTGGGCCCGTTCGGCAAGCAGTGGCTAGACGGCCGCGTCCACCAAACTCGCAACCACTTCACGCAGATCCGCATCGACGAGACATCCTCGGCCTGTACGATCGAGGTCAAGAACCGCATAGCGCCACCCGTGCTCGCCTGGTCCGTCGACACGACGACCACGTATACAATAACATCCTCGCACTGCGCCGTGCACGTGCGCGCCCGCCCCCAGGGCCGCCTCCTCCCCGAGACATTCGCGCGTTTCGGCCTGACCTTCGGCATGCAGAATATCGGCGTCGTCGAGTGGTTCGGGCGCGGGCCGCAGGAATCGTACAGCGACAAGAAACAAGCCCAGCTGATCAACACCTGGGGCTGGGGCGCAAACGCTATGTTCAACGAGTACGAGTTCCCGCAGGACAACGGGAACCGGACGGATGTCCAGTGGGTCGAGCTGCGGGAGCTCTGGGGCGGCGACGAGAAAGGGCGCTTGCTGCGCGCTCGGTTTGGGGACCACGAGGGCGCCAGCTTCAGCGTCATGCCGTATACGACGGCAGACATAGACGCCTGCACACACCCGCACGAGCTGCGTGCGCGGAAGCGCGATGATCATATCATACGGTTAGATTGGTTTCATCATGGTCTAGGGACAGGAAGCTGTGGGCCCGCAACGCTGCCCAAATATCAGCTGAGGACTGATCGGGAATTTGATGTTGAGCTACTGCTTGATTAGAGACACCTGATTACGGGTTTACATCTCTATCTACAATTTGACATACTTCCGTAGGCATTTTATCGCATGAAACAGATGACGATGATCGTGACTCAGCAAACACAGGGCTAGTCACCTCCCTCGTCATCTATTCTATTCCTCAACGCCAGTATATCAGTAACTATTACTCAATTACTAACAGCCTATCTATCTCTCAGGGTTTCTTTGCCAATAAGAAAGCTATTCTCGACGTCATGCTGACTATCACCTCATTTCTCTGCCATCCCCCCCCCCCCCAGCGCAATTACGTCGTCCAAAGTTGTCAAAAATTGAGCGCCAGAATCATGGCGGCTTATCTGTGCTCAGAAAGTCCATCGTCCAAGCTATACTAATACTTCCAATGCCGGCAGGCCTCCGAGATTATGGCTAAGCCCGTAGTCGAGAAAACAATACTATAAACCGGGCTTTGGGCCGTTCTAACTTATCTTTGATTATTCTCTCACAGGTACTCCCAGCACCCATATTCGAAAATGGTCTCGGTCAAAGTTAATCCCACAATATCGACACAATTAGTTAAGTTGAAGTTGCCAGTCTTGACATATAGTACGAGGCTCGCCCCGGAACCTCTCATCTCTGCAGGCACGTCAGGGCAGAGGGTGACGCCACCGCCGTCCGAGCCATCCGAGAAGTCAAGCACCCCCCTTTGTGATGGTTCCAAGCAGTCTGAGACGACTGTTTTGTTGTGCCAGCCGCCAGTTATCGAGCCAGGAGGGACGTAGGCCGAATGCGGTTGAGTGTACTTGACTTGTCCGTTACTTGAGACGTAGATCTGCTGGCCGCCGGGAACCATGACCTGCAAGGTTAGCGATGGTGTTAGTTACCCATATGGCGCCCATTAATTAGATATAGTGTGTGGCATGCTATATATGTATATAGAGGTGTGCATGAAGTTGAAAATGGAAACGAGGTAGGCCACATAGCTTGTTTCTGTCTCAAAGGGTAATCAACATTACGGAAGCAAACGCGTACCGCCATAGCTTCCATGAACGACGCAACCAATGTGCCGACAACCTCAGGGCAGCTGACAGAGGGTAAAATAGGACAATAGGTTGACGGTCCAGAGATGCCGGTATAGAAGCCGTTATCAGCGGCCTGTATCTGTGCTCCGTCGACTGTACTTCCGGGGCTGAAGGCAGTGATTGAGAAACCTTGCGCTGATACGAGGGCGACGGTTGCTAGGCACAGAAGAATGTGCATCTTCGTAATGCCTTTCAGATTGTGCTTTACTGGTGGGGCTCGGTGGAAATGAATACGTGACTGGGATCGTGCTTAGGGCTGAAATGAAAGAGAGACTACCCTGGAAGTCCAAAGACGTCCAAGTAAGGTGCTATTTGTTGACGAAGCGAATGACTGGGCAAGATCCAGGAACAGTGTTTAGTGGTGAGATAATCGGACAGAGTAAGGTAGTTCTGTCGTTGTGAAGAGAAGAACAGAAGAGTATACGAGGTCTAGAGACCTCCTTGGATAGAGACCTCTTCCGATAGCCCCTTCTACTTGCTTACATGCTCCATCTTGCCTCGGCGTAATGTGTTGTTTATTGGTCCTTCCAGGCGTGTGAATATTCCTTATGTTTCATAAAAAAGGAGAGTTGCCCGTTCAACAACCTCATAGAGGACGGAAGCTTCAACTGGCTCGTCGATCTAGCCCATCTTCCTCCGTACACCCTTCATTAGGTACTTCGACCTACCTTCGAATAGATAAGTATAATGTATCTCTCTCCTACCTCCGCGAGCTCCAACCGGCATACCCAATCTAAGTACCTAAACAGGCATGTCCTCATCACTTCTTTGTCTGATGTAGCTTCAACTGACATAGTTTGTGTGAAGTCAGTTACTGTTTCATCCTCAAGGGGAGGAAATTACGCGCTTTGTCTCTGGGTTTTTCTAAAACTCACCTAGCAAGCGACGTAACCTTCGACCTATGTCTTTCGTCGCAAGATACTCGCACACCACGAGCTTCAGCTACTTCTTCGATTCCAGCTAGGAATAATTCATCTAGGCAATTGTAGGTGGCCATGAGTGGTTATAGGTACAGCTCTGGTCAAGACATGACGGGCTACGTCGCGACCGACGCAAAAGCCGGGGAAATGGACTGAATCTGGTAGCATTAGTTATGGAGGTGGCCTTCCGCTGGCACCGCATTCCTCAATACGCTTGCTCTTTCGCATTTGTTGCCATATCGCTCAAGATCGTCGAAAAGTAGCGTTGAGGACATATCGGTCTCCGAGGAGGACGGGGGCAATGTGCTTGGAGTAGTGATCTCAGGGCTACTATCATGTTCGGTTAAGCTTTGTGATCGCCGTCCAAATTGCCTCATCGCCTAGACCTCGCAGCCATGGTTCACAACATCAGTCTGCACTATTCTGTCTTCGATTACAGCATACTGTGCCGCGAAGGCACTCTGGGTAGTAGCTGTTATGCTACCATGTCGCTCATATTCTGTTCGAACAGCATGGATGTCACGGACAGCCCCAACCTATTGGAGGAAGAAACCTAGCCAAGAACCCGTCCATAACTTTTGTCATGCCAAGCCGATTCCCTCTGCATCTTGCATCTTGGCATCCGTATCTGGGGGTTCAGCGCCGGCTTAACAGTCGAAAAAAACCCATCATCTACCTAGTACCGTGTACCAGATTCAGCCATTATTGACGGGCTAGGAGACCAAATTAGCCATTTGCAAGTATATAGCATTGAAACATTGCGAATAGAGGCGAGCGCGGCAAGTGCTGGTGAGGTGCGTATCCGTCCTGTGTTCCTTTTTATCAGCAGTTGTCAGATGAATTGCATCCTCTCAGCCTCAGGAAGATTCTTGAAAGTGCTTTCCCAAGCGTCCATGTATACTTACGACCTTGAATGCGGCACCCTTAAATTGGCTATATGTTTCGCTCTTTCTTCGTCGTGGACGTTCTTACCAAGCTCAAGGCGAGTCGCCAAGCCTTTGCTATTTAACTAAACCCGGAGACGGTCAGTGTATAAGAGGAATGCTGTGGTTTTGACTCCCCTCAGCTATTCGGCACTCAAAAGAGTCACCTGCTCATCCCTATCATATACATATCCTGGATAACTCAAGATCAGGATTACGACTCGGATATTTTTCATCTCGCAATTTTCCTCCAATGAATGAGCCAACGCGCTTTTACTCGCCCTAACATCGTGTTATTCGTTTTGGTGTTTATGCGCCAATGTCGTTCCGTTTTTCATTTACAAGACTCTCTGCGGTGCAGCTCTTCATGCATACCCCAAGTATGCGGTGCATCCCAGAAACAGGGTACTGCAGAACCGCTAAGATACGCTTGTCTCGCTTACATGTAGGCAATTGTCTTTCCACACTAGCAATACTCGTCCTGCCAAGTAGACAAAAGACTCGCCAAGCTCTGGTCAGTTCCTATAAAAAAACGTATACATACTAAGATCGCCTCATACAGCATAGTTGTGGGTAATTATGGCTTTGAAGTAGTGTATTGTCGCAGTTGAAAAAACTAAGTCACGATGTTACAAGGAATAGGCGCTCACATAGTCCATGCCGATCATTTACTGCAAACGATCTAGATGAATGGTAAATCGGACTTGCCTATTAGAGAGCTATGAATCTGAAGGGTCACGGAACCCTGAACCTAAAATGCGTAGAATGGCGAAATCAGAAACAAGAGGATTGTGGTTCCAAAGCATTTCATTTTGCCGCCAATTGAAGCTGTTTGTGCTTTTACCTTTGAAACTTTCGTAGGAGCGTAACACAGGGACTGCATTGCTAACGTCAATAATGCCTACCTAGTCACGGCATCCCCGGATTTCTAGGGGATGGTGTCTGCATTGATAGCTCTAGTATGCGGAGCAAAATGTGCATTCTAAGGCGTAATGTCTGCTAGACGTGAGAATATTCATTTACGCGATCACAAGGCCAGTTGCCCTCTAATCTTGCGCGTAATTAGAAGCATCTAACGACACCAAAGACTGCCGCTGATTCGAGGATAATTATTTTGGTCCGTCCAGGCGTCGTACCGTGAGTATCGGTTGTTTGCAGGAGCACGTCTCTCAACGACAGAGCCTGATTTGAGAGAATCGTAGTTGTGAAGCTTTGACCGTCTTGTATATATAGGTCATCGAGTTTCCACGATGAAGATGGAGAGAAGTCCAACCCGTCTTATTTCCTAGACAGTCTCGCCCACTTGACCTATACTCAGATCTTTCTTTCACTCCCTGCCAGCCCATCATGAAGTTCACAGCCGCCGCCGTGGCCCTGCTGGCAGCATGCGTGTCCGCTGTCCCTACACCGACTGAGGACGGACCTCTCGACGCTCGCGCCATCGAGAAAAGAGCAGCCATTACTGATGCAGCCAACATCGGCTACGCCTCGATGAACGGCGGGTACGATGTCAAACCCGCTTTGACCGGAAGAAAATAATAATAATTCTTGTGTAGAACCAAGGGTGGCGCAGGAGGCACCACAACCACTGTGTCGAGCCTCGCAGCCTTCACAGCTGCGGCCGGGTCCTCGAGTCCTTATGTCGTTGTCGTGAAGGGAGCTATCTCTGGCGCAGCCAAGGTGAAAGTGACCTCCAACAAGTCCATTATTGGCGCATCCGGCTCCAGTATGCTCTCATCTTCTCCAGCGAGTAACCCGTTAAATCGGGACTAACGTACGCAGGCCTGACGGGCATTGGCCTAACCATCAACGGCCAATCCAACGTCATCGTCCGCAATATGAAGATCTCCAAGGTCCTCGCTGACTATGGTGACGCCATCACCATTCAGGCTTCAAAGAATGTCTGGGTCGACCACGTAGACCTCTCCAGCGACCAGACCCATGACAAGGACTACTATGACGGCCTGGTCGACGTGACGCATGCCTCGGACTATATCACCATCTCTAACAGCTACCTCCACGATCACTGGAAGGCTTCGCTTGTGGGCCACAGCGACGATAACGGCTCCGAGGATACCGGTCATCTTATCGTCACCTATGCTAACAACTGTAAGTCATTCCTAGAGCTTTCATTTCTCCTTTTCGCGGACTTCGAGAGCAGGACTTATCTGCTCGGGGAAGTTCCTACTGCCGTCTGCTCTTGCATACTCCTAAATCCCACTAGACCTTCACCATAAACAGGGATGACTGACACTGTTTTTTGAATAGACTTTTCCAACATCAACAGCCGCGGACCATCATACCGCTTCGGTACTGGCCACATCTACAATTCGTACTATTCCAACATGGGCACCGGTATCAACACGCGCGAGGGTGCTCAACTCCTTATCGAGAGCAGTGTGTTCGAGAACTCCGGCACTAAGGCTATCTTCTTCGACGACAGCGACGTTACCGGGTACGCCGTAGTAAAGGACGTCAGTCTTGGCGGCAGCACCAACACGGCGCCCACGGGAAAGCTCACCAGCGTACCGTACAGCTATTCGCTCCTCGGATCTGGCAACGTCAAGAGCTCCGTGATGTCCAATGCCGGCCAGAAACTTGCTTTCTAAGCCGAGGGCAGTGGGAAGAGGCTTGGTAATGTGGTGTGGTGTACATAAATACATGCATACATATATACGATGACCGATAGGAAATGCTAACGAGGCCAATGATAATCAAAGGAACGAAAGTCTGTATCTATCTAGGACGTGGGGGAGATGGGGCTGAGCCACCACCATTCTTTCTGTACGTACCTGCTTATTGCTGACAGAGTGTCAAAAGCCTGTCGGACTCTACTTGAGCTTTCTGTGCGATGTAAACTGCACATACTCACTCTTTACCTAACTGGTTCCAGGTGCAGCCGTAATGGTATCAGAAGAGAAGGCTGTGCAATAGCCGTATGCATCAGCAAAGCAGTCTCATGTGGAGCTGTTTGACTTGTCTGATTGCCATAGGTAGGCGTCAATCTAGACTTTATGGGGCTGAAGGTTCCCAGAGAGTCATGTCATGCATGAGTCGAGCGGAGAGCTAGCGAATGCCGATAGGCTACCATCCATACATAGAAGCTCTTGACAGGTAACCTGAGTGTAGACTACCTATATTAGTGGGCCATAAATGTAACGGTGATAAGGCGAGAGGCGTAAGACGGGACGAAAAGGGTCGGGGCTGGCTGACCAAGACCAGCTGATCCCGGCGGCAACCTTTATGTCTCGCAGCTGCGTCTAATCAGCTGATGATAGGAGAAGCTTGCCTATCCATTCGAAAATAAAAAAGCATATTATAACGTGGCTGCTCCGATCCTGTGTTGTTCCATGTCTTTGTCACAATGGTACTTATTAAACACGCGCCTCAATACTATGCTATTACGACAGTGAACAAATGACGGGTGTTCGTAACAGGTTATCATCCACCAAAAAGGGGGCTTACAGGGGGGGATATAGAGGCGCCGTGGCCGGATATTTACAGTGTGTACGTAAGCCTTGGCCGCCCTACAACAGGGGGTTTTTCCCCATAATCTAACGTCATGCGTAACAGCTTCCTATATAGAAGAAGCTCTCACTCATTAATCAGCCACTTGCTGCTCACATCGTGCGTTATGCGTTGTCGAGATGAAAGATAGCAGGAGACCGCGATCATGTTTTACCGGCGCCCTTATCCCATTTGAAATAGCGCCCGGTCGCAAGACTTATTTCTCATTTGTTTGATTCGCTATCTAACCTAGACACCACTTGAACCATCCCAACCCACGCCGAGTTCAGCTGTCTTGTTCTCGGGCCTCTTCTCGTCGTCATAGGCTGCCTGGCTGGCTGGATTAGGCATCGTCTCACCAATATCATTGGCTATGCAGCCTAGACATGAGGCATCTAAGATAGACTTTCTTGAGTTGTGATAGGTCCAGTAGTAGTGACTATGATAGGAACCACATGTGCTAACGTAGCGCTACACGGTCTGGGATGAGGTACCAACTGATCTTACCAACGGCGGTACCGAGACAGAACAACTACGCCAGGTGAGCTACGGGACGGGTCGTACCAGTACCCGAGTCTGAAGCCGCAAAGAACTTAGCAAGCTGACAACCCGAGCTGCTCTTCTCACTCAGCGTGCCAAGATACCGACCTCTCAGTTCCCCACGATCGTGCAACAGTGGCTGCCATTATCGGTGATTTCTTGTTTTGTACCATGATGAGCATGCCAAACCTATCAGAAAAGGGGCATCCATTCCCCCGGGTTATCACCATCCATTACCCTGACCTTGTCGTCATCGGCGCTCCCGGAACAGCGCCTAGGTGGGGATAGGATAGTATGTATGTGTCTAATATTCTGATACACAATGCAGGTGCCGTGGGAGCCTTGTCCTTGAAAAAGCCACCTCAAACAGAGCTGGTCACATGTCCAAATCATAGTGGAAGCGTCGTTGTACTAACACACGGGCGGTGTTGGGAATGCGTGACACAGCTCCCTCCACGTTTGGTGACACTTCTGTCATAGGATTCCATCTTCAGCCCAGCGTGTAACAGCCAAACGGGAAACAAAAAAGAAGTGGCAATGCTTGCCTCCAGAAGCAGCTCTATTCTCAAAGGTATCCAGTAACCTTGGGTCCTCGAGGATTGCAAGTCCTTGAGGATTGCCGCGTACATAATCCCAACATTCCGTCGTGGGGGAAAACTAAGCGGTCATACGAAGAAGGACCTTCTGACTTATTGGTCTTGCTCATCGTTGGCACAACTGAAGCTAAAAGTACCCATCGTATACACACAGCTTACTTGCTTATAAGTAAGAGTAATAAGCCATCTGTCTTCACCATTCTGGCGTGAAGGTATATAAATACAGCTACCTAGGTACTCATCAGACTTCTATATTCATTTAATATTATTTAACCTAACCTATATGCAAACGGCCAGCATCCTATTCCGACAATCTGTCATCTCCCACCTCTCGATTAACAACATATCCAAAATGGCAACTCGTAGTCACCACTATTGCTCTGTCGTCCCTCCCTATCTTCTCAACGCTCTTGCTGAGAGCGAGCATAACAACGAGGACATCCGCAAGTCCGCCCGCCATGCCCTCGAATTGCACAGAAACTACGTCGCCAAGAGGCAGCGTCGGTTTGCCGAGCTCACAGCGCCACGGGGTTCTCGCGGCGTCGCCGCCCCTCATCGCAGTCAAGGCATCGTCCCCAACACCTTGCTGAAGCACATCGCCGACTCTGAGGATGTCGACGAGGCCACCCGCGCATGCGCCAAGCGTGACCTTGAGCACATCCAGACTGTGCACGCCAAGTATCAGAGGGTTCAGGGCATCGCCGCGGAGCAGACGGCCCTCGGTATTTCATCAACGCTAGCCAAACCCACGGCCAAGACGACGTACCGTGCCGTGTATGATGCCCATAATGACCAAAATGAGGAAGACTTGCCCGGCACCGTGGTCCGTGTCGAGGGTCAGAAGGCCGTTAGTGATGCGGCCGCCAACCAGGCTTACGACAATGCCGGTAATGTTTTAAGCTTCTACCTCGACATCTTCAACTGGAAGTCCATCGACAACAACAATGAGAACGTCATAAGCTCCGTCCATTTCGGCCAGAATTACGAGAACGCCTTCTGGGACCCCGAGATCGCCCAGATGGTCTACGGTGATGGACATGACTTTCTTGGCAACTTCACCAACGCCGTTGATGTCATCGGTCACGAACTCACTGTATGTATTGACTACCACTAAGACTCAAGCCTTGTGGCTATAGCTAACTTTTGAAAAGCATGCTGTTACTGAACATACCTCTCCGCTCGATTACACCGGCCAGAGTGGTGCTCTCAACGAACACGTCTCGGATACCTTCGGCATTATGGTCAAGCAGCGAGTTCAGAACGAGACTGCCGAGCAGGCCGACTGGTTGATCGGTGAAGACTGCCTCATGCCCGGCGTCAAGGGCGTTGCCCTCCGCAGCATGAAGGCTCCTGGAACTGCCTACAACGACCCGCGCTTCGTGAGTACTCATGCACGGCGATGCAGGTTCATCTTATTAACATTACTTACAGGGCAAAGATCCTCAGCCGGATAACTTCAAAGATTACAAGGGGACCACTGACGACAATGGCGGTGTACACCTGTACTCGGGCATTCCGAACAAGGCCTTCTACCTTAGCTCGGTCGCCTTTGGAGGCTACTCGTAAGTCCGATACTCTCACCTACTTGCATAATCATCATGCTGACCATGCCCATCACGATAGCTGGGAGAAAGCCGGCAAGATCTGGTGGGAGACGATGCAAAGCGGGCAGATCCCCGCAAAATGCACCTTCATCCAGTTCGCCGACGTGACCGTGGACAAGGCCGAAGAGCTCTTCGGTAGTGACGCGGCCGCTATCGTGCGCAAGGCCTGGAACGACGTGGGCGTCGTGCGCAAGAGCCACCTCTAGGGCCCGGGGGCTGCCACCGCGCGCCGAGGCCAGGATACGACGACGCGGGAGCTCGAGCGCGCAAGCGAGGACGAGGTCGCGTCGTTGATGGAGGTTGTTAGAGCGCGCAGAAAGGGCCACGGGTACGGTGCGAATACTGGTGCTAAGCATGAAGCGCGTGGTGAGAGTACGGAGGGGGATCGGCTGAGCGACGAGCATTCCCGGGATTCGTCGCAGGGTATCAGGACACATTGGGGACGCCATGGCGGGTATGTGCCTATGAACTGATTTAGTACCTATGCCTAAGGAACTTAAGTATGCAATAAGGAAGCGGTAGGATTAACTCACAAGTACAGTGAAAGAAGTTGCCGATTATATCACAAACGAAACCATGACGTCTAGAGGAGATGGCTTCTTCACTAGTGAGGCGGCAGATTCTTTCAATAAGGGAGGGGATCAGTCAGGCTATGCTTAAAGGGGCATTTTGTCTACCTCACTATTAAAGAAGTCACCTCCTCTAGACGTCATGGTTTCGTTTGTGATATAGTCGGCAACCTCTTTCACTGTCGCAGGGTATGAGGACACATTGGGTACGTCATGGTGGGTATGCGCCTATGGGATGAGTTTAGTACCTGTGCCTGATGGGCTTAAGTGTGCTATAATTAAAGAAGCGGTAGATTAGAAGAGTCTATGTAATAAGCAGCATTATATCACATCACTTAAATTTTAATGCAGCAAAATACTTGAAGAGCATGTGTTGTCTAAAAGACCTTGATATTAATTACTTCGTCAGAAATACTAATGCCAGTGTATCAAGCAATAGTCGTGTACTCATTCAGTATTTACACGGCTCTGGACTCTCTGACTGATCAGCTGATCAATATTGCTAGAAAGGCTCCTACCTAGCCGCATCTTCGTCATCGCTGATAACTTAACAACACTATGAGGTATAAACTGGGCAGAAGTTCTCACGTAGGATTGCATATTTAGTTGCCTATGGTATACAAATCTCCAAGGATAGTAGTATGAGCCGGAGGTATAAACAAGGCATAAGGGAGAAAAAAAATAACCTCCAAGTGCTCAAATCTTGTGACTGGGAAGTGAATCTTATCTATCTAGTCCATGTGATGCCGGATGCCGAGTGGGATATAAGGCTAGGTATAGCAAAATAGCTGCTATTCAGGTTCACATCCCGTAGTCTAGACAAGAAGCGTCCATGCAGGTAACGAGTGCAATCGCTCATTTAAGATATCACAATTCGCATTACATGCCCTTAATCATTGCTTCCTCCCCCGTTTTCCGTCGTTGTTGACTCCATCCTCACTTTACCATACTCCGTTCATTAAGTTCCACCTCCCCCTCATACACCCCTTTTTCTCTCGTTACTCCTCACCAGCTCTCAGCCTACAGCACTTAGATTTCCAGCCCTACCAAGAAATGAAGTGAAAATATAATATCGCGTGACACGTAACTCGTAGGACTAATAAAAAAAAAAAAATAAAAAAAAAAATAAAAAAAAAAACCTCGCTGCGAATAGAAATAAAAAAAAAAAAAAAAACACAAAAATAATAATAACAAGACAGCTTCACGCAGACTGAGAGGCACCGCCACCACCGCTACCGAACTGGGACCCGATACCTACTAACGGGTCCGATTTGCCTCCGGCGCGCGTACCGCCGTTGCCGTCGTTCCCGTTGACGTACATACCGTTTCCATGGATGTAAGGGGCGCGAGAGGAATTGTCTCCCCGGCGATCTGGGGGCGGGGAGCCGCGTGTGCCTTTGGTGCTGGAGACGTCTGTTGGGGTTCTAGGTTTGGGTCAGTAAACTATCAGGTCTTAACGAACGCAGAAAAATCGGCACAAGGATTAAAATATTTCGCATGAGATGTGTAGCGTGGAAGCTGTCCCAGTGGGCTTGTGAAGAAGTTATTGATAGTAACAGCTCTCTGTTCAAGGCTTGAGAGAGCTGGTGACTAGGGGCTTCGCTAATTTGAGTAAGTAGGAGGTTATAAGAATGCAAAGGGCTCATGCGTTATGAGTTGGACTAGAGTATTCAATAAGTAGAGGGGAACAGGCGAGATATAGGAAACGATAGACTGCTTGGTGTGTCAAGGTTTTGGTCATTGTTGATAAAGCCGCCCTCACATGAGGATAAGAAAAGGCCAAGCCCCTCTATATAGGAATACGACGTTGAGGTAATTTGTGGTTAAAAAGGTGGACGGTGTTGCTAGATGAGTGGCAACGTTCAAGCAAGCCAAAAATAGAGCTAGATCACCAAGTCGAGGAAGATAGGAGAGGAAAGCTGCTTAAAGCAGGTATAGACTTACTGGAGGTTCGTATGCCCCTGGTTCCTGCTCGTCTGTGATGGCGAACTCGGCATTGCGCCGTATCTCATTGTCTCAGCTGGTGTGTGTGTGTGTGTGTGTGTGTGTGTGTTCGTCAGGTGTGACGTGAAAGAACAAAGTTAGAATGTGAGGACTGAGTTGCAATCTGCCGAATAGCAGCGGCTACTTCTGGGAGCAATAGCAGACGAGATCTTGAGGGAATCACGTTTGATTGGAATTGTATGCGCTATACTCCTCAATCTCGTTCAGAACCGAGCGGTAGTGATGGTCCTTCTTATAGACATTCGGGCCGCTTGTTCCCTCCCCCTTTCGTGCCTCTCAACACCCTTTCCGTCTCATCTTATTCGCCTTCTCTCTAGCCGATGCTTCCGCCCATCACTCATTAACAGAACCCTCGTCGAGGGTGGGAGAGGCGTCTTGCACCTTCCCCGCTCGGCCCTTGATTATTGGCATAATGAGCAAATCGGACGATTGATATGTATTTCGTTCGCCCCATCCTGTCGTCAAAATTCCATACCCTCGTCTGGAAGCAGTGACATGTCCGTCCGCAAGGTCGGGTCGATTCGGCGAATAGCGACCAAGTCTCGAGAGTTTGGCTATCGGAACGACGTACTCAACCTTTGTGGTCATTCAGCTGGTATGTTCCCAGCGCTCCCCGCATATGCAATGCAGGTAGCCGTCTTCAAACGGGCTTCCCTTGGTGCCCACTTCCCCGTTTCACGCTACTCGCGGGCCAATAGTACGCGCCGCTCGAGAGTCCCAACCGGCCACCTGCATATAACCCCATTCGGGTTGATATAGTTCTTGGTGACAGTGAAGGACGGGCTAGGTCCCATGATAGAGGAATGAAGAATATATGCGTGCAAGAAAGTTGGGTTTGCGTAAATTCAATCATGTGGTATGAGCCCAAGCCCTTTATATTACGCCTGGCCGTTGACGGAAAAGGTACTCTCGATTGAAGCGCCATAATGTTGTCCTATGATTATACTACCTGTACAGTTCGAAATATCTCATAGTATAAACATCTAGAGTATTGTATGACGTGGTCTTTTTATGTTCGATCGAGGGTGTTACGAGCTGCTTATCGCTACTGCAAGCCGAGTCCTAAAGCAACTACATAGGTACCCAGCTGCAGCCCCCAACCACGATTCTTCATCCATCCCTTGGCGATACGACATGCAAACATTAGTTGTATGTGGGCAGAGCAGTAAAATGCGACGGAATATGACGAACATGGTTTGTGAGACAAGAATTACAGTGTGTCAATACTGCATAATCCTCAAAGGCCTTACCGTGAGGTGCACTGTTTATTGACTGAAACATACCAGATAAAGTAATCTCTCCTTATATACCATTTTAAGAACAGCTGGGTTTAGTTTTCTTTTCATTTCAAATCAACGTTAGCGCATTTTTTGGGTAATAGGGACTCAACTAATGATATCATTTCGTATGGTCAAGAGTATTTCTAAGTCACCTGATTGGAATGTGAGTTTTGAAATATGATATAAACGGTGAATTGATTTTTGACTTTGTCTTGAACGTGAAAGCATATGTTTTTAGCTACATGAGTCCTTATAGCTCGATTTGCTTAACCAAACACATCTTGAATCTGAGATTAGTTGAGCTCTGTAACATGTTGGATGCCAGAACTTTGCGCATAAGACTGGCTGTAAGTGATAATTCAAGTTTGCTAGCTCAAAGCCCTTCTCCAAGACCTCAGTCGATGAAGTTGACTACACTTCGAAGACTATCAATCAGCTCAGGGTCAAAATCTGCTACCCAGGCTGGCTCGTTCGATCTAGTAGCTAGCCCTTGCGAGCTACCTCTGCTGTCATCTTCTGGCTGCTCTCTAGGAATAGGGCAAGTAACTGTGGCCGAGTCATTTTCGCCTTGCGAAGGAGAGTGCATCATGGACTCCATTTGAGGAGTATTAGCACTAGTCGTTCCAAACTCAGGCAGCGAAGAGCTAGATCCGAAGCTATTGGATTTTCTGGGGCTTTCTGCCGAAGAAATCAGCCGTGATCCTGCGCCCCAGACGGTGGCGCTCGTCGAGGGCAAGCCAAACCGATGAGATGCTTTTTGTAGCTCATCAACCGTAGTGAAACTGAGGTTAGGCTCCTAACCGTAATTCAGGCTTTCTTTCAAGGTATGCACTACACCAGGGTACAGAGTCTCGTCACTCTCCCAAGTCTTTTGTGGCGATGCAGTCTGGATCGGGGTTGGCGGTTCGCACCGTTCTTTGGAACACAAAAATCCCTCCAAATCGGGTAAATCAGACATTTCATCATCCATGTCACTAGACACGCCATGTTGGGAGGACGTGGAAAGGGGGTCGCTGTTGTGATAGGGAATGACGCCCTCTTCCTCGTCTGAGGCGTCGCAGCTGCGTTCATCATCAAAGGGGTTGGTTTCTGCATTGTAGCTTTTGATCGGTTGTAGTGAAGCGGTTACATCACTGTTAATATCTCTCTGATGATGCAAAAGTTTCTGTCGTTGCAGTTGAGATATCGTGCTTGGCTGATTGCAACTGGTTAATGGTTTACTGTCGTCGTCACTTATGTTAGACAGGTCTACATATTCGATATCAGAGAGAAAATCGGAGGCCAAATTGAGGTGTCCAAGTCTCGGTCTTTTAGTTGTACTACCGCCTAGAATACGGGCACCATCCGACGAGTATGCCCTTTTAGCCTTTGAACACGGCTGGGCTAGATAGTCACTGTGTTTTATGTCGTTTCCTGATCCCGCGGTTAATCTTGGTCGACTTGGCCTATTTATCTTTCCGCTTCCTGGCTTTAGTTTATGGGGAGATCCCGAGTTGTCTGAATTGTTCTTCAATAACTCACTACCTTCCCACTTGCTGCTTGGGCCACTCGGTTTTTTCAGTGGCGGAGGTGGGCGATATTTTTCAAGACCTTCCCGACAACACCGGTGGTTGCAGGGCTTGCCAGATTTCGTATAACCTCCATTGCGGCAATGGTGGTTACACATCCATCTGCCATTATGCATTCTGGCCGATTCAGTTTCCGGTAGAGTATCCCCTTGTGATAAGAGCTCGTCAATAAGCGGGAAGTTATCCTCAACATGATCTAATGGGCTTAGACACTCTGGCGTATTTTGCTGTTCGGTGCGTCTTGGCCGGCTCAAAGCCTCAAGCATAAGCTCATCTGGAATATCATCGTAGTCCTCCTCACTATTCGGTAGATTACCATGAGAAAGAGTGGGTTGAACCGAATGACTTTTGATACTTCTAAAAGCAGAAGTTGGTATATTCGGCTCCAAGGTTTTCGTAACCTGCGTGCCTACAATCTCCTCACAACTGAAATGGCAGAATATGGTCTGTTTTGGCGCTGTGAGAGCAACCGGAAACCTTAGATCTAGTCCGATCGACTTTTCAATTCTCTTCATATTCCCACGCCAAAGGTATGCGAGGTTCCCATCTGAGGTGAGCGCTATGAAAGTGAGCGCGGGAACTCTATCGTTCCAGTAGGGCACTGCTTTTACATTGCAGTGCCCCAAACGTACTTTAAGAGTTACTGAAACTGGCTCGTCAGAATTGAAACTCGCTGCTTTGGACTCAATGATATCGGCTTTTAGTGTGAGCCGTGGAAAGTTTTCTAGTATTTTCAGAATGTCCCGGCCATAGGGTGGATTCCTACTAGCAATTCGCTCAATATCGAGGAAGTTTTTCCCTGCTATATCCAACACCGTAGAGACGCCGTGACTAGCCCATTTTCGTACAGCGACTGGTCCAAAGCCTGGAATCTGAGACAACTGTGCTGGTTTGTTCTCCCAAGCATTCGCAGCAATGGAACGGGCAAGTTCGAGTGCGACTTTTACGCCTTGCCCATCACCATCGAATGCCTTGCAGTCAATAACGCAACGAACAAGTCGATTCAAGCGATCAAAAACTACTCTCTTTTCTCTTAATAGATCTTGACGATTGAGAGCAACGTCTTTATCTGTTGGTAGTTCGACTCCACCAAGATGGATTTGAACTATCATAAAGATCTTATGCCAAGTAAATGTCAGTGTTTCTCGCATTGGATAGAGAACGAGAGTTGACTTGTTCATTTCCCGGAAAACAGCTCGTTCGGCTGGTTTAAACCTGAAATCTTTGAATTCTGCTGCCTGGCAAATCATCGTGAGCTACAAAACAATTAGCAAGTAACTATATGACAAGCCTGTCCCCCACACCTACCATCTTTTCAGTATCTGCGGCACGGGGAATCGAGAGTAGTAGCTTCATAGTCTCGAACTGGACCATATATCTGGACATAGCGTGGCCATACTCCGTACAGACAAATGGGGTGTGTTTAGTGACCAGCTCGTAATCTTGTAGAAGTCTGACGTCACGCTCACACCACTCTTCCATTCGCTCGTCTGCACCAGCTGCATTCTGAACGTTGTCAAGCTTATACAAAGAGGGAGATTGGCGCACTCGTACGCTCAGAAACGTACCGCCAATCCACTTCTTTGCGGTATGAATGTCTTGAATAGTCCCAAGTCCGATTTCGGAGTTAATGTGCTCCAATAGGTTCCGGTGCAGAGTGCTCTCAAGCAATTCTTCACCAGAAATAAGTTTCTCATATCGTTGGACATTCGCTGATCTCGTCATAATAATTGCAACAGCGCTGCTGTCAAACTGGGGGCGTCCAGCACGCCCCAACATTTGGGTGATCTCTAGATCCGAGTATTCCTGAGGTCCATTATCCGAGTAAGTGCTGGTTCCTTTCAATACAACGGTGTGACAGGGTAGGTTGACGCCTACGGCCAAAGTTGAAGTACAACAAATGACGTGAAGTTGGCCATTGAGAAAGTTCATTTCAACCGCGGCTCTATCTTGGACATCAAGTCCTGCATGGTGAAAAGCAACACCAAAACGAACGATTTCTTGGAGTGCCGGAGACACCACGGGTATGCGGTTAGTTGGCGGCTGCCAAGCCTTGTCATTAGCACGACAGGTCGACCACCACTCTGCTAGAGTACGAGCTGTGCGCTCGCATGACTTTCGTGTAATGCAGAACACCATGATTGGCTTTCTCTCAGAATGTCTTGAGAGCAGGAGATTCAGTTTGCCGTCTAGCATTTTCTCAAAGATGAAGTCATTCGGTCCGC
Organism: Xylariaceae sp. FL1651; assembly: GCA_025201745.1. Lineage (NCBI taxonomy): Eukaryota > Fungi > Ascomycota > Sordariomycetes > Xylariales > Xylariaceae > Xylariaceae sp. FL1651. The sequence goes on from MU624229.1 coordinate 1,487,715, forward strand.
CTTCGTAGCCATACACGTATCTTTGTAACTTGACTGGTCGCAACTCTTCTCCAAAGACCTCATATCTTGCCGGCTCGTTTTGATTATTGTGGTTGCGACCAAGCCACTTAGCAACGTCATCAATATTGGGAACCGTTGCACTAAGGGCAACGAAACGAATGCTGCCCTCAATCGTCTTCATGCGAGATACAACAGCTTCGAGAGTTGCGCCGCGAGTATCTTTGAGGATATGGACCTCATCAATAAGCACAAGACGGACTAAATCTAGCAACTTTCGATGATCTTTCCATTTCCTCGTAATAGAATCCCACTTTTCGGGAGTGGTGACAATAATGGATGCACTCCCGACACGACGAGCCTCAGCTTGAGAAGTATCGCCGGTAAGTTCAACGCACTGCAAGTTCATGTGACTGAACTTCTTCTGCCAATCTCTTGCCTTCTCCGAACATAAGGACTTTGTGGGAGCCTGATAGACAACTTTGAAGTTACCTCCTCCTTGGTTTGACACAAGCTTGCAGATAGCCATTTCCAGGATTGCAGTCTTGCCAGAACCGGTGGGCGCGGAAATGACAGCGTTATCATTTGTGCCATACACAAGTGGGAAACATTTCGATTGAACGGCATTGAATAGCTGATATGGGAAGATGGCGCGGAATTTGTCGGGTAACGCTTGGCGTGGGTCGACGAGGCGTGTGTTGTTTACAATAGGGGGAAGATCATGAGCATGATCGAGATCCAATTGCAACTTCTGGTTCCATTTCGGTACCAATGCAGTTCGATTAGCGACTGGCCTTTGTCTTGCTAGACTTAGACGAGTTGAAGGGCTAGATTGGCCAGCATTCAATGGTGAACTACTTGTCAGTGAGGACTTCAGAGATGGTGTCGACTTCGTGGCTGCTTATACATTAGCGAGCTCCCAAAAATAACATGGTTACAAATCTTACCATTATGAAAAATGGGCGTGAAGAGTTGCGTTCCACGCTGAAATTCTCCAACTCTATACGTGCTATTCCGATGGAGTATTGACTGCATGGGCGAGGCGGTTTCGGACGACTCAAGCCACGCTGGTTCGCTTTGCAAGGACGGCTGATGCCAGTGTTCTTGAGTAGGATACTCTGTATAATACTGGAATCTTTGAGTCGTAGGACTTGGATCGCGCTCTTGGGCTATATCATGGTGATACAGATCACTTTGAAACGATGATCGATGGCTGGGGTCTCTAGGTACGAAGGGTTTGAAATGGTGACTTGCATCCCCAAGCACGCGACTTGGCCTACTAGCACTAGCATTCAGAGGTAAGGAAAGACGTTGACTGCGGTCACTGGCACTGGAGAGGCTTTTAATGCTAGGGGTATGCTGTGTTGGCTGGGAGCGACCAAGCACTGTTCGATCTATAGGGCGGAAGAAAACACAATATGTCAGCTTGCTAACGAGTGCTATGAACAACACATGAGCAGTGGACCTACCAAAGTCATCCAAGCCCGCATACTCGTCCGCTGCAGGGGTATTCCCGCTCAATGCACTGGTTAAACCCTGTCCATTCAATCTGTTGGTAGAAGGTGTGAACTGCGGCAACCGGTATTGAGGATCAGGAAAGAGGCTGCTCGTGTGATCAATGATACTCTGAATATGTCTGTCATGACCCCCTATCCTGGGAGGGCCGTACATACGGCCATAGCTGTCGGATTGGGACTCTTGAGACATTTCTAATGATGAGATGAATGGCTAGTGTTATAGCCGCATAATTCTAGAAATCGAGATGAAAAATGAACTAAAGGCAGAAACAGATCAAACAACGTTCAGATGTAGTAGCACACTTACTAACAGTATAGTATCACTAACAGATTATAGACATAAGCTGTATCGATACCGCCTCATGATGCGAACAGGTCTCGGAGGATTGACTGACTGGGTACCTAATGATTAGGTCGGCAACGGGGAAGAGGCGAGCAGAGCAGAACTCCAGAACGGAGGGAACAGCACCTTCATACTACCAACCTTAAGCATCACCTAGTGACGTAGTTGCCTGTTACTGTTGTCTTCCCTGTCTTTTAGGGATGTTGCGACGGAACAGTGAATACACCTTCCCATCTGGAAGCAGGCGGAGAACACGTGATGAGGCATTCATAAAGCGGCTGCTTTAATGAACTAGGTCTCTGAAATAGCCCGAATATTGACTTTGATAGAATGAACAACACAAATTCTGGACTCCTTTTCGAGTCTGCCAGCGTCCTTCACGGACTTTCGTATTGCTAGTCGCTTCAACGCACCTCAGGCCAAAACGATCAATCAGACCTGTAAGAGAGATGAGAAGCAACAATCATGTGCACTAGTCAGTTATTAGAGGATATGACAGGATACGAGGAGAATAGTAGATTCTTGTGTATAATACCTATAGAATCTAATTGTATCCTCGGTGCCCTTGAATTTCTGTTAAAGCTCGCAGTCTCCAATTTCGCAATCCAGAGCTCCAGAGCTCGATGTGAATGTGAACGCTACATGTATTTCCGGTCCTGCTTTATTCTGTGGGTGTCTCAAATACTCGTGCTCGATTCAGGCTGTGTTCGGCGATTGCTCGATATCCTGTGCAGTTCCTCGGTGGCATTCTCTACCAGGCATACCATGGTTAACAGGTAGCGTCTAAGGCGTGATGCATCGTCCCACATCCGCGGCGCAGCGCTTGCATGATATATAGACATGGTATCATCTCGAGAGGCCGACGTAGTCATCTGGCGCGATCTCTTTGAGCTAATTCAGCTACTTATTTACTTTACCTCTTTTGTATCATGGCATCACTCGTCCCGTGCCTTGCCTCTAGCTGAAGGCACACGGACGTGATGGCGTAGCGGCGACGAAGGTCGCGAGGTCGAAAGGCCTAGACTTTTGACACTGTCCAACGGGTTGGGTACTTCGAGTCTATCATTTGACCTAGGTGTGTTCAGCGGGTCAATTGTAGTCTTTTCATAGTTGACAATGTTGATAGGAGGAGGCCGTCCACGTTTGCGATCCGGACCTGTGTATAAGAAGGTCGCGAATAGGACCAATATTGTACCGAGGACAAACTAATATCAGTTAGCAGACTCCTCAAAAAATCACGTTATCCCTTTAGACTTACTGCGAAAGTCGCCTTGCACTGAAAAAACCAAACACTAAACATGAAGCTAATAACGATGCTAATGCTCGTGGCAAAGTTCTTCGCGATATTGTCCGCATACTGTATGCACATCGATGCTAGGACGCCGCCAAAAGCTTGGAGAATGATCAAAGTCCAAACAATCCAGTTATAGCCGTCGAAGAAACCGTGCTTGGCGATCTCTTCGCCATCCATAAACACTACTCCAACCAGCAGCGCAGGGAAGAGAGAGTAGAAGGAGAGCTGAATGTTGCGAATCCAGATCGAGGCAGATATCTCCGAATCCTTCAGCACTTTCTCAAAGAAAACTCCCGTCAGGCCAGAGAGCACTGCAACGGTCAGAGCAGCGAATAGGCCAATTGAATAATTCATGACAGGTGTGTTGTTCTGGTCCTCTTGAATCCCCTCGTACGTAGCTGATCGCTTCGTTAGCGCCTGGCCGGCATCGGCTAGCGACGCCAACCCGCGCCTAGTCAATTCTCTAGCCACATCACCCATGTTGCTGGTCATCTGGCCCAGTTCATGTACCGATCGAGGAAAGAAGTGATCGGTCATATCGTGAATCATGAGAGTGCTGTCTTTCGAGTTTGACGAAGGGATCGAGACGACGGAGACGCCGATGGTCAGAACAACCAGTGAGATCCACTTCTTAGAAGACAGGGACCTTCCGAGCATCGTCACAGTGAAGAGTGCCGTCGTCAGAATCTACACGAAGTGGAGTCTGTTAGCTATTCAAATATTGTATTTCCGCGTTGCTGGGACAGTGTACCTTGAGCTGTAACAAGATTTGGTAATGAATCGGGTCGAGATTCCCCACAGCTACGTACTGCAGAGTGTTCTGCAAGGTGTATAGTGTCGCTGGTATGGCTAGTTTCCATCCATCTCCTGTGAACACTGAGTTGTAGATTTGCTGGAACATGACGGTTGCTGGAGTAGAAGGAGCGAGGGTCCTCGAAACTTCGTATATGGCAAAAGTCAAAGAGATGGTAAGCTTGACTAGTTCGGTCAGGAATACAGCAGTAGACGTAAAGTATCGATGGTCGCCGTTGGGTGGCATCATTCGCGAATAGTGCATAAGAAGGATCAAGGCCGAGTTCTGGAAGGTTAACTAGATAGCCAGCGATGATTGTCAGCGGTTAGAACATAGAGCAACAGATATCAGGCCCCAAGGGCCTCTATTTTAGAAAGCACCGTTCACCGGTGACAGTTCCATTAGGACTGTGAGTACACTTACCGTGATCAGAGAAGCCTGCTTCATGGGCATACCCAGCAGCTTTGGGCCACGCGCAGTCCGCGAAGGAGCCGTGGTCGCATCAAGAAGAGCCATGATGAAATACGTATGACCTATAGAACGCGTACACAGTTTTTTGCTCGCTCACCCGCGTCAGAAGTTCCTTCCGACCTGACCTGCCCAGCGTGCTCTTCGTTGAAAATAATGTATCCTTCTCCGTTGTATGTTGGTCCGGCCACCGAGCACTATTGCAGTGGTTAATGCGGACAGCCTAGTCCGCTCCGTAATTAACGCGAGTGTCGAAAAATGAGCCAGGTAACGATATAACGAGTGATTGTATGTTTGCCAAAGTTTGCGAAAAGAAAATGTAGATACGTCAGGTTTAGAGAAGAGGGGAGAGAAAAAAAAAAAGATGTTGCAGGTTTCAGCGCGTGGCCCAGTTCCCCCAATGCAACCGCATGAAAAGGGGTCCAAAAGCTCTCGATAGGTGCGTCGACCCCTGAAACTGCTATAGAACTGGAGCTACTTGTTCTCGAGCACAAATCGTCGATAGTTTCTTTCGTTCGTTGAGACAATTACTTTACTCTCGTTGGGGACAACAGTCGGCACTGGAGAGTATAGTCGCACGCTTATCTCGAGAAGCAGAAATATGCATAGAGGTAAGTATGTATGTAGTCAGAAAACGGAAAAAAAAACAGATGAATGCGCTCGAAGGTAAACTTCGCCAAACGGCTGCAGACAGCATGATTTTGTGCGACAGACAGGGTGGGATGATGATTGCCGGTAATGATATCAACGGCGTCAGGTCCGGATCCAGTTCTACGTAATGGATGTCGCTGCAAGCTCATGCCTTGGCATGCCTGGCCTACTGTGGGTGCTGTACCTTGCCTACATACATTGCATGCCTTGCCCAGAACCAGCTGATTACATGTATGTAGGTGCTGTAGATACACTGCATATGTACCTAAACTATCTGGTATCAGCAGCACTGTGCCTCACAGTAGAGTCTAGTCTAGGTAAATCCAGTGTCCGGTGGTATGTATTCAGGCATAATCACATGTAAAGGCCTTAATTCCTACAGTACACAGACTTCTGTGAAAGGGAAAACCTTCGCTATGAATGGTAGTCCGAACTCCACGCTGATAAGACTCCACTGGCTGTTGTGTTTGTAAAACGAGTGTGGAATGGAAACACAAAGACACTATCCATCAGATTGCGTAATGACCTACTCTCCCACTCGTACCTTGCTGATTGATGGCTGGGCCTGACCATGGGGTTTTAGCGCAGATCTTCAGGGCACGCGATCTAGCGGAGCACGAGAGGCCAATCCTGTCCCGACGTGTTGATCGTCCCGTTGCTGGTCTTGTATTCCCAATAACCTATTGTTCTCGAACAGCGGTTGTTTCGAATTTGTTATCTGCTTGCGGTCGCCGTTCAAACGTATCCCACAGCCTAATAATTCATTATACCTATTCTCCTCCTTGAATTTAAACGATTCTCACCTTCGTCTCATCCACACGCGCACGATTTGAGATATGTAATGAACTCTCGCCATTCTGACCTCGTTGTTAGCCATTAAGATCTAGCCACTTGGATGTACCCCAGGTTATTAGCCAGTATGGCATCGCCCATGACATGGCTTTATGGCCTATCGGATAGATGGGGCGAGCTATCAACAGCTTCAAGAGTCGTAGCGTGGTATGGTGAAAGATGCGGAGTGTTTCCCCAGCCTCTTCTTTCTTTTCTATAGGCGCGGCATGAAACGTGCGGTGCACTCCATCTGCCAGTATATTGCATGCATTTTGACCTGCATACAGTACTAGACTCGTGCGTCGTGGCCGTGGCGACAACCGTGGCGCCCTGTCGTCCTGCGATCTTCAAGGATCGCCTACGAGTCTAATTTTGTGGCTGCAGCCCTTCCATGTATAATAAGGCGGCGGTGAGCCTGCCGAGCCTGCCCATATCCAATAGCCTCTGAAGGGGCGAAAGAAAAACTTTTCAGTTTTTGAATTAATCCAATCAATAGCCACAACGTGTAAATGAGATGGTCTTTGCGGTCTAATGACTGAGGACAATGTAAACCGCACCTATTTCCTCGACCGCGATCTTGGGTGGGAAATATGATGAACATATACGGAAAATCAGCGTACTATCGCTTTAAGCATTGTAAAGTGTACATTTGACTATCCTGCATAGTAGATAGTTGTTATGTACCACCATGATTAAATGGCGCTGTAGCAGCATAAGTTTCATGCTAGCTTCGCAACAAGTCCAGCGTATCTATTTCTCGTCCAACGCATCAGCATGCCAAATCACCCAGCGTAGCATGAAGTTCTCTCAAATGAACTTCATCCATCATCTATTAACTCAATCGTCTTTCTCATCCATCCATATAAACCCCTTGTTTAGTTCCCGTCCAAATTAGTACAATGCTTGTCCGCTATCCCAAGTATTGCTCGATGCTAAAAATGTGTACAATGATAAAATCATAATTCGGGGTATCACGCCGATGGTGCTGATGCCGTCCAATGTGAGCGGAGCGCCGCGATGAAATGAAATATCCCAAGCCCCTAGGCAAAATGAAGTTGGTTTTTGTAAAAAAGAAAACAGTATGGCTCGGGTGGCCGTGAAAGAAGGTCATGTATCGTGACGGCGAATCCAAATTATACAATATCATAGTGAGTAGTCTGTAATCATATCTTCGCTCCAAAAATATGTCACGGCCTTCTCTCCCGTTATGTAGTTCTCAGGAACTCATGTGAAGAAATTTTCTTCAGTCGTCATCACCCCACCAAGGCACAGGTGAGTTCACGCCTCCTACAGCGCTTAACCTCACCATGCTCCTCTTGCTCTTTACATGGCTAGGTGTGCGTTCAGGTGAATGCCCTTGTATCGCAGTAGATGGGTGAAGAAGGCCAGAAGATATCGGACTATCAGGTTTTGATATAGGCCGCTCCGGCTTAGGTGGCAGTGGCCACGAGGGTGGCGGCATTGGTGGTTGCGTAAAATCATCGATACTGTCGTCGTCCAGATCACCGGGGCCAACATCCTCGCTACGTTCAGGCCCGAGGTTGACTTCAGGCACGTCTTGTAGTTGATGTCCCTTGTTGGGGGCGCTGAGAGGACTAATGGGGATAGCGTCTTTACGACGCTCATTGCTGTGATTGCTGCTCTCCCGTCGGCTACTTGTACTACCCCTACTACGCCCACTCGCAGTACCGGACGAGCCATCACGTTGGGATTGCATACGGCTGGTGCGTCGCTCGTTGACCACAAGATCCCCTCCATCGCTGTCGTCTATATAGTCACTAATGTCGGGGCTTGGCTCGTATGTATCCACTGCGTTGGTATCCCTAGTGGGCCGATCGAGGTACAGAAGGACACGTTCATGCCGTGAGTCGAAAGTCGTGATACTCGTAGAAGCAGGCACTGATGGGGGAGTCCATTCAGTCGCATGACTACGGCTTGTTGCTGAGGGTGTGTCTATAACAGGCGCTTTCTTACGTAGGATATTCTGCTCATCATCAATGCGGAGGTTCTCTCGGGAGCTCCCCATGAAGAGCGAGGAGCCTCTCTTCGGCCAAGCCTTAGTTTTCGAGCTGGTATGATGCCCTGGTACCGCCAGCCGTTCAGGCATTCCCTTGCTATTAATTGTTGAGTTTGATCTTTTCCCGCTTCCAAAACTACTCCGATTTGAGCGACTTATTCGGTTGCCTTTATCTTCCTCGGCCTCTGAAATGATATTGCCCCGCATCTTGGCCCTTTTCTGTCGGAGCGCTGCCAATAGCATCTCCTCTTGGCGTGTGACAGCCATTAGGCGTGCATTATGAGCTTCGCTAGAACCGTTTATCATTGCATCTCGTTGGAGTGATTCTCGAGACTTCACATAGAATTCCACGCTATTAGGCGATAGTGGCGGGGTGGGTTGGTCCGAAGACTGAGAAAATCGGGACGTCGCACTGCTATTCTGGCGTAAGAGATATTTGTCTAAGTGGTTAGGATTTTCCGAAGTTGAAACCTTGGAAGCAGCTTCGACGGTAGAGGCTAATGGTATGAACGAAACCGCCTTTGCCTCCTGAACTCCATATCCTGATTGATGCGGAGATTCCACCATATCTAAAGTCTCATAAGACCGCGTGTACAATCGAGAATCTGGAGCCGATGGCGGCAAGTAGTGAACTGGAGTTAAGGTACTCAAGGAGGAATGATTAGAGTGTAAGGTATCGTTCGGCGGTAAACGACCATTCTGAAGCTTATGCGCACGATCGACCGTTGAGTCCTCATTCAGCCGGTTAAGCGAAGGTTTGAATCGCCTCGTACACGAAGTCCCGTGAGGATGGCTCGAGTTTTGATAGCCAAAGCCTGAATCTGGATGTTCCAAAGTCGCATTATACGCAACAGGCGCAAGATTTTCACGTGTCGGAGGCGCTGCCTGGGCCGGTCCAACAGCCTCGTCATCCGAGGAATCTGAAAGAGACAAGACGCTACTTTGCTGCCGATCCGACTCCAATGCGCTTTTACTTGATGGTGACGCCTTGGATGTGCGCGTATGACGGCTCGATATACTTCCCGCATATTCTTTTTTTAAAATAGAACGTGACTGGAACACCATTGATGTCTCCGCTGTTGAGACAGTTATCTTACTATCATGAGAGTTGTTGCGCAAGTGGCCCCAGTTCGTGCCATGCCCTGGAGCAAATGGCAAAGGTAGCGGCGAGATTAAATCATGAGTAAACGTGTTAGGCAGCCTTTGGTTGTCGATACTAGATGCTAAGTGGTCTGGTATATGCGCTTTGTCCTCCTCCTCTTCCAGCGCCTGCTCGTCTCGGAAAGACGTCTGTTCATAATGATGATAAAGTTGACGCAACCCAGTAGCATCCGCTAGACCCCTTGACCAAGTAGACGGTCGCTTCGCTTGTAGACCTTGCATCGCCGGTTGCTGCTTGGTGAGTTTTCGCGAGCTTTTTTGATGGCTCTCAGTTGTAGAGGCTGAATGCATTGGGGATCCCGACAGCTGCGATGCTAAAGACGGCGACTCGATGATATAACTACTACCAGGAATAGGTTCACCATGGGCAGCGGTTCTATTCCGATCCCGATGGGCTCTTGGGCGCAACAGAGACAGGTCAAGCTTGGCAGGCTTCTTCTTCCTAGGTTGAGCGCCAGCCAAGGTTCCATCCATGTCCAGGAGCATGTTGACCTTCGTCGGAACGCCCTTCGCCATGGCTGAACTTGATGTTTGCTGAGATATCGCAAGAGGCATCTTCGCAGGGTCATAATGAGTGTCAATTGTTGAGGTGGACAGCCGTCTACCGCTAGTAGATACGTCCGTTACATGATCACGGGACTCATTACCAACGGTGTATACCGATCGCTTCGTCGTCAAACCCTTACGAGCAGGGCCGTGCGCACTCCGCAGCTGTCGTGGTATTATCTCAGACTCCTGCTCCCAAAGTGCCCGCCCATAGCTCGTCCCAACAGAATCATCCCCGTCGATCCAGTCGAAGCCGGTGTCGTTTGTCGATTGACTAGTACTGCTCTCAGATATCGATATGCTGATGCCACAGGTTGAGCCAGTTTCCCAAGCTCGACCGGAATCTGCCGCCGGCTTCGATGAGCCAGTGTTGATACCATCGGCACCTAAAATTCTTTGCGCTTTCGATAGTGTACTCGAGACGGACACTGGAGGCACCTCTTGTTTCTTACTAGACCGACCCGGCACGGGAAACTTGAATTTCGACTTGATCTTGCTGCTCATTTTCGGAGAATGGCCGAGCTAGCAGCATTCGCTTCTGGTGTCGCAGTGATCTCGTGGCCTATGTTTCCCTTCTACCATGTTATCAGCTATTTGAACTAAGACGCCTACGCATCACCCAAAGGAGTTGAGAACTGACCAGACCCAGACACTCCAGACTAAGGCGCAACCCGATCGGATGGAGGCAAGCAGATGGCAGTGTCGAGATACTTATGACGATCTCCTACCGTTGTTACAATGCACAGTCAAGGATCAAACGGCGACGTTGATCCAGCAGGGGACGTCAGCTGGCCGAGGAGACTGGCAGGATGCAGGTGAGACGGAGTGATCAATCCTCATGGAGGCTCCTCAGTTTAGCGCCGGTAAACCTTCAGTCGTTACGGCATTGTAAGCGTGATGTGGCGCGCGATTCGAGACTCCCCTCTTTACTGCCGTCTTCCCCCAAGCAATAGCAGAATTTCAGGTCGCCTTTTGCGATCGATGGACCGAAGAACCATGGATAAGAGAGAATGTGGCTAGGTGCTCCCCATATATGAGGTCAAATATTGCCCGTCTTTTTCAAAAGGATCCACACCCCAGACTTCAGGGGTTCTGAGATTCGCTTCACTACTAGGCACAGCCTCACACGAAGCCGACCGAACCTGAACTGATGTTGAACGTTACGGGTAGATTGTTTCGTTGAGAAAAGAGGAAGAGAAAAGAAAATATCCGCTTGCGAATGGCCGGAAGACGCGAAGGGTCAAGGGTTCTGCCGCAATATGAAAAATTGGGGATTGAATCCGCACCATGCATGCAGACAAGAAGGGGGCTCCTAGTATATCTATAATATAGTGTAACGGTGCAGGCAGTTCGCAATTCATTTCAAGTACGGCAGCCTTGAATCCACCCTGTCCATCCTACATGATCCCACCAAGTGGCCCAAGTCTTCACGCAGTATGTATCATTAGATTAGACTTAAGATTTTAGAAGATCACTAGGCCGAACCCGCCTTAGGACCGAGCGATGAAGAGCCACCGGCCAAATGATGCAGCCACTAGCGACCTTCAGGAGGATACGTAGCGTAAATTCTGCTTAGAGCTGTCCTGCGGTGTCCCCGTATCCATTCCAACGTCTAGGAACCCTTTCCAACATTCGCCTGGATGAAGATGGGGATGAAGATGGAGGGGACGGCCTATGGGACTTGGGGCCCATGGCATGGATACTGGCGACAGAACCCTAGGCGTGTATATCCCTGCTGCACTTTTTAATCCCTGCGAGGCCAGGGTTATCAGAACAAGCTGATGGGGTCTGCAAACAAAACCCTCGGAAAGAAAGGAACCGTGAGGTCTCAGCCTACAAGAACCACAAGATCTATTGAAGACTTCATTTTAGACTCTTCTTCATAAGCAACTACTCCAAATGGTTGCTACATAAGAAACAAGCCACAGCATTATACATTGTACAGATCTGGTGGATTTGCCGTCATGCTGTAGTAGCTGATTAGTATCAACCAATGGAGCTCTCGGAATCGTGTTTTCAGTGGTTGGGATTCGCCATTGTTTGCAGCCGCTCCATGTCGTGCATGGCTGATGTGCTGCAGTAGAAATTAAATCTAACAAGTGCACGGTTCAGTACTGGTCTCGAGTTCGCACAATGTGTGTACATTGCCTCAACAATCATCACGAAGTCCGAATGAACAGGTAGGTGTAGCTTAAGTCTACCCCCGACTATTATGTTACTTATTTCTCAGCTCTTCTAAATCCAATTTTGGTGTCAAAACGCTGGCGGTATTCGTATCTTTAAGGGGGTAGTATCGCCCGCTATGAACTTAACACCAAACCCCTTTATCTTAACCCCTTAGTTGACGGAGACCAGAGCTCGCCTTCAATTAACCAAACGCAAATTAGAACATTCAAATCGATAGAGGTACAGGGTTAGGGTTCTCGAGAGCTGCATGTACAGCAGCCATCCAAATGACAATGACGAAGCTATCGAGGCTATTTACGTCCAATGCAATAGCGGCTAACTAGCTCGATCAAAATTTAGCTGCGCCAGTGAGATTTATGGCGTGTCTGGACACATGGTTTGATGCCGATTCTCACGTGTGGGTCGATCTAAGATTGCAGATGCTCCAAAGCAGAATATTTGGCCAAGTACAGCCACAGGCAAAGGTTGCTGTCTTCAAATACCGCTCGCACAGTAAATATCAAGTATCGTTTATTTAGTCTAGTAGTTACCATTTCCAGACAGCTTACCTCCAGTGTCCGAGTGGTATCAGGTGGAGCACTGAACTCTTGGTCTAGTCGGTTTGTTAATCGTATCTACACTGTCCCATCTACTATACTTGACTAATCTATTCTTAACAGCAAAAATAGTGGGCAAAACGCCAACGATACGCGCCTCTGACTCTTGGCTAAGCTTCAGAGCCATATTCATTCGGCTGACTTCCACTTCCTCATGCCTGCTTGCCCTTTTGGCTACTCTTATATAGATAATACCAATTGGTAGTACAAATCGTAGGTGGATGAACTGAGAATCTCAAGTCGCCCTCCCCTTCGCGCTGGGACTGGGAAAATATATTGACATGCTTATTGTGTAGCAATTACAACGTAGATATTCTAACCAAGACAGTGAAAGATCTAGTCTAAACGACGTTCAATGTCTCGATAGGGGAACGCTGTGCGTAATCGAGCCAACATGATCGTCCCAGGATACGAATAAGCAAACAACGGGAGCGTCAGACTCGCGTCTTGTGGGTAGCATTGAGGGTTTCCCGACACATTGCTGCCAATAGCCGACATGACAGGAACAGTGCATGTTACTCGCTTGTGCAAGCGTTCATGCTTCTAGCTCATACTTCAAATCATATAATACTTGTCTATGAATCATATAGCACTGACTGGACGTCTGTACAGTGTTTGACATGCTGTGCAACATACCTTTGACTAGAATGCCTGCCGGCAGTGCTCCAGGGTGGTCTTGCTATGCGTAGCAGGCTATCTTCACATACTTACAACCGATAGCAACCGGAATAGCATCGGTGACCTTTGCGCCTGTCTTTCTGACAAACATCACTCAGGGAGGACTTTATCGCAATCAATATGGCTCTCGGATCTAACCTCACCATCACTTTATTTGATACATTTATACTGGACTAGTCAAAGTGCAGTATCGGATGCATGCGTGAGAAACTGATACCAAACCCATATAGTCATGCTTATGATAAGAAAAGTCACACAAGCTCTCGCTCATGTCTGATCAACCCTTGCGATCTGCATCTGTAAGTAAGGATTCCCTACCTAATCAACCGTTATTCATCTACAACGGTCATTTTTAACACCTGAGCTCAAAATAAGAACGTCTGATCGAGGTAAAATGTGACATGTCAAAACAGCAAGGTCCAGCCTTAGGAGTGATACCAAGGGTGAGTAGCTGTCAACTAGATACCTTACCGAAAGGTGTCTATCTTATTGCGATCTTGCAGCAAAAGTCCTCTGCGTCCAATCTTGACGTCATAATCCTTCGAAAATACGGATAACCAGGCCGTTCATACAGATTACACAGAGGCCCTAAAAAGTTGTGGTCTGTTGCCTGTCGTGCAGACCTCGCCAACAATCAGGTTTACCCGGTCAGCAACGTAACCTCAGAGCTACCAGCGACATGGGCAAATGGCTCTCCGCGTCTAGGGCCGAAACCTCCCCCACACCTAAGGAGTATACCGTAGAACCCAACATTCTTTACAACATAAGCCAATCATTATACAGTATTCGCCTCGCGAGATTGCGGCTGCTTACTGCGAAATCGAGCAAAAAGGCTTACTACAGCTCTTCATACCCCAAGCAGTCAATCTTGAAGATTTTCAGCATTTTAGCCTTCTGTAATAAGGTTTATAAACCGTAAGATTCCTTGGTCCATTTCCCTCGGATGCCGTGATCGTGTCAAACAGCTATCTGAGAGCCAATGAGTTTCAGCCTCTTGACAATCTCGACACGACGCTCAACAGGTGCGCTCGAGGCCCTACCGAAGAGCAACAATTGGCGGCTCTACCCCGCATGCAGTACTCACAATTCTGCGAAGATCACGTCGAGACCTACATCTCAATTATGCTCGCGTACCTCATATCCATGCCATATCGCACACACATACATGACCAGGTCAGAGCCTTCCGCAGCCCCACACCACAGCGAATCCTCCTGCCTACCGTATGGGTGGCGATGCCGTCCCTGGTCTGTGAGGCCTGCTGCCGCTCGCAGATTGTCAGATTAGCTAGGTTTCCGATTCGAGTATCTGCTCCTTAGCCCGGCAGAGGTTACATCGCAAGCCGCCCCCAAATGCTGACGATGCCGCAAAGAGACGGGCAGATCATGAACCGTACCCGCGCCCTGCAGCTGCGAGTTGGGTTTAACTTGTTGGGAGATACGTCGAGTGACGTAGAGCAAGGTGCGATTTGCATCTTGCATCTGTACTTCTGAGTTGATCGAGATACACTCACAACTGATCTAGCTAGTAAATGGAGTTGCTTTTCGAAATTTGGAAGCTGTCTCGGCTATTTACTCATGAGAAACAAGGTGCTTACACTACTACACCGAGCTATTAATACTCGCCTAACCCTTTCCGCTTCTTCGTAACCATGACCGTATTTGTCGCTCTGCATGCGCATCATGCAGGCCTAAAACAGAGGCAGGACTTGGACTGCAAGAACCAATGAAAATGCGACTGGTGAAGGAACAAAAAGCCAGAAACACGCGATTTAGAGGTGGATAGTCACGCCGCAGCGAAATGCTTGCGATAGGCTGACGCCAAGTAATGAAACCATATTTTTGCACTTAATGAAGGCTCAGCACAGCTTTTCTCTAAGCTATCTTGTAGTGACTCACCCATCGTCGTCTAAAGAACAATACATATTAGTTGAGTTAAACGATCTCATATTGGGAATCAACTATTCACGATAAACATTCAAACTATCGTGTATAGTCTTGCAACAGATTGGCACTGCGCAGTCACTTCCAAAAACTTTATTGAGCCAGTGATCTTCTTGCCAAGACCAATGTGCTTTGGGAAAGTATCCTGACCCTCGCGAGATATATCCCTTTTCACCTTCACTTGCTTCTTCTCACCATCGCGGCCCGCACAGAATTCTTGTCCGTGTAGAGACGAACCATGTTGTTAGCGATACTCTCAGCAGTTTAGATTTATAGCAAGAAGCTAAGCGGTATCAGAGTATATAATACGAGAGCATTGCTGAACCGATCTATACAATGGGAAGTTGCCTTGCCATTCGTGTGTAAATCTTGATTGCTAGAATGATTGGAAGTCTAGGTTCCGGCGAGCCGTAAAAATATTCAAATGTGGTATAACCAAGTTCAGGCCCCGTTCAAGTTTGGCAGGGGTGCTGTTGCCCGATTTCGAACGTTGTCTTCTACCATTTTGACGTCGACATGGGCTTATTGCTCCTCGAAACCTAATTACAAGTCAGCCTTCCGTTTTGTGGAACTAGGCTAGTTTTAAGTTAAGTGCAATATATCTATGCGCTATGTAACACCTAAGTGGTCGTAAGGACGAAATCGGTGAGCACTTTGTGCATTGATGATGTAAGTGGTGGATAATGGTGATGAACGTGTAGGTTATAGTGCTGAAACTAATATGATGATCAGTGACCAAGACCTATATAGGTGATTGACTAGGATGGTAAACGGAAGAATGATTAAGGAGTAGGATAACTAGCGGGCAGCTATTCGAACAATGAGCCGAATCATATGGAACGGTCAGCAATATAGTTACTGAGTAGCCAGTAGATAGCTGCACAAATAATTAAACAATGACCAGAGGAGGGGATTTTAGTACATATCAATACCAAATGGATTAGCATTAGTGTGTAGAGGTACTTGATAGAGTTTGCAAAGCTCAATACTAAAATAATAAATATCTCATTTCGGTAGTGTGTATCGATCGGTCTCGACTTAGTGATCCACGGAATAACCTAAGGGTAGTCCATATACCAGTTTGCCATTCTTTAAGACTTATAGGCATTTTATTCCCTGGGCACTAGAGCAGGGAGCATGTAGCTAAACTGTCACATGATCCTAAACAAAGAGTGCATTTGAGTGACTATCTGCCTTTGATTTTTTTTGTTGTTGTTTGGGGGGGGGGGGGGGGGGGGGGTGTTTTTTTTTAGTATTTAAAAAAAAAAAAAAAAAAAAATAAAAAATAAAAAAATAAAAAAAAAAAAAAAAAAAAAAAAAAATAAAAAAA